>CM057458.1:1153115000-1153370000 GCA_016271365.2 Neoceratodus forsteri
TGAGATGACCACATTTTTTGAAATGGAATGTCTCGTGGGTTGTCATGTGATTCCCGCTCTACAGTCCTCATCTGGACATTTATGTAGTCCCTCAGTTGGTAAAATCAGATTCTATCAGATGGTGTTCAACCAAACTGTTGGGCTGCTTTGAAGGACATCACTGTATTTGCTTGAAGCAATTGCTATGGGGCGGTTATACCATCTGGCCTGCTGTGTGAACTATGGGTCTAAACTGGCAGGACCGAACAGGGGGTCTAGAATCCACTACCTGTATCACTTTATTTGAGTTTTTGTAAATCCTCTGTGTACCCCTCCTCCAACCTTCCAACACTGCCCTCATACCCGAGAATTCTGTTTTAAACTGTCCCTAGTGATAGCTTTGAAATAACTGTGCCTGGAGTGGGGGATCTTGCTGCTCAGCCAGGTCTAGTGTTTTCCATATAAGGGAGTAAAGAGGGTTGCCCCAAAGGAGTGCAACTCTCAATTGAGCAAATGCCCAATTGCCCTGAAGATTTGGAACAGCCAGTCCACCCTGCTGTTTTGACAAAAATAGCAATTGCCTTCTAACTCTAGGCTGAGTCTTTCCCCATAGTAAGGAAACAAAATTGGAATTGCTATGCCTCTAGGTCTTCTGGGGAAAACAGACATCAGACACATTGAAACAAATACAGCAGACGTGGTGAGGCATTCATCTGCAGGGCCTGTATGCGGGCATAGAGAGAGGTGGAAAGCAATGAACATCTCTTAAGATCTATGTGAAGTTGAGCTAGCAGGGAGTTAAAGTTTAAATTACAGTATAAAGTTGGGAAGAGCTATTCCCCAGACACACCCCCAAATAGACATTTTAATTTTTAAAAGTATTGATTTGAACATGCTTTGACCCAACAATTATAGATTTTTTATAATTTTCTTTCATCAGGCCAGGGTAAAAAGGACACAGGCATGATACTATACTACTCTTGTTTCTATATAGGATGGTCTGTGCACCCTAGGAATGCTTATTTTAACCTGTCAAATTATGTATTTTAAGGTATTTTGTACCATACATGCTTCAAAGCTTTGTTTTTAGGATGAAAGGACATGATGGGCAAGATGAGAGTGGGGCTGTATTGATGGCATTGGCTGGCATGGTCCATTTAGAAGGGCTGGGGAACCCCTACACTTGCCAGTAATGGCAGCTGTAGATCTATGGCTAGTCTTTTCATAGTATGGTCTGTAGTGTACAGGGAAATGTAGAAACTGTCAGCAGATGAGGACTGCTAGGCCCATCCAGTCTGCCCGTAGGCCCTATACTTTGTATGTGGCCACTGACCCTATATGATCAATGGCTTCATCACTCCCTCCCCTTTCAGGCTTCCCTTGTGCCTGTCCCAAGCATGCTTAAACCCCTCCACTGTGCCTGCCCCTACTACTTTCTGTGGCTGACTATTCCATGTGTCGACTACCCTTTCTGTGTAGAAAAACATCCTCATATTATCTCTTAATCTACCCATTCCAGTTTCATATTGTGCCCCTTTGTTCTAGTTCTTTTTCTACATTAGAAAAGCTCCCCTGCATGCACCTTGTTTATGCCCTTGAGGCACTTGAAAGTTTCAATCATGTCCCCTCACTGTCTCCTCTCCTCCAGTGAGTACATATTGAGATCCCTTAGTCTCTCCTCATGTTTTGTGGTGTAAGCCCTGCACCATCTTTGTTGCCCTTCCCTGGATAGTCTCCACCTTGTGTCTTTGCACAGGTGTGGTCACCAGAACTGCATGCAGCTCTCCAGGTGAGTCATTACCAATGTATATTCAATGGCATCATCAGCTCCCACCTCCTGCTAGTGATACCCCTGCCTATGCACCCCAGCATGCCACTGGCCCTCCCTGTCACCTTTGTGCATTGCTTTAATACCTTAAGGTCATCAGAGATGCTCACTAGGTCCCTTTCCTCTCTGGTGACAGTCGGTTCCTCCCACAACCTGTAGCTCTCCCCAGGGTTCCCTCTTCCCAGGTGCATTATTTTGCACTTCTTTACATTGAACCTCAGTTGCCACGTCTCCACAGAAACATAGAAGTTGATGGCAGATAAGGACCCCAAGGTCTATCCAGTCTGCCAATTTCTTTTTCTACCCTATGAATGTGCCATTGGCCTTTGCTCTGTCAATGGCATATCTATTCATACTCATCTGTACTGCTCCCTTATGCCTATCCTATACCTGTTTGAAGCCCTGCATTGTATTCATATCCATCACTTCCTGAGGTAGGCCATTACATGCAACCACCATCCTTTCTGTGAAAAAGAACTTCCTCACATTACCCCTTAAAGGGGCTGTCCTCTAATCTTATGCTGTGTCCTCTTGTCCTGCTATTTTTCTTATATTGTAACATGTTGGACTCTTTCACCTTGTTAATGCCCTTAAGGTGTTTGAATGTTTCAATCATATCACCTCTCTCCCCTCCTTTGCTCTAGAGTTTACATATTGAGCTCAGTTAATCTGTCCTCATGTTTTCTGATGCAGTCCCTGCACCATTTTGGTTGCACTTCTCTGCCTCAGTTTGGTTAATGTCCTTGTGAAGGTGTGGCCTCCAGTACTGTATGCAGTACTCCAGATGGGGCCTAACCAGTGTCTTGTAAAGAGGGATTATTACCTCCCTCTTCTGACTTGTGATACCCCTACTAATACACCCCAACATCCTTCTAGCCTCACCTACCATCTTACAAGCTTCTCCAGACCCCTCTTTTTCTGCACCCCCTTCTAGAGTATCCACCTTGTTGCAGATCTTGGTGTTATCTGCAAACAGGCAGACCTTCCAGCCCCTCTGCAATGTCACAAATGAAGACATTGAACAGGACTGGTCCTAGTACTGATCCCTGTGGTACCCCACTGGTCACCCCCCCAAGACTGTACCTCATGTACCTCCACCCTCTGTCTCCTGTCTACCAGTTCCTAACCCAGTTCACCACCTGATCTCCCATGCCCAGACTATGCATCTTGTTAATCCACGTTCTATGTGGGATGGTGTCGAAGGCTTTGCTGAAATCCAGGCAGATGACATCTATCACCCCTCCCTGATTAAAGCAGCAGTGCAACAATCTGGTGAAAATTTTTACCTACACTTTTTTCTGCTATTTTAGATTTCCATTTACCTTCTGACTTGTATGATACCCTTCTTTCCAGAAGCAGTCTGCTTTAGTGCTTTTTTCACATCTAAAATAATAAAAGGAGCACTCCTTTTAATATGGCTCGAACCAGGTTTTCATCAGTATTTGTAACTGTTTTTGAACTATTGTGTAAGATCAGAAAATTACTGCCTGCTGCATAATAGTTAATTTTAGTCACAACAGAAGTGGCATAAACAACTGATGAACAAAAACAGCTGAAAATACTGATGAAGACCGCGTCCACACCTTATTAAAAGGAGAGCACCTTTTATTATTTCAGACATGAAAAAAGTACTAAAGTAGATTCAAATTGTGGAAAGACAGGCATCAAAAAAGTCAGGAGGTAAATGGCAATTTAAAATAGCATAAAAAAGCATAGGTCAAAATTTTCACCAGATTGTTGTACTGCTGCTTTAAGTTTCCTAGTTGCCCAATAAAAAAAAATACTCATCTGACATGACCTTCCTGCTGTGAATCCATGTTGCCTCAGATCCTGAGCACCACTGGATTCCATATGTGTCACTATCCGAGCTGGGAGATCTGGAGGGGAGATGGAGCAGCTATGGAGAGGTTGGAATAAAACCCACCACCTGCAGATCAGACCCTGTATACCTCTTAGCATTTTTTTCACTGAAATGTTGGATACAGAGACTCAAAATGTAAGGAAATGAGAGGCTCTGGTCTTAATAATATGGGACAAACTGTCAGACTCATTGAGAAAACTGGAAGCTAGTGACTTAAAAGATTCTAGCCTTGATTTCACCCTGGACACTAAAAGTTCTAACAGTGGAGTGATAATGACTCATATTGAGCCTCTTGTGGGATCCCCCTCTTAAACTGCCAGATAACTGTAGCTCTAAATGAAGTATTAATCACACCAGGCCATCTGTAACACAGATTAGCATGAGGACTAGAGCCTGCAAAAGTAGTAACATTTTTAACTTCATCAACAGCCATAAAAAAGCTGCACTAGTTGATCAGAGAAGTAGAGGATTTGCTGCACTAGCCCTGGTCAATATGCATTAGGTTTTGGACTAGTAAAACAATGTTAAAATTGAACCCTGCTATTAACAAACCAAATCTGGAGGTCTCTATTTACCTATGTGTCTTCTTAAGCAATATAATACAAGAGTGTGGGTGATGCCAGGATTTGCCCATGCCTGGTGTTCAGTCACGAGGTGCAGCCGAGTTACCAATACCAGAAGTGGGAAAATCCTGGTGTCACCACTCTCAGGATATATTGCAATTATGCAATGTCTCCATTTTTTTAGATGTGAATAAATAATAAAACAGTTTGGGGGCATTTTGATTTATTTGTATAGGATTTTTTTATTTTAGTAGCAAAAATAGTCCTACAGTGGAGAACGTGTAGCGCCATGGCAGGACTGGGAAACAGAAAGCATGAGGAGTGTTTTGTTCTTTTTTTCCCAACCAATAACAGGCTTTGTGTAAGAAATGTAAGTAGTGACTGGAGGTAGCAGTGTTCTGGGGTGGTCAGGAGCAACTGGAAACATGGGGAGATTTGTGTGTCAGGTAAATAATTGTTTGGAAGTCCCATAGTTTGATGGTTTATCATTTCTGGGTGTCTCTTGTTGAAGTGATTCACGGCGGGGGGTCTTGATGTGTCTGGCTGGCATTTGGTACTACTTCCCATTGGGTATTATCAGGATTTACACATTGTAAATCCTGATAGGTAGCTAATTGGAAGACAGGATTTAACTTGCCATTGTATAATAAAATATAACGACCACTTTAAAAATTGACATCCTTTTGCCCCTTTTGAAAATAATACCTAGAGCTGTGCAAAAAAAAAAAAAAACACTTGCCAGTGGAATTTGCACAGAAGTCAGACTTTCACTTCAACAAAACTTCCGAAATCATTTTGGCAGCTTTCTTGAAATTCCAGTTTAGAACAGCAGAATAAATGTGTGAACTGCAGATTAGTGTATTAAACAGCAGAACAAAATTACACAGATCTGATCACTCAGAGGTCAGTTCTGTGGAATTTCTTTTGGCAGTTTAATACATTAATTCAAAATGCATACATTAATTTTGCAGTTCAGTGAGACACTGAATCATGGAATGAATGCATGAAAAAACTGCTAGTGTTATGTATCACCCCCCTGACCATTTATGTATCTTTCCAATCCCAGGAGACTAGTGGCACCTCCCACACTGATTGCTGGCTCCCAAACAATTACCATTTCTCTGGTGTGTAGTGGCACCCCCCACCCTCTGATAGCTGGCCCCTAAAGATTTACCATTTCTTTGGTGTGTAGTGGCTCAACCCACCACCCATTCATTGAGCCTCTTAACATTTCCCTGGTCTCTAGTGGTACCTCAAATTTATTTATTTTTTTGTTTCTATATCTCCTCCACTCCAGCTTGGCAGATTTATCTGCCTTCTGTCTGTTATATCATGTACAGTTTTTTATTTTGTTATGGACAATAAAACATTACTTGTAAGTTTTATAACTTCTTCATAGACATACCTGGGAAGTTACAAAATTTACAAGTAGTGTTTCATTATTATCAATAAAAAAATAAAATAAAAATTCCATAGGATGTTTTTTAATACAGCCAGTTCAAACTAAAGTCCCTCTTCTGAGTCTCTCTAAATCTAAAACAGAGAAAACTAAAAAGTTGCTCTCGAATATGTCTTTGCCCGCTAGATTTTTTTTTAACTCTGCATCCTGTCCCCATTAAGTGATAGAACATTCTGTCTAGGACTGGTCTCTTGCTGAACATTTTTCAAACAAGCTTGAGGAGGTCAAATAGTTTCTCAAGGTCAAGGTTGCTATCTTTTCTAATAAACTCAAATCACTGCCTGCAATACTTCAACAAGATAATCATATACATTTGCAACACAAGCAAGGGGGAAAGAAAGAACAGAAAAAGAAAAGATAGAAACAGTAAGAAAGAGCAACTGAATGCAGGGAGACAGCAAGGTAGAATTGTGGGACCGTCAAAGTGGCCAATTCCTCAATGTCACAAGGATATTTTTTTTGATTGTGCAGACAGGCAAGACAGCAAAGTAGCAGAAAAGGAGAGGATAGAATAGATCCTTTCTTTTAACTTTCTTTGCATAACAAACGGCACAGGGTCTCATTCAACCCTGTCACATAGACTTTCCAAAGCAGCAGCTGTACTATCTGATTTGGCTTCTAAAACCTAGTAATTAAAATAAAGAATCATCACTTCATCACAATGCTGCATGACTTTCTATTTACTTACTTCCAGATTTTTTTTTACATTTCAAATGTGTTTAGTACACTACAAGGCCTTATTCCCTTTTAAAATGCTATGATTTCCAATCGGGTTGGACGGTGGGGATGTCTATGATGGAAGACTTATCACTTCATCACAGTGCTGCATGAGTTTTTCTGCTTACTTCATTCCAGATTTTTTCTTAAATTTTAAATGTTTTTAATACATCACAAGCATTTATTCCCTTTTAAAATACTGTGCTTGCCAATAGGGTGGGACTATAGGGATGTCTGTGATGCCGGCATGGGCAAACCAACACCATTAATGCCACCCTGCCCCAACTGAATTGCATTAGTGCTAGTACCTTGTCAAGACCTGCAGCTCAGAATGGGCTCCCTTTCAATTAGTATTTGAAATAAAACAATTTGGAATAGCATATTGCTGATTCAGGTACCCTTTGTACAGTGATGAAAATAAATTTAACATGAGGTGTGAAATACACTACTAGCATCCTACCAAACTCATTATGCAGTATGCTTTAGATTAACAAAACATAGTATCTGAGTAAAATCTAGGGAGAAAGAAATTCATAGAATCATAGAAATCTGTTAGCAGAAAAGAATCCCACAAGCCCATCAAGTCTGCCCCCCCTATTCATTGCCTATATCATGGGCCCTCTTCTCCCCACTTAGCAATACTATGTCTTTCCCATGTCATTTTGAATCCCTCCACCATTTCAGCCTCCACCACTTCCTCTGGTAGTTTATTCCAGGCCTCCACCACCCTCTCCATGAAACACCCCATCACATTGTCTCAATCTTCCTCCTTCTAACCTTAGACTATGCCCTCTAGTTTCAGCCCCTCCTTCCTTTAAATTCCCCTCCTTCACTTTATTTATCCCCTTCACATATTTAAATGTTTCAATCATGTCCCACCTCTCCCTTCTAGTCTTCAATGGTTACAGATCCAGTTCCCACTACCTTTTCTCATATCTGAACCTCTCTATCCCATCTACATCATTGGTCTTCAGAAATGAACCCTATACTCCTGGTGCAGCCTCACCAAGGCTTTTTAAAGAGGCATCAGTACCTCCTTCCTTTTGCTGGTTATGCCCCTCCCAACGCATGCCAACATTCTGTTTGCCTTCCCCACCGTGTTGCTGCATTGGCTATCCACAGAACCATAAGGTTGCTTGATATTTTATTTTTTCAAATTGAATAAACTTTATTAAAAAGATCATAACTGAACAGGTTCCATTAATCAGTAATTCAAATCCAGAAAAGGAGAAATAACAATTTCCAATAAACACAGTATTTTACATAATTATAAGTCCCCAAATCCCAAGAACCCACCCAACCCTTAAAAACTCCTATCCCCTCTCCACTGGAACTACACCACAATATTCTACCCATAGAATTATGAAAAACAAACCCAGAACAACCAGAGAACACAAACCACTTTAGGGATCCATCAGAATAAAGAGGGAAAAAGAGAAAAGGGTTCCACAATCATGTAGTTAATAAAACATACAAGGGTTCCCAAATAGTTTTTTATTTGAGTTTTGCCTGTCATGTTGGCTATAAGGAACTCAGCTTGAAAGGCAAACAATACCTCCCTGTACCATTAGATGAGTTGGGGTAGACTTTGGTCAAGCCAATGTCAAAGAATGACTTTTTTTGCACATGCCACAATCTGGGCCATATGTGGCCTCTGGCCTCTGGTTACCAATCAGTGTACTGGTATAATCTCCCAGTAGGCATATTTTAGGAAAAAATGCTTCAGACAGCCCAAGCAGGAGGTCCAGGTGAATTTGAATTGACTGCCAAAAGGGGATTACAATTTCACAAGACCAGAGGATATGAAGTAGGGAGCCAGGTTCTTTGCCACATCTGGAACAAGAATCAGTGGTTAATTTGCCCATTTTATGCAATTTAACTGAGGTATAGTACAAATTAAGTAAAATTTGGAACTGCATAAAACTGTACTTATCCCACTTTATGTATATCTATACATGCTTCCATATCTTAGGCCAGTTCCATGATGTATTAATGGCCAGGAGTGCTTGCTCCCAATAGTAGAACTTAGGGCACTCAGGATTAACTAAGTCATCCTTGAGAATCTGCAGCTTATCCATCAGGTAGGGAAATGGGCAGACTATGTGTGCTAAGCAGTCCTTATCTGCCGTCAGATTCTATGTTTCTATGTTTCTGTCCCTCAGAATGGTAGTAATATAAGATACAGTGAGAGATTGGAGCTGCAGTGACCAAAGGAAACAATGTCCCCCAAGGGGCTGCATCAGGGACCAGAACCAAAAAATTGAAGGAGCATATGCGACACTTGAAAGTAACGGAAGCAGTAGGATGGTGGCCAATGATGCAGCTGACTAGCTTCTTGAAATTAAAGTAATTTTTGAGAATACACCAGATCTTCTACAGTATCAACATCCATGCTGGAACAGAACCATTCAGAAAGCATCCATCTAGCTATTTGGAAATTAGGATTCCCAAGCAAGGGTTGAGAGATCTTTGTAAGGCTTAAATTTTAAAAAGGAACATAACTGAGTAAATTTGGAGGGATGCTTCCAACGGAGTGGTCTGCAGTGGGAAACTTCTTCTGGGTATGGTTTAAAAGTGAACAGATGTCCATATCAATACTAGAGCAAAGAGAATGCTCTGTATCTATCCAGTGTGGGACATAGGGCCCTCAAAGGACATCATTGCATGATCCAAACCAATATAAAAAAAACCCTTTTATAATGCAACACCAGATAGTACAGGAAAAAATTGGTTACCTGTAGACCCCTGTCCTGCTTGGCTCACATTCATTTAAACAAAGCCTGGCAATCTGCCTTACCCTTCCACAGGAAGGAGGTTAAGAGACTATGGAGTTCATTGAACCATGACTGAGGCAAAGCAAATGTAAAGAGTTGCAGGGGATACAATAGCCTAGGTAAAATATTCATTTTTATTATGTTAAGCTGGCCACATGGAAATAGGGAACAAAACCCAATGAGCTAAATGTTTTAATGTGAAGCATTGTACAGTCACAATTAAATTATTTCATTTTGCAAGTGATGTACTAAGATGAATCCCTAAATATTTTAGTTTGTCATGTACACAGACTAGCTCAAGATGAGCAAGGTAAGCTTTAGAAATATGATTATTAAGCAGCATTACCTTGGTTCTGGTCAAATTCAACTTATAACTGGAAATAGAACATAACTGAGAAATAACATGTAGAGCAACAGGCATGGATGTAGTAGGAGAGGAGATATGTAACAAAATATCGGCATACACCAAAAGCTTATATTCTTGGAGAAAAATAGAGATGCCACAAACCTGTGTGGTGAAGTTAAGCTTATGAATCGGAGGTTCTAAAAAGAAATTAAAAAGATAAGGTGAAAGGGGACATCCCTGCCTACTGCCCTGCTGGATTGGGAATGGGGCCGATAAGACACCATCGCAAAGTATGCAAGCCGATGGAGTGAAATAAAGTATCCTAACCCATCTTACATACTCCTGGGTGATATGATATTTAGGCAACAGTGCAAATGGGTAGTCCCACAAGACCCTGTCAAGGGCCTTTTCCATGCACACTGATTCCAGAACCACAGGTATATGGGAGTTCCTGGATGCAGAAATGGGATGAGCTAATTTTCAGCAATCAGCCAATAGTCTACCTTTGACAAACCCCACTTGTTTCCTGCTCAGAAGAGAATCCCATACCCAACTCGACTGATGGGCCATTACTTTAGCAAGGATTTTAAAATCTACATTCATTAAGGAGATCAGCCTCTAGTTAGAAACCAACAGAGGATCTTGACCTAGTTTAGGAAGTACAATGATCGTAGCTTCTGTAAGTGAAGTATTTTTCAGGCTTTCCTTAAAAATGTAATTAAAAATGTCTAGAGGCATAGGTGCCAGTTGGGTCTTATAGGCTTTATAAAAGTTAGTAGAATACCCATCCCAGCCAGGGGATTTATCTGGGGCCAAGGAATCAATAGCTTGAGAAATTTCAGCAATGGTTAAAGATTAGCAGCTGAAATATCCAAATGAGGTAAAGGAATATACTGAAGAAAGGCCTCGGAGCTCAGTAGGGAAGGAAGAGGTGGTCGACACATATAGCCTATGATAAAAGTTCTGAAATTTGGCAACTATGTCCCGCAGTAGTAATAAGCTGACCAGAAGTAGAACGAATGGAAGATACAATTCTATCCATTGCCTGAGTGCAGTTGAAGAGCCAGTAATTTACCTGCTTTTTTCCCCTGGTCAAAATATTTCACTTTAGAGCAAAACAATAAGTGTTCTGTCTTTTCCCCTAATAAGGTGTTATATTGATATCTAAGGTTTTCCAGTCATTCCCACTCCACTTGGGGGGGGTGGGTGCTGAAGAGATGTTCTTCTAAAATTCGGATGTCAGTCAACAGGGAGGAAGTCTAAGCCGTTAACTGTTTTTACATCTGGCAGAGAAGTGTATCCATTCCCCATGAAGAGCACACTTCAACACCTCTCATAACAAGTCTAATTTAGTCATGGATGTAAAATTTGTTTCCACAAAATTATCAATAATGGAATGATTACGTTTCACAATGTCTTCAGATTTAAGAAGCTGGTTGTTAAACCACCATACCTTATCCTGTATCAGAGAAGGGTAAAGGTTGAGCTACATAAGAGTAGGGTGACAGTCTAAAATTACATTTGCTGAATAGTGACAAGCATTAATCCCAGGGAGATATTCTGTACCAATTAAAAAAAAATAGTCCAGTGTAGAAAAGGAGTTGTGCAGGAGGGAATGAAATGAATATTCATGATCTGGGAATAGATCTCTTCAGGGGTTTACAAGTCCCAAGGAGTCAAACTTGTGGAGGACTAGCTGAGTGGGTGAGAGGGCTTGTCAAAATTGACCAGTTCTATCTGCCTTATTGCAGTATACCAGATTCCAGTCCCCCCCCCCTTAAAATAATTGGGAGGGAAGTCCATGGTGCTAATAGGGACATTAGAGAAGTAAAAAAAAATGTGGCTCATCCAAATGAGGACAATACATAGATTCCATCAACACTTCTTGATGGCCAATCAGGGCTTGAATAAAAAGAAACTGACCCAAGGGATACGCTGTTTCCTGTTAAAAAAAAAAAATATGGAAAGGAATCCACCTGGTTATAAGAATCAAGACACAGAAACATAGAATCTGAAGACAGATAAGGACCGCTTGGCCTACCTATTTCCCTACCTAACGGATAAGCTGCAAATCCTAGTTAACCAACAGCCTACTTCCTCCTACCCCCACTAGAATTACCTTATGTCTGTCCCATGCATTCTTGAATTCCCCCAGTTTTTGACTCTACAACTTCCTCAAGAAAGCTGTTCCATGCATCCACAACTCTCTCTGAAGAAATACTTCCTCACATTACCTCTGAGCTGTCCCCCTCTATCTTCAAATTGTGCCCCCTTGAGACACCCCTCTAACAGGAATCGGAACCTGCTCCAAAAGCCTGCCACACCCAGGATCTCTGAAAAAGGAGAGCCTGGGATGGGAACAGGTGTGTCTTCTGTAAGAAGGCAAAGTCTACATACAACTTGTGCAGATCGAGTAAGACTTTGTCCCTCTTAGTGGGAGATTGTGCACTGTTAATGTTCCAGGAACAACTACACAGGGCTATTTTGCATCAACTGTATGTAACATTGAACCAAAAAGTCACAGGGAGATGAGAAACATCACGCCCAAGATATCCCCTACTTCCAGTGGTGCCCATCCACCCAGCCCACTCCCAACCCTCCTCCTCTCAATCCTCCCAGAATGTAATGAATAGGGCAGAAAGGCAATACAGATCAAAGATGTAATGCATATGGTCCAAAATGTAACCCTTCCATCCTCCAACCCTCCAACAATAATAACTGATAATAAACACAACATTGAAATAATATGCCCAGCCACCCCAATGTCCCCAACACTCTAATATCCAAAAGACTCTAAGTCCTCCATCCCCATCCTCCCTACCCACCCAGGACAATCCCCTGAAACAATAATCAACCCTTTCAATAAGTCCAGTATAAAGTATCAAAAGGCAGTATAGCGCAGTGGTTTAAGGCTCTGAGCTGCAAATCTGGTGACATCCAACAGACCAGACCTGGGTTTGAATCCCACAGCTTCCACTTGCATACTGTGTGACCCTGAGCAAGTTACTTAACTTCCCTGTGCTCCCAGGTTGCTCCTGTAAAAAAGCTTTTAGCTTAGTGTACTACTCCTGGTTAAACTAAAGAAATAAATAAATGGAAAAAAAAAAACAGAATACTCCCAGGGGGAGAAAACACCTTTTAACCCAGCTCACGGCATCCTCTTTATCAGAAGCCACAGTAACTTCAAAAACCACCCGTGCCCATCCTTCTGTACCCCATACTGTCTCCAAGGATATTATAGCCCACCAAAAATGTCAAAATACTAACAGTTAGGTCCAAGGGAAGGGGGTTACAAAACAGAGGGGTTGTCACACTGATACCTCCATAGCTCATACAATAAAAATAAAGTACTGAGGGATATGGAAGCAGGGTAAAACCAAAAACTAAAGATGTCCACTACAAAATTGGGTAGCTATCAAGTCTAGACCCCCAGGGTGAGCAGAGCTTCCCTTGACATGCAGAAGAAGCCAGTAAAAATATATGTAAAAATGTAAAATAGAACATAAGGTCAACATCAAATCCTGGTCAGTTATTCATAAAATAAGAAGGGAGAAAACAACCAGACTTACCCTGCCCTTTATCAATCTAACCACCAATCACCTTCCAGCAGAAAACAATAAAAAAAAAAACTTTATGTAGGGTACAATGAAAATATATAAAGGTAGAAGCAAAAGGTAAGAACATCACAGCCAAAGTCCAGCCAAACCTATCAAAGAATCCAAGCCATAGTCATGTTCAAACAAAGTTGAAAGTCAGTTACTCGAGTCCCGCATGGCCCCATCTGTGTAAGTCTAATAGCTATGTAATTTGACACTGTAAATCCATATCTACTGCATAGTGATGTGATAAGGCCACGAGGAAAAGTGAGGTAGTAAGTCTGTCAACGTTCTTATTCCAGCATTGAAAGGTCTGACCAAATCCAACATCGAAGGAAAATACCATGTCCACCAGTGTCCATCGTAGCACAATAAAACCTCATATTACCACCACCAGGCAGAAAGATTTAAAGCTGCCCCTGCACCATAACAGAGTGCAAGCAATCCATTCAAAGATTCAGAGGTACCTGTAATGAGAGTTAACCCTGTAGATATGATTGAATAGTGGAGTATATATTTGTAGAGGGAGTTGTCCATGTCATAATTGGCCGGTGTAATGGCCTGGTCCAACGCAGGTACAAGTCAAATGTTACCAATCAGAAACATGTCTGCAAACATATCTGTAACATGCCAAGTCCACTAAACAGTAAGAAGTAAAGGACCTATTAAACAAGAATCCCCTGAAGATACGTGGTGAAAACCACAATAATATCATGATTTTGGGAACAAGTCGGGAAACAGCAGCTTCAGCTCTTTGGTCGCCTGCTCCACGGAATCAAGAGTGATAAGTGTCATTGCAATACACCTGCAGCCTGGCTGGGTACAGAATTTTAAAACAAATAGAAGCCGCCAGGAGTTTGACCACAATGGGATGAAATGCAACTCTTTTTTGCCAGGTCGTGGCTGGCAAATCCTGAAAAAAATTAGGATCTGATATCCCTCCCAGATAACTTCTGCCAGCTCCCTGGCTTTCTGAAGCACATGTTGCTTATCTAAGAAATTTAGTAGTTTCAGGATAAATGGCCTGGGAAGAGAACCTGATGATGGATGGGGCAGCAGAGATCGATGAGCCCATTCAACAATATAGTATGTTTTGTTTGGAGATGGCCCAGCAATGCACATGAGAAATGTTTGTGCAAATTTAATAGGAGTGGCTGTCTCTGCATCTTCAGGTAAACCAAAAACTACAATATTATTTCTCCTGCTCCATCCTTCTAAGTCCCCTAACTTGGTTTCCACTTTGGAAACTTTTTGGTGGAGCAGGACGATCTCAGAGTTGGTTCGATCCTTCTAGACTTCCATGGAGGTAGCTCGAGCTTTCAAATCCCCCTCCATGTTGTGGCATTGAAATTGACTCTGAATGATTTTAACTCAACTGAGCAAGATTTGATACAACTTTTATCCAGCATCCGAGATGGCTTGTGGTGTGGCAGAGCCTGCAGCAATTCAGCTTCCAGGGCAAGACAGTAAACAGGCAGATTCCTCTCAAATGGTGATCAGTAAGGTCCTAGAACTTGTTTAATTTCAAACTAATCACAAGGGGAGAAAATTACTACTAGAAAACTGAGAAAATGGAATAGGCAGGAGTGGTATAGAAGAGCAGTTGCTAGCTCAGAGGCATCACGTGAACTCGGGTTGCTTGATATTTTAATCCCCAGATCCCTCTTCTGCTCTATTGCTTTGATTTCCTCCCCCGAAGACTATAAGCAGCTTGTGGATTTTTGCACCACATGTACATCACAGAACACTTTTTGGTATTGAATTTCAGCTGCCAAGTTTCTGACCACCCTTCCAGCATCTTCAGGTCCTGCCTCATGGCTTCCACCCTACCCACGGTGTCCACTCTGTTGCAGATCTTCGTATCAGCCTTCTGTGAGGGACGGTATTGAAGACCTTACTGAAGTAGAGATAGACTATGTCCACAACCTCTCCCTGATCAACCACCTGCATCATCCAGTTGAACTGTCAGGTTCATCTGACATGACCGCACATTCTTGAAGCCATGCTGCCTATCATCCTGCAGGCTGCTGTCCACCAGGTAGTCTATCGCCTTTTCCTTTATTAGTACCTCCATCACCATACCCACCACCAGGGAGAGGCTGATCATGTGATAATTCTCAGCCATCTCCTTACTGCCCCACTTATGCAGTGGCACCACTTCCACCCTCCTCCAGTCACTTGGCACACATCCTGTATCCAGGATCAAGTTAAACAGCCTCATCAGTGGGGTTGACAGCTCTTCCCTCAGTTCCTGGATTACCCTTGGGTGCAAGTCATCTGGCCCTATTGCCTTGTCCACCTTTAACCTGCTTAGTTCCTCCCTTACCCTGTCTTTGCTGAACAGGAAGGGATCCACCTTTTTGTCTCCCCCCTTTCCCTTTCAGCTCTGGTCACCTACCTGCCGGCCCCCCCCGTGAAGACTGAGCAGAAGTAGCTACTCAGCACTTCTGCTTTCTTAAAGTCCATCACCAGCTATGTTTTCCCTTCTCCCCTCAACCATACTATCTCCTGCCTCACCTTCCTCCTTTCCCCCACATACCTTAAAAAAAAAAAAAAAGTTATCCCTCTTTTGGCCTGCCTAGCAATTTTCTACTCGGTGTCCGCTTTAACACTCCTTATATTCTACCCTGCTACCCTCAGCTTCTCACTGTACTTCTAAAATCTGCTAAAGCCTTCTTGAGCCATTTGTTTTGCTCACAATATAGTACATCGATTGTAGGAAACCCTCCTGTGCTTATATCGAGTGGTGTTTTGTGTGTGGATTTTGAATGTTAATTTAGAACATTCAGTCTGTGTACTGACAGACACTTGAAATGTGCTTTGGGGAGGGGCGTATCTGTGGTGGAGGTAGGTTAAAACTGGGAGAAAAAGGCAGTTTTTCCCTATCCTCCAACCTCTGTGCTGCCTTATATTTTCTGAATTCCTTTTTCCTTTCCCTGAATGCTTCTGACACCTCCCTTGTAAACCAGAGTGATCTCCTTCTTTTTTTTGTTCTTCCTCACCTTCTCAATGCAAATTTCAGTGGCTTTTGGTACCCCCTCTTTGATAGTTTCCCATAACTCCTTAACGTCTCCTATATTCCCCTTCCCTGCTATTTCTTTTCTAAATACTGTATCCTCCTCATTTTAGTAAAGTCCATCTTCCTGAAGTCCATAACCCTAGTGCTGGTCTGATTAGACTCCCTCCCCATCTTCACCCTGAATCTTACAGTCCTGTGATCACTTGTACCTAGGCCATCACCACCTCCTCTTCCACTTTTTCCCCATTTGTGAGTACCATGTCCAGCAGGTTATGTCCCCTAGCAGGCTCCCTAACCAGCTGTTGTATGAATACACCTTGTAGTGCCTCATGGATCCCCCTTCTCCTAGCTGATATTGTAGCTGGGATCTCCCAGTCCACATCAGAGATGTTTAGGTTCCCCACTAGCAGAAGCTCCCCCTTGAGCCATCATTGTGACCACCCGCATGAGCTATCTATCCCCTTCCTCACCCTGCATAGGAGGCCTAAATAACACCACCAACCTCAGATTCTCCAGTCCATTTATCCAGTGTGACCCACCGGACCTCTGTCTTACCTTCCTCCTCCTGCCATTCCTTTGCCCTAATGGTATCCTTAATGTACAATGCCACCCACCCACCCCTTTTTCCCAGTCCTGTCCCTCCTAAACAGTCTGTAGCCTGGGATAACTGCCTCTCAGGTATGATGCTCTGGCCACCAGATCTCACTTACCACCAATATATGCAGACCCTCATCCACCATAATAGCCTCCAAGTTCACCATTTTCTTATCCAGACTCCTGGCATTTTGTGAAATGTTTTCCACCATGTACCCCCCACCCCTCCCCTTCTACCCTTCGCTTGTTCATGCATTTTCCAGCACTCTATCTGCATCCAGGGGGGGGGAGAGCACTGGATGCCTCGCATCTCTTCTGCCTCCTTGAATCAACTTAGTCTTAACCCCCCAATCCAGTTTAAATTATACATTCTTTCCATAAATCCCCTAACTTACTCTTAAGTACTGTCAATCTCTCCTTGTTCAGGTTCAGTCTGTCTGGGGAAAATAGGCTCTCATCCTCCTACATTGATCCCCAGTCCCCCACTACCCCAAACCCTATCTGTTTACACCTACCCACCAGACATTGGTTGAATTCTTCAATCCTCTGCTTCATGGGTGTGCTATCTCTTGGCAGAGGCAGCACCTCTAAGAAAGCAACAGACTGGAACCCCCTCCTACTACAAAACCTGGTATGCTTCCTGAATCGTGCATGCACCTCCTTTAGACTATTCTCCTCCAGATCATTGATGGACAGGTGGATCACTAGGTGAGGTTTCCCATCTTGCCTTTTGCACCATGAGGGTATGTTGTGCCTCACCTCGAGTGCCGTCATTCCCAGCATGCACTCAACCCAAATTGCACCGCTCCTGTTTCCTCTTACCATCCCATCTGATTCCCTTTATTGAGTCCCCTATGAGCAAGACCCTGATACTCCTTTCCCTCTACTTGTAGTTTGTTATCCAGCTTACATTAATTTCCCAGTAACCCATTTACTCACCACTGAAAGTTAGTACAACATTAAAAACGTTATGCTAGTGTAGCTGCCAGCACCCCAAACTAACCTTTCACAAATTAGATTCACCAGAGGTGAAATCTCCAACTGCTGCTCCTGTTTAAATAACAGTATTATGCAAAATAAAGAGCAGCTGGTGACATCAAGAACCTAATGCACAACTCTAGAAAACATCACACTGAACAAGGAAATCTAGAAACATGTTCATTTAGAAATGTTGACATGTATAGTAGTAAAGTGCAGAATTTTTTCATGTACCAAGTGCAAGGAAATCACAGTGCATACCAGAAAAAAAAACAATAAATATACAAATTACTCATTGGAAAACACCTGGCTCAGGAATATGTTTCATTGCTAAAACAAAACATGATTAATAGTGCCATAATCTAACCACAATAGACATACTAGTGTAAATATATTTCTAATGTGACTATCCTGCGGTGTACACAACTTGTTGCTTACTGGAACTTTAAATTCTCAAAGGTAAACAAATTCACCTCCTTATTCTTAATTAGCAAACATGGAGTACATATATACATACATACATGTTTCATAGCAATTTTAAATTGCGGATATACAAATTGTAGAGGCTACCTTGTGTGACATGGGAGTGGAGATGGGCAAAGTGGCCAAAATTCACTCTCTGAAGCACTTTGTGGATTAAAGGAATAATGCACAACAGGGTGTGTGTCATGCTGGGATAACGCCACACCTGGAGAGGTTGGGCATGAGGCCGCAGGCCGAGTGCGTCCAATGCTCCAGGCGTAGCGTTATCCCAAACGACACACACCCTGGAGTGCATTATTCCTATTATTCAATGGCTAATGTCTAACTACAAGAAAATAAAATAAAAAAAGTATTTCTGTAAACTTTTTTGCTTTTTTTTTGTGTGAGTGGAAGTGTATTTATAGAAAAAAAAGGTCCTTTATGTGTACCCAACAGGTGGCGCTGTGTGTACAATAAATGATTTTATTGGTCACCCCGGCTACTAGTGCTTTTCTGTAGGTAAGGGGGAACTGCTTTTCTATGGAGTGGGGAAAGTATTTTTAACAGAATCCTGGCTATATTTTTAAAAATGGATGCACATTGAAAAGCGTGAAAGGAGAGCAGCTGCGCGGTGACTGACTGATGCGGTTTCCCGCTCACTCGCTTGGTGGGTTTGGAGAATGGTGTGTGAGGCAGAATGGGGTTTGTGATCATTGTGCTGCTTCTCCGACTTTGAAATGGGAGATGATTTCTTCAGTGATTCAGCAGGTAGAGCGTGCATGCTCAGAGCGATGACTGTAAGCAGTGAAGCTGCTCGCACTAATGGCTTCATTTGACATTAATTTTTTTTTTATTTTACAGATCAGAGGAATAATGTTGTAGGATTTTGGTGGTGGCTTTATCTTGAGGCATTTTTTTGGTTGTGTTATTAAATTTGTGAGCTGTGGGAGGGAAGGGTTTCACAGAGAAAAAAATCATGAAGTACTGGCAGAGTTCACTTCAGTCATGCAGAGTGTGGGCAACTCGGACATGGCTTGCATACTGATAATTTTAACATTTGATAGGGTTTTGTTACCTGGCACTATGTCCATGGTGATATGCCAGGATATTGCCACGGGCATAGTGTGAGATTGGCCAATCACAATAGGAATCTTTCTTGCCATTGTATAATAATGCAGAATCCACGGAGTAATCCACAACTCGAAGTGGCGTACTTTGCATCATAAGGAATACGAAGTCCATTGATAACAATGATTTTGCATTAGTTTGCCTTCCCCCAACCACTTCTGCACTAAGTTTAATGAGAAGTACATAGAAATCAATGTACTTTGCTTCATTTCACCTTGTTGTGCGTCAAGGCTAATTTTGCAGTGATTCATGGGATTGCAGGTCACATGGGCTCCAGATTGTTTTGCACGGTCTTCTGTGTAGTGTGTGTGTATGTGTAGAGGTAGATGGAGACAGTTTCCTTTCAAAACTCTGCAATTCAAATCTTCTAAAATCTGCTAAAGCCTTCTTGGGCCATTTGTTTTGCTCAAAATTTAGTACATCGATTGTAGGAAACCCTCCTGTGCTTATATCGAGTGTTTGTGTGTGGATTTTGAATGTTAAGTTAGAACATTCAGTCTGTGTACTGACAGACACTTGAAGTGTGCTTTGGAGTTGGGCATATCTGTGGTGGAGGTAGATTAAAACTGGGAGAAAAAGGCAGTTTTTCTGTTTGGGTTAAATTTTTCATGTAACTGTTAATGTACACAGAGTAATATTTTCAGTAATTCTTGATATTTTTTGTTGTGATGCAGCAGTGCATCAGTGCATAATTTCAGTTTGTTTAAAAGATTTGGTTATTACTGAAGTTTTCAATTTGCTACACATTACTTGTAGTGTGGGTGTTTGTGTCGCGTGCCATCAAATTAGACATTTTATTGTGCCACAGAGTAATTGCAGCAGTGTGAACTTGCTATCCACTGCACTTGCATGATTTTGTACCACTTTGTGGTATCTTGGTTTTGGACTATTGCTGCAGTGCACTGCCCCCCTTCCCAACCTGCAAAAGATATTCTTTTCCAGATTGGATTGTGACTTGTGAGCACTGTATAAGGTGTTGTGACTTTGCATCTGCATCTCTCCTTGATTTTGTGCAGTGCAATCTTAATCTGTCTGTGCTTTTGCATTGGTTTGGTGCCCAGTCTCTGTCTACAAGCCAGTTTTTTTTTTGGCTTCACATGCCCAGACTGAAAGTTCAGAAATCTAAATTTGTTGAGAATTTTCTTGGTGATCCCCCAAAATGCCTGCAGAGACGTGCAAGCAAAGCTGTTTCTGGCCGTGGCAATGCTGCCAGTGGCAAGATTGTCCATGGGTGTGGTAGTATACAGAGTGCATAGCTGATGTCAGTAAAGGGATTTCTCCATCAAAGCTTTTTATAGTGCAATCTGTAGCTTCTCTCATAGGTGGAGGAGATGATGTCCCAGCTGGTGGTGTTACTGCAGTTTCTGCTGGCATGAGTACTGCTGCCTCAAGTTCCACCTCTGACTAGTTAACCATTTCAAAAAAATATAGTTAGTCTAAAGCTGTGACTGACAGTGTAAATGTCATGCTCCCCATTAACAACTCCATGGTAATTGAACACGATTCTGATCCTGGCAATGATAACACAATGTTACATTTCTTCCAGCATCGTTGAGGTCATGCCTTTGCCATCCAATGACTCAAAGTGTTGCACAAAAATATCGGGTGATGATGATGGCTGTGGTTGGAACATGTTCTCCACATGACAGCATCCAAGCTGAAGATGTGGATGAATATAATGCTGTCAGAGACCCCTGTTGGGAACTGGAGAAAAAGTCAATGTGGCTGTGGCTGGGTCTGTTGGCATTAAATCCCCCCCTCCTCAAAACAGTTGTGATTTAGCGGTTGATGATGATGGAGGGAGGAGGAGGATAGATACTCGTGGTGGTCAGTTGGAGTCCAAGTGTGTACAGCCTGAAAAATCATGTACCCCACACTCCCATTTCAGGGGTTAAGTCCAATAAGCAGCATCAGGGACATGTTAAATGTAAGGTGTCACAATCCCTTGCTTGGGATTTTTTTGTCCAAGATGCAAATGAGTCAGTTGCGATCTGCCAGCTTTGCCATTCATGTGAGTTGAGGTAAAAAAGGGGAGTCGTCTGGGCATGGGGAGCCAGCATACACATCTTGAGAGTACGCACATAGCACTGTGGATCCAGCACCAGATGGCAGCTAATGCCACAGTGGGGCATTCACCCTCATCAACCTTACTGAGCATGTTATCCCCTTCCATGAGTGTAAGACCAAGTAGGAATGTCTGCAATAGCAATGAAATAACCCCAGAGGATTACTACAGGCATGATGAGGGGGAGGATTATGATTCTGAAATCTTGTCAAGTGGTGGTCAAAGTAGTGGTGGTGGTGGTGGTGGTGGTGGTGGTGGTGGTGGTCAGTGCAGTATGTCTAGTGCAAGTGGTATATCAACCCCTGTATGTAAAATGGGGAAAATAGCTTGATTTGCGGATTTGTCACCTGTGCACCCCTATTCATTACACATCCACACTCCACCCTGGCCATTTGCAAAGCTGAGCCATGTCACACCCCATGCAAAACGTCTAAGTCAGCCCACTTTGGAGAGTTTTTGCTTGTAACCTCCTGCCTGCCTGAAGCATGTGACCTACAATGTGTAAGCCATGTGATGTATCTGGGCTGCCTGCAAATTCTCACTCTGCTTTAAAGCAGAATAAGGCAGAGTGCGCAACGTGGAGTCATAATTACAATGCGAAGTGGCGAAGTGAGGGTTTAAAATGGGCACTCAGCATAGCAGAACACTAATGCGAAGTGACCACTTCGCAGGTGGAATTGTACTTCACTGCATCTCTACATGGGAGAAGGGGGGAAGAGGAGCAACCACTAATTTTCTTGCACTGTGAAATTTCTCACTGAAACATTTATTAAACTACATCTGTAAGTAAAACACAAACTGCACATACCTGAGCTCTAATCCTGCAGTTCACCAAATTACCCCTACTGATTTATTGCTCCACCTAAAGCAAATATTTATCAATTATAAATTAACAGAATATGTTACTTTGCAACTTCACTTAAAGGAGAACTCTTAACTTACAAGCCTTTCTTTTCTATAGAAATTGTTTTTGAAACGTATGTTCTTATTTGGTTATGGTTTCATCTTTACCTGACTTTTAATAAATTATGTAGAAATTCTGACTTACAGACCAGTGGGAAGGAACATTTCAAAACTACAGTGAAAATGTTTATTTACTTGTTAATGGCAAAATGCATTTTTATGTTCAAGGAAATGTCTCTTTTAAATTTTTTTTTTTTTTTTTTTTTATTGTTTAACAAGGAGTGGCACACGAAGCTGAAAGCTTGTTTACAGGTGTGACCTGGGAGCAGAGGAAAGTTAAGTGACTTACTCAGGGTCACACAGTATGCAAGTGGGGGCTGTGAGATTCAAACCCAGGTCTCCAGATTTATAGCTCACAGCCTTAAAGCACTGCACTATACTGCCTTCACAATTGTTTTCATTGCACAACCCCTCACCTGACTATATTTGCATTTAAAATAGTTTTAGCTGATTTGTTGTAGGGATAGATTTATAATGGGGAGAGGGAGTGGGAGAAATTAGATTATTGCTGGCTAAAGACACCATTTCATTCCTGTAAATCACTTAGAATTTAAACTGGTTCTGCTTTAAGCAGGAGAGTACAATGTAAAGTATTTATTTTATTTTTTATTTAAACATTTGGTAACCAAGAAAGGCATGCTGAGCCGAGGCGCGATTCAAGGTGCAACCCCAGGGAAAAGTGGAAATACAAATAATAAATGCAGAGAATTAGCTAACAGAACAATAGCAGCTAGCCTCAAATACAAACTGCAATAGCTGAAAACAGCAAACGCTGATACCTACTTCAGCTCGCTCAAGATTCATCACTGTGTCTCAGCTGTATCAAATCCCAGGTGATGGGGGTACCAGCCCTATAATGATCTAACTTGTCAAAGGCATGGTGAGCACAAACATAGAAACAGAGGGCCCAATTTCAGAAGGTTGACATAGTTTGTCAGCCCCTGCATTAATTTTACTGTTTGGTGCACCTGTGTCAAACCCCTTTGATGCAATGTAACCTGATTTTATAAGGGTTGGTTCAACTGAGGTAATTTTCGAATTTTACGGCAACTTGCTCCAAAGCTTTGGTGCAAGCCCGGTAAAATGGGTCCCTGCATGTCTCAAAGCTAGACTTGGGGAGAGTTGGTCTAACTTTGCTACATTTGATGCAAGGGACTTGCTTCAAGGATTTACAGCTGCCATCAATGCAAACTTGCAGTTGTGCCACTGTTTGATGCAAGTCACCACTTCTATCAAACTTCCTGAAAAAATCAGGCACACAGAATCTGATGGCAAATAAGGCCAGCTTGGCCCATCCAGTCTGCCCATTGTGATCGCTTATGCTGCAGACCCTCCTTGGTCTATGGCACTGTCTCTTTCCACCCCCTTCCTTTTCTCTGATTGCCTTGTACCTATCCCAAGCTTTTTTGAACCCCACCACTGTTTTATCCCCCCACTGCCTCGACTGCAAGGCTGTTCCTGGCATCCACCACCCATTCTGTGAAGACGTACTTCCTCAGATCTCTCCTAAACTTACCCTCCTCCAGCTTCATATCATGACCACATGTTCTAGAGCACCCTTTACTCTGAAAAATACCTCCCACCTGTACCTTATTCAATCCCTTGAGGTATTAAAAGGTCTGCATCATATCCCTCTGCTCCCTCCTCTCCTGCAGGGTGTACATATTGAGCTCCCTTAGCTTCTCCTCATAGGACTTTTGATGCAGACCTTGCACTATCTTGGTAGCCCTCTTCTGGAACACCTTCATGCTAGGTCTTTCCTGAAATGTGGTCTCCAAAATTGGAAACCATACTCCAGGTGGGGTCTTACCAGTGACCTACATTGGGACACCACTTTCCACTTCCTGCTGGTGATACCCCTACATACTTTATGTACCCCACCATCCCACTAGCTCTCCCAATTGCCTTTTCACATTGCCTGACCACCTTTATGATTAATCACAGGTCCCTTTTCTTGCTTGTACTCCACACCTGGATTTCTGTGGCTCAAGTGCATTATTTTGCACTTTTTGCATTAAATCCCAGCTGTCAAATATTTGACCGAAACTACAGCCATTTAATCTTTTATCATCCTTTGCACCCCATCCCCCTGGAGTGTCCACTCTCTTTCAGATCTTGGTGTCCTCCACAAAGAGGCAGATCTTCCCTTCCTGCTCCTCTTATGTTACTAATGAAGACATTAAAGAAGACTGGTTGCAGCTCTAACCTCAGCAGTATTCCGCTAGTCACTCTCCCCCTTTTTTGGAGAGAACTCCATTTACCACCACCCTCTGCCACCTATCCCATAATCAGTTTCTTACCCAGGTTACCACCTTGTTGCCCATTCCCATGCTATCTAACATGTTTACCAGTCTCCTATGTAGAAAAGTGTTGAAGGCCTTGCTGAAGTTGAGGTTGGCTCCTCTTGTTCCTCTTGGACCCAACACTTCATCACACAGTCAAAAAAAGATTTGTTTGGCAAGACCTTCCCTCAGTGAAATCATGCTGCCTCAGGTCCTGCAGTCCATTGGTTTCCAGGCATGTCACAATCCTTTCTTTTAGTAGTTTCCATTAATTTCTCTATCAACAAAGAAGGCTGACAGGCCTATAATTATCCACCACCTCCTTCCTACCACTTTTGTGTAGTGGGACAATGTCTGCTCTTCTCCAGTCCTCTGGGACTACTCCGGCTCCAGTGAACTGTTAAACAAGTCTGCCAGGGGTGCACCAAGTACTTCCCTGAGTTACTTCAGCATTCTTGGATGCACCCCATCTGGTCCAATGGCTCTGTCCACCCTCAGATTAGTGACTGCATTCCTGACTCTCCTCAAAAGTGACTGGGTTCCACTTCCTTTTCCTCAAATTTCCTGCTGCCTTTTTCATAGTCCCTCCCCTTCCCCTTCTACTGTGAACACTGAGCAGAATTATTTGTTTACGTTGATTGCCTTTTCTTCATTCCCCTTTATAAGTATCCCCTCCATAACTATACAATCCCTCCCTTGTTTTCCTTTTCTCACTAACATACCTAAAAAATGTCTTGTCCTCTTAGATACTGCCTAGGCTATGTTTTCCTCAGTTTGCACTTTAGTGTTCCTTTCTGCTTTGCTTGCCTACCTCTGTTTCCCTAGATACACTTCCCTATCCCCTTTCTGGCTCTCCTTATACCTTCTGAATGACACTTTTTGCCTTCAACGTTTCGGAAACCTCCTTTGAGAACCATAAGTTTCCTCTTCCTTCCACTTTTGCTTACTTGCTTGGCATACAGGTATGTTGCCTTTACTATGCCTTCTTTTAGTCTGGTCCATTTGCCCTCCACCCCACCTAGGACATCTTCTCCTGCCAGGTTCTCTTGGAGGAATTCTCCCATCTTTGTAAAGTCAACCCTGCTGAAATCCAGTACCCTCATCCTTGTGTGGTGAGATTCTGCAACTGTTATACTGAACCACACTGTGTGATGGTCCACAGACTACTTCCTTCTCCCTGATGTCTGCAATACTGTCTCTGTTAGTAAGCACCAGGTCTGGTATTGCCCCACCCGGAGTGGTTCACTGCCTAGTTGACTGAGGAATGCCTTCTATAGGGGATCCATGATGTCTGTACTTCTAGCTAACACTGTAGGAAGGAGGCTTCAATCTACATCTGGCAGAATAAAGTCCCTCACCAACACCACCTCATCCTTTTCAGCTATTTTGCTAGTTGCTTCTTACATTTCTTTGTCTTCCTCCTGTGTCAGAGGCTACAGACTGCTCTTGTCCAAATAGCAGCTCTGTTTCCTAATTTGAGGATGATCCCCAACACCTGACCCTCCCCCTAGGATTCTCTGTATCTCCATCACTTATCTTTTCCTTAACATAAAGCACCACTCCCCCCCTCATTTCCTTCCTTCCTACCCTGTCCCTGCTAAACATCATGTAGCCTAGTATGCCAATTTCTCAGGCATGGTTGTCAGTGCACCTCGATTTGGTAATGGCCACACTATTCATGTCTGCCTCCATCATGATGGTCTCCAGGACTGGGATCTTATTTTCCAGACTTCTAGCATTAGCACACATGGCTTTCCAGATCTTAACACTTCATGTTACTTCCCCCTTTTTCCAGTTGTTCCTCCTCCTCCCTCAACTTTTTTATTTTGACTACCCCTCTTCACCCCCTCCTCCTTTGCTAATTAGCTGCTGTCTTGATTGTCTTGCATCCCGGTGGGATTCCCTCCTCTCGGTATCTCAGCCTGTGGGGGGGGGCTGCTACCTCTTTGTCTTCTGCCAACCCCCTTAGCTAATTTAAATGTCTATCAAAGTATTATTTAAACTATTCACTGGGGACTATTGTTCCCTCCTGGATGGAAGCTCTGATCCCTCCAGTTGGATTCCCCTAGTCTCCAATGTAGCTGTACCACACCTCTCTGCACCATTCCTTCAACTGTGAATTGAAGGATTTTGTGCAGTGCTCCCTTTCCTTCCCTATGTAGTAGGTAGGCAGCACTTACATAAAAACTACAGTGTATGCTGCTGGCCTAAGATCCTGTCCCTGTTTGCTAAACTACTCCTGCACTGCTCCTGCCTCATCCAGAGCCAAGTCATTTGTCCCCCTGTAGACAATGACATAGAGAAAAGAGAGCAATGTCAATGACAAAGAATCTCAGCATATAGCACTGAGGAAAGGATTACCCCCAGAATACTAGTGATAATAAGGTAATGTTTCAAAGAAACATAACAATCTCACATAGGACAGAAATTAAAAGCATCAAGGGAAATATATGCAAATCACCACCAATTAATGTAGACTGGTTCTGTTTATAAGTAGGACAAAAACATGTCTGTCTTCTCTGTCTATCCTTTGCAGATTGTGTAAGAGGCAATTTGGCTCCCTATTGTCCTTTTTGAAGTAGTATCAATATAAATAACTAACTTACCAAGATAGAGCAGGTGATAGGGAGACGGGTAGGGGTAAATGGAGAAAGACAAAGGCAGTAGGGACAGGGATGGGCCAAAAATAAAGCCATAAAAAAATGGAGGGTAATGAGTACCAATGCCTATAGTCTAGGTAAAAAGCTCCCTGAAATAGTTCCTTGATGGAAGAGGGATGCCTGGATATTGTGGCAGTCACAGAAATGTGGTACACAGAGCACCATGACTGGGATGTCAACATACCAGGATACACAATCTACAGGAGGGACAGGGAGGGAAGAAGATGATGAGTAGCTATCTATGTAAGGGAAGGGATCAAAGCAACAGAACTAAAGGGTAAACAGGGAGGAGAGGAGGCACTGTGGGTCACCCTGGAGACTGGAAATGGCACCACAATCCTCACAGGGGTTGTATACAGACCACCGTCTCAGGTGGAGGAAATGGACAAGAAAATGATGGAAGGCATTCTTGGGATGGCAGAGAAAGGGGAGATATTGCTGATGGGGAACTGAATATGCTGGATGTTGACTGGAGCAACTTTGCTGCAGCCACATGCAAGAGCAGGGCCATTCTCTATGCCCTACAGGGGGCATGCCTCAGACAGCTATTTTTGGAACTCACTCAGGACAGAGCAATCTTAGACCTGGTACTCTCAAATGGGGACAAAGGAGAATCTCTGATCTTGAAGTGGGTAGCCATCTGGAAACAAGCGATCACCAAACATTGTGATTCACGATAAACTTAGCTGTAGTCAAGCCACACAAAAGTGAAGGTACTGGACTTCAGGAGGGCTGATTTTGCCAAAATGGGAGAGTGCCTCAGAAAAGCAATAGCTAACAGGCAAGAAGGTGGGGTGGAGCAACAATGGGGAAACATCAAAACCACCATCACAGAGGCAACAAACCTTTGTGTGAAGCAAATAAACAAATCAAAACAAAAGAAAAAAACACTATGGTTCTCAAAAGAAGTGGCGGGGAAGGTAAGGGAGTAAAAGATAGCATTCAGGAAGTATAAGGAAACAGAAGGAGCAGGCCAGAACTACCAGTTAAAGTAGAAGGAAGCAGGTAAGGCAGTCAGAATAGCAAAAGCCCAAACCAAGGAAATGATAGCCAACTATGTTAAGAAGGGGGATACATCCTTTTATAGGTACATTAGGGAGCAAAGAAAGACTAAGGCAGGGTTACTGAGGCTGAACAAATAGGAAGGTGGTTGGGCAGACAGCAACAGTGAAAGCAGGGATACTGAACGAATACTTCTGCTCAGTATTCACAATAGAAAAGCAGGGGGAAAATACCTAATCTGGTCAATAGACGCACTCTGGATAGGAGGGATTGATATTAGTCCTTTCACAGAAGAAAGGGTTCTGAAAGAACTCTTAAAACTGAAGGTGGATAAAGCAATGGGACCTGATGGGATTCATCTCAGAATTCTAAAAGAACTAAGGGAAGAACTAGTAACACCACTGACCGTCCTTTTAATCATGGGAGGATGGTATGGTACCTGAGGACTGGAGGAGGGCGGATTCGATTCCCCTTCACAAAAGTGGGAGCAAGACAGAGGCATAAAACTACAGGCCTGTCAGTTTGACCTCAGTGATAAGGAAAATGATGGAATCATTTCTGAAGGAAAGAATTGAGTACCTAGAGGCCAATGGGACACCGGACCCAAGGCATCATGGATTCACAGTGGGAAGGTCATGTCAGACAAATCTAATTGATTTCTTTGGCTGGGTGACCAAAGCAGTAGACCAGGGAGGGGCTGTGGACATGTCCTACCTAGACTTTAGCAAGGCATTTGACACAGTCCCACACAAATGATTAATAAATAAATTATCCAGCCTGGGACTGGGTCTCAGGGTGGTAGCCTGGGTAAAACACTGGTTGGACAACAGGGCACAGCAAGTAATAGTAAAAGGAGTCCTGAGTGAAGAAAGGATGGTTACTAGTGGGGTACTGCAGGGTTCAGTACTGGGGCTGGTCCTTTTTAATGTCTTAAGTGACATTGCAGAGGGACTGGAATGGAAAGTATGTGTCTTTGCAGATGAAAGATCTGCAACAGGATTGATACACAAGGTGGGGTAGAAAGGATGGAATGGGATTTGGCAAGGTTGGAGGAATAGTCAAATGTATGACAGCTTGGATTCAATGCAATGAAGTGCAAACTAATGCACCTGGGAAACGAAAACCCAGGGGAAGAGAACACAATAGGGGGTGAGATAGTAACAACAACAAAAATGGAATGGGACCTGGGGGTAGTAATATCAGATGACCTAAAAGTGGGCCAGCAATGTGAGAAGGCAGTAAGGAGGGCTGGGGGGATACTGGGATGCATAGGGTGAGGCATCACCAGTAGAAAACAAGTTGTTGGCCCTCTGTACAGACAGTTAGTAAGACCACAACTGGAGTACAGTGTGCAGTTCTGAAGACCCCATCTCCGCAAAGACATAGACAGGGTAAAGGCTGTCCAGAGGAAGGCAACCAAAATGATACAGGGTCTGCATCAGAAGACATATGAAGAAAGACTAAAGGAACTAAAGATGTATAGCCTTGAGGAAAGGAGAGAGAGAGGGGGGACATGATTGAAACTTTCAAATACCTCAAGGGAATCAAAGTCCAAGAGGGTAGCATCTTTCAGAAAGAGATGTGCAAAAACAAGGGGGCACAATTTGAAGAAAGAGGGGGGACGGCTCAGAGGTAATGTGAGGAAGTATTTCTTCACAGAGAGGGTTGTGGATACTTGGAACAGCCTTCCTGAGGAGGTCATAGAGTTACAGTGGGGGAATTCAAGAATGCATGGGACAGACATAAGGCAATTCTAGTTGGGGGTAGGAGGAAGTAGGCTATTGGTTAACTAGGATCTGCAACTTATCCGTTAGGTAGGGAAATGGACAGACTAGGTGGGCCAAGCGGTCCTCATCTGCCATCAAATTCTAGGTTTTTATGTCTTCTACAAATCATTAGCGGCTTCCAAACTGAAAGATATTTGTAGCTGCCACTAAGCAGACCCCCTACTCAGAGTCAAATTTACACTGAATGTCCTCATACTCTCCTTGCCAGGTACGATACTGTCAATTCCAGCATATGGCTTATCTTCCCTTCTCACCTAACCTCTCGTATTATCTTTAGTTATGCTCCATATCTATGCCATGTGTAAAATCTCAACCCATGTTGAGCCTTGTAACAATGTTTTATCTGGACCTAGCACTGTTGGATTGTACCTTACCATGGAATGCTTTTAATGATCTATGTATGCACTTTTATTTACTTATAGCCTATGAATTCCTCTTGTAATCTCCTCCTGCCTGTGTAAATGTCTCAGGACCTCCTTATGAATGAGCTTGCTCAATTGAGTTATTCCTGCAATAAACTTGAAACTTGAACTTGAAATATTTTCATAATGATCTGGACATAGTTCCAATGGTGCTTTTCATGTTGTGTTGCATGTAATTTGTGTTTTTTTTATTTGAATAACAATTCTTTGCCAATGCCTTCCCAAGATATCACTTGCTTTTGAATTTTTGCACTGAGTTTTTCTGTCTTTTTGATTTTTCTATTTTGTGTTGAGTATGATCATTTACAGTTCAGATCATCATAGGGCTAGTTATCCCTTTCTTTTTCTTTGAAACATGGCTTACTGTCAGGGATCTATGGTTGTTTGTTGACAAAAATGTTGTGGACCAACAGTACCGTGAAACTTTTATGTAGACCTCATTTGCATCAGCACAAAGATAGTCATTGCCTACCATCCATGCTTTCTTTGGGGGGGTTGCTCCCCAAACACCCCAAGCAGAGGGCTGTGAGCTCCACATCTCCCCACTTAATATAATCAACTCTGAGTCAGAGCTGATTACGGGATGGGGTGTAAGACTACCAGATAACAGTGCTGGGGTCCAGCACCAACACTACAATGACCTGTCACTGTACTGTCAGTCGCTGTCGGGATGGTATATATGTATTGTCAGTACCCTTTCAGGTCAAACCTTATATCAGTGTGTTTCTGCTGAGGTTCTTTGTACTTTAGGTCATTTTATTCTTCCTACTTAACAGCATTAATGTACATACCATGGTCACTACAGATAAATTGCACGGTACCTCGGTATACCCCGAGAGCCATGGTGTTACCATCTGATAAGGATCCATGCGGCATTACCACGTCAGTAAGTCTTTAGGATCTGCTGAGGTATACAGAGTTCTTAGTTAATTGTTTAACCATTGGAGGCTGCTAAAATGCACCAGGTGGCACTGTTGTCAGTTAAATTTAATCTGATAATTTAAATTGTCAAGTAGGTGTCCCCACAGTTCAATCCCCAATCAGCAAAATGGAACTCCATGAAGTGCACTATCACATAAATCAGTGCACATATAGAATTAAAAAAAATGAATAACTGTCATTTTTCCCTTGGTTACTGAGAGATTAAGTGAGCCTCATGCAAGAACTGCAGTCCTGTTATTGCAGTCCATATGTCACAAAAACATTTCCCTGTTTTTTTTCTTAAACCGGTCTGCGCAGGTTTTCAACCCTCATACTTCAGAAAGGGGGTAAGTAAGAAGTCAAACATTCACTCTGTCATGCTCACTGCACTGCTGAGCTATCATGTCCACTGCCATTCTGCCTTCATCGCTATACCCACTGCCGTTCTAAAAACTACTGTAGCCAGACTTTTGCAATGTCTGTAATGCACCTGTAATGGACCCCCACCTATCAGGTAGGATAATACCTCTCAACCATGGGAATTTATAGGTTGCAGCCATGTTACCATTTTCTGCATTAAAATAAGGCGCAATATGGATCTTTGGCTCACAGGATGAAGTGATGAAGTAGAAAAATAATTAAAACAAGAATGACAAGACAGTTCCTGCCTGTCCAGGAAATAGATATGGGTGTTGAATGGCTCAGAGGGTGGTGGGGAGGCCAACTGAACCTCATGGCAGGACCTCTCCTCCTCTTGGCTCCCCCTTGTGGAGTTTTCCTCTTATCTAGCTGACTTTTCAGCTTAGGGAAAGTGGTGGCTGGAGGGACCCTAATGAATAAAAAAAAATCTTTCACCATACTTTACACTGTCAGCCAGTTTAATCCCCAAGTGACCTTTTGCATGCAGGTCCCTGCATCAAATATCAGGAACTGGCATGGGTTGCTCAGCAGCTCACCAATGGCACATACAGTACTATTGAGTATGTGGCTGGATGGTATGGGACACAAAACTTTGGGAGGTGTGCAGTGGTCAGGGAGACCATGAAGCGAGATTCCCCTCTCCAAGATTGTGCTCTTGCACTGGATCTCCCCACTTCCATCACATTGCCTGCAGAATGGCCAACATTTATGGGTGGTGCAGTAAGTACTGCATAGGACCAACTTCACTCTTGAGCAAGCAGAGACTATCCCTCAGTTAATGAGTTTGAACACTCGCTAGGTAGCACTCTATGCGAGAGGGAAATGTTGTTTGTTTTCCATCTGCAGTGTTGTGCATTGCAATCTCATATCTGCAGAATTTCTGACAAAAGAAAAGTATGCACATGTCAGTAGTTTAACTGGTGAGCCTCGAGCATCTTAATTGGTGCTGGATGTGCTCGACCACACAGTACTGTTATAGAGGTTGCAAGAATCAAATTGTGGTCTGAGAAATACGTCAGTATCCTTCCCCTTATGTTCAAAACTATTAAGTTCATTTATGCTTTATGTATTCAACAGCTACATACTGTGTACATGGGTTATCTTTCTGCTAGTTATGATTATGCTCATAGTTTTATCATGTACAGCAAGGTTAAACAAATTATAATAAGATAACAAATACAAAGCTGATTAAGCACCCTCAATATTTTGGGCGATGTATGTACAACAGAATTATTAGGAAACCATAAAAAAATATATCACCCAGAGGCAGTGAACTCTCATAAAGGTTTTTAAAAGTTGGCATTCCATTCTGTGTCATACAGGGAAAGAATACTGGATGAGCAACTAGTGCTGCTATCACCTTGTTATATTACTGTATATCATTAATGTTAGATTGTATGTCACAGATGATATGGGCTGCAAAATCAGTCAGTGCTTCCTACTAAATAAAATCTCCCACCCAATAATAATGTTTCTGTAGGGCAGTGTCTCACCTCCGTTTCCCTCTCACCCACCAGGATACACTCTGTTAATAAATAATTTTGTGGTAATGTAGTGTCCCACACCATTACCTGATCATCAACCAGATCCTTGGAAAGTTTTTTTTTTCAGTGTAAATCTTCTACTAGTTTCTCCTCTCCAACCCCTCACACCCTCCCTTTCCAGCCATTCTCATTCATAGCTCTGTTGGTGGACAGACGTGGAAGTGAGAGGAGGGCTCACCGACAGGCAGCAGTGCGGGGGGGGGTTGATGAGCATTAGACTACCATGGACTATTTTTATTTACTATTTGGGTATGGTAATGGGAATGGGAGGGGATGAGGAAGGGGGAACAATAGTAAATTAACACAGGAAGAAAATAAACTTTCTCAAGATCTGGTTAGCGATCAGGTACTGGGGTGAGGCACTGCACTTCAGCAAATTATTTCTTAATATGAGGTGGGGTATGGGGGGGGGTGGAACACTACTCTACGGAAACATTTATTTTAAAATGTTTTCAATGTGTGTACTATCAGGGGAAGGGAAAGTGATATCGTGGACTACAAAACACGTTTGAGTTTTTGAGGCAGTTTAATTACAAGTGACAAGACAAAACAAATACAACAGATTATAACAAAAAAGCAGGTTACCAATACTTTGAAACATATGGCCCCATTCAGTGCAACAAATGAGGAAAGCACAGTAGCAGCACTTTATATTCAAGAACTGTTGTTATAGCCCATGTATTAAATCCCTTCCATGTTAACGATGTTTACACATTGTGTTCATGTCCAGACTGCTCTAACAAGCCTGATAATTCAGTGACTCGAGGCACTACAGAATGCTGTGTTATGGCAATCACATCCAGATAAACTAACAGTAATGAAAAACAGATTCACGTCCCCTTTAAAGGCATGGGCAGGAGGAGTAAGCATTCTACAGAGGAGACCACAATGGTCAAGATCGAGGTTACAAAATAAAGAAAAAAGAAATAGGGAAGGGTAAGACAATAAGAGTTGAACAGTGGAAAGAGCAAAAAGTGCAAGGGGAGAGTGTTAAAGAAAGGTAGCTACTGCAAGGCCTTACTGCAGTTAGTGTGCCGGGTTAAGACACTGTGTGACTAATATACCCTTTCTTGGGGTATGTGTGTGTGGTGGGGTAACGGTTACAGCATCCTGTAGGTTTCATCTAGGGTCCATGAGACAGCAGGTATACCCATGTAGCTTTACTCCCTTTTCACCTCTAGTAGCACAATTCCGCAGGCAGAATCAACCTACAGTAATTATAACTGGTCTTATTTGCTAGTAATTTTAGTGTACAGCATAACAGATTGTCATCAGCTGTTTAAAGTTCAGGGTGCCAAACATCCCTGAAAATATCTAGGGAGGTGGGTGGTCAGCAGTAGTTCTAAATTACCATCAGGTGATCTCAAACTACTGATATGTTGTGAGGTACCCACCACCACTCACACCAGCCATCCATTCTTTCAGCTGGTGACATTCCAACATACTGTACCATATGCACCTCATTATTATTAGCTGTCTTAATTGGTTTGCCTCACTGATGTGACACTTCTGGGGAATAAGAGATTATTTTTCAGATACTTCTTCCCTATCATGTGGTAATCAGTTCCCCCATTCTGTACTCTGCACTGTCTGTGTATGCCTACTTTATGTGCACTCTGTGCACATGGTTATGCATTTTTTATCTGCCATTTTAACTACTGAAACTAATTACAGCAAGTGGGGAAAAAAATGACCACCAAATTACAAAAATTGGAATACCCAAACACTCTCCAAATTACAAAAGGTTTTCTGGGCTAAGACATCAGCGAAATAAACTTCTAGTCTTTCAGTGCTTTGTCTACATTATTCCTGTGTGTGATACAGTAATATGTCCCATTATCATTAATTGCATTGTAATAAGTGTGTGTGTGTGTGTGTGTGTGCACTCGCTTTAGTCATCTACAAGAATAACTAAGTAAAGCTGATCTTCATTGTTACTCACTGGACACAACTGAAACCATTCTTTCTTAAGCAGATTGATCCATGGGAATTTATAGGTTGAGAGTGTTGACATTTTCTACATTAAAAAAAGGCTCAATATGGATTTTGGATCTGCTAGTATTCATGGCAGTTACATCTGAGACCTTCATTTCTAAAGTGCCACTTTCATTCATCTGTAGACTTAATTTCCATTATTTCATGGCAGTGTTTAAACTATATTTTGCTATCCAAATTTCATTCTGCATCATATGTTCATATTTTCCTGCTATTAGAGGAAAGAAAGTACATACAGATTAGACTGGCAGTATAGCCTAGAGGTCAGAGTAACAAGATGTAAACAAGCTTCATACATCCAGCAGACAAGACCTTGGTTTGATTCTCAAAACCTCCACTTGCATATTGTGTGACTCTGAGCAAGTCATTTAATCACCCAGTGACCCCAGGTCACCCCTGAAAACAGGCACTTGTGCTTAGTGGGCCTTATCCGGTTACCAAAGACTCAAATAAAAATAGATTGAGTCAGGTACAGATATAGCATTAAGTACAGCTGTATCTGTAACTCGTGGTACTCATGGTGAGCAAACAAAAATCATAAACATAAATAACTTTCAAAAAAGACTGAGTCAGTGATAAAAAGATGTGTGTGTGTGTGTGTGTGTGTGTGTGTGTGTGTGTGTGTGTGTGTGTGTGTGTGTGTGAATTAGAAAGTCACTAGCATGAACAATGTTACAGACACTCCTCCCATTCAACTGTGACTACATTTTAGAGCATGTTTATTGATCAGAATAATTGTTAGGTGAATAGGCAAGCTGCTGCCTATTACACTTAACCAGTAAACAAAAGCTGAATAAATAAATCAATACATAAAAATATAATACCATTACAGGCATACTGTCCCTTTATTACGCACCTTACAGAACTGGAAACAGAGCAGGTTTTCTTGTTCCTTTGCTCTTTGCTTCGATGACTTTTAGCTCAAATACACCCCCCCACACACACACCATTTATAAAAAAAATCAATCATGATTTATTAATGGTTATATAGCTCTAAAAATTGTCTAGGGTGTGACAACTGAGGTTCAATGCAAAATAATGCCCCCTGTCTGCCAAAAGAAATGGGAGGAGCAAGTGCAGTGGAGGGATTTAGACCTGTCTGGGACAGGCACAACAAGAGAATCTTGAGCTGGGAGCGGGTAAGGACAAACCACTGACCAGATAGGGTCAGAAGCCACATACAAGTGAACATTGACAGTAATTCAAAACCTGATTAGGCAATAAAAAGAAAAAAATAACTGTTTAGATCATAAGTATTGCTAAGAATACAGTAATTGTCAGGTCAAGATACTGTATCATTACAAGCATGCTGTCTCTTTACCACACACCTTAGAGTATTGGGTTGCCACCTTTGGATGAGGCAAAAACCAGATCCTAAGCTCCACCCCTAGCCCCACCCCTTTTCATGACTCATGATGGATTGCTCCTCCTAGAAACAATTTGTTATATCAATAAAAGACAACACTTAAAGCAGCAGTTCAACAAAAATGTTAAGATACTGTACTATACCTGTTAAAGTTACTTTCCTAGGTTTTACCAAGTTATTTATTTACTTATGGGGAGAAACGGGGAAATACTGTAAATAGCATACAACAATGCACATGGCATACTGTATAATAATACAGAGTAAAGAAATTGTTTCCAATGTGTACTTTATATATTTTTCAGTCTCCATTTCCTATTCTTGTCCACAATACTATTTCAACGCCAAAGAAGTGACCATACTTTTTTCTTGAGGAAAAACATAATTTAAAACATTTAAAATGTCTTAATTCTGTTAGAGATGAAAACATTTACCAGCAAATGAAAGCGGAAAACTGGCTATGTTGCTATTATAAAAGGTGGGGGCAGCTTTGCTGTTATGCCACTTTAAGATGCAGTGGAAAAGATTAGATTAGTAAGTGCTAATGGTGTTAATGGCCATACTTTACACCTCACAGGCTGACTGCTTTCACAAACAAAAGGCTATATTGACAACAGAACTTGTTTGTAACCTGTAACATGTAGCTGAAACAATGAATGAGGTGACAAAATCTGTTTCAAAAGTGTGTGAGCACTTAAAATGGCTCAAAAACCTGACCAGCACAGAGCAAAACAAGATTACCTGATAGGGACCCTGAAAACCGGAACACCAGGTAAAAAACATGACAGGTGGCAACCATATGATGGAAACAGAAATTTTGGTTACATACTGTAGGTCTGACAGAAGGAAAATAATACTTTTCTTCTTGACTTTGAGAACTGTAACAGATTTCTGTCAAACTCGCTTGCAAAGTAATTTGTAATTTGGCAGTAAAATATACTAGCTAAAGAGACTTAGTCTTGACTGAATACTACAAATACTTGTTAGTATAAAGGTAATTATCTCTTTCTGAGACCTCAGGTTAGTTGGGAAGTTACTGCTGGCAAAAATGGTGTTTTCCAGATGTTTGCAGACACAAGATTGCCACATAATGCATACTTACACAGAGTGCAGAAATAGTATTGTACTAATAATTTTTCAGTGTTTAAAACATAGGGGCAGTCTCATTATTTGTAGCACTGTGGTCAACTGAACGTTGGTTTGGACAGTTGTCTTTGCAGCCACTGTACTTAGTAACTTCATCCTAGGATCACAGGAATGGCAAATATTTCATGAATGTCAACCATATGTCAGCATTCTCCCCAACCCCCACCACCCACCCTCAAAGATTGTCTGTAAGGCTTACAGGATTCCTGAAGCTACTGGCTTCCTTTCTCCCATCTCCCTTGACTCACAGATTGCTCTTGGACAAGTAATGAAGGCTAGCTCACAGCAGGGGAGCAAATTCACATACTAAACAAGGTAGGTGTTATAGCACCTTGAGAAAAGAAACTTGATGGGGGATGCTAGAGGAGTTAATGCAATTGCTTCAAAAAACTGCAGTCTAGGGTCTTACAGTATTTCTATTTTAGAGAATGCTGGGGGGAGAAGGGCTGTGAGTGCACAGTGTAGGTGTGAGTATGAAATAACTAAAAAAAATCTGCTTCTATATACAGTGTCATGAAATTACATGCTAAGCAGTATTTGTTTTCCAAAACAAGATGTCACTGTTGTAACTCTCAGAGAATAAGTAAACTGTAATGTGCTACATAAAATTTGCAACATATACCTTCCCAACTTGAAAAAGAACACTTTGCAACATAGCATATATTTTATACTTATTGCAACTTGTTGATAGAATTTAGAACTGTTGCAAATACATACATAAATGTCTGTTTACAGATCATAAAAAAGCACTGTGTAAAAGTGAAGCTAATTGGGCAGGTGTTGAAGTCTGAGTCATATTGTACAGTACACATGAAATATACAGTGCTTGGCATTGAAGTCAGCAGTATTAAAATATATTATGTTCAGCATAACAAGCCTGTGATTGCATTTTAGTCTTCACACTCTCCATTATTCCTGCCCATCCATTCTACCCATAAGCCCTATACTCGTGTGCAGCCTCAGACCCTCAATGGTCAGTGGCTTTTTTCCACTCCTTTCCCATCTCTAAAGTTCCCTTATACTTGATCCAGGCATGTTTAAACCCCCCCACTGTGCTGTCTCCCACCACCTCCTGTGGGAGACTGTTCTATGTGTCCATCACCCTCTCAGTAAAGAAGTGTGTGTTGCCCTTTACTACTTGTGTCTGTTGGTTGGCCTGAATAAAACTGTTTTAACCTTTGGGACTCAAACTGGTCAAAAGCATGCAGGCAGAAGAATGTCCCTAGATTAAAACTATTAAATGCATGAGCTCACCAACCCACTTCGAATGGTTTAAATCTGTAAGTATTATTAGAGCCCTGTGCTTAAATATGCAGCTTTTAGTCAGCATCTGCACACAAACTATATATGTGTGCTTCAATATAATTATTTTAAATGGTGTCACGCTTCATAATTATACTGATCCTGGCAGCCTCCTTGCAATTCATTACAAAATAACCAGTTGTTTTAGCATTTGCCCTCAAGGGCTCAGATGGAGGGAAACCATCTGAGAGGCTCTCGCTTAATGCAGATGAAGTGTGTGTGCAAGTTGCTAAAAAACTGAATGAACTGGTAAATGAACACAAATATACAGTAGCTGAGGTGCAGATGCTGACAAAATGCTACACATTGAAGCACAGTTGGTGTAGCCAGTTTAAAACCAGCTTAACAGTGAGCTAAAGTAAGTAGTAACAGTAGAATCATTTCTCACTTTTCTCAGTTTTCAGTCACAGAAATTTTCTTTTATATTCATTTGTAAATTCCTGATTTTTTTTGCCATCATAACTACAGAGCATTTACCAAATGCTGAGCAGAATTTTTAACATTCTCATCAAACTACTGCTCCATTTCTTTACCTTTTACCAGACATCTAGTACAAGTGTTGCACAATTAGTAAAAGACAGAGGGCTAGGGATCCTTAGATGGCAAACTGTCAGCATGAGTGAATTGCAAATTCACACTCGTGCTGCAGACCATAACAGACTGTTATGTAGGTGGACTGATGTTTCCTCTGAAAAGCAAGAAATGTCATTAAACTTACCGGGGGGGGGGGATAATTTCTTGTTTCCCTGGTCCTTTCACAGTCACTATTGTTTAGAAAGTATTTAGTTAGTCCCTTCAGACTGAAGAAAGTCTGCATTCAGTGTGTTTGAGAAATATTCACCTAGCCTGGATTATTTATCTATGTATTTAGTAATTTTCACGTGGGTTAAGTGCAAAGTACCAAAAAAAAATATTAAACCTGTCCAGACTGGGTGTCTGAATATTTTTTTTATTGCATTACTGCAACCACATGGAGGGCTGAAAGTGGGTGGGAAAGAGAAGGTGGACGAAGAAGGAATAGGGGAAAGACAAACTTAGGGTCAGTGATTGTGGTCCGTGCAAAAGAAAAATAAAAGCTTCTAACAAAGGGCAAGATTGGGTGTTGGGTGTCGATGCATTACTGGGACCGCACTGAGTGGCCTGACTGGGTGTTGCTGCTCAAGGACCCTGCATGTACTGTAGTGTAAAAGGCATAGAAATTGAGCAGAAGAAATATTTTTTGTTAATCTGACATTCTTTTTTTTTTTTCAAAATTGTTGTTACACAGCCTGGTCTACACTTATCATTGTTTATTGCAGCAACTGCAGTTATTGTGAAGTTTCAACAAACAAATGAAAATCTCTTCCAGTCCACCCTCTGCTTGGACACCCCATACAGCCATACCTGGTGAGGTAACAATATTTAATAAAAAAAAAACCTTCCCTTTCCACACTCTGCTATGATCCAATCCTTCCTGATCATGCCCAGTGCCATAACATTAATCAACTAATCCCCCCACTGCACCCACAACCACCCTCCCCCCATGGTCAGCCTTTTCATCACCACAGCATTATGTATGGCTGCATGCCAGCATATGCAATGTTGTGCCCTTTGGTGGGTGAAATAACTGGAATGTGCATTGCTTCTTAAACCAAAATCACAATGTTACTGTGCATTCATATTTGATGCCCTACCGCTGTTAGATTACCCTATTTATTGGGACTGGGACTATGACTGCATGCTAAGCTGTGCAGTGCCATGGTGGCTAGCAAGGCTGCCCAGGTCAGGTGCACAGGTCTAACAGGATGATAGCCCTCACTGCTTTACTTTTCTTAGACAGTTCAAAGATTTAATTCTCATCTCCCGTCACTATTGAATTATCATACATTGATGTCACCTCCGAGTTCATTTGCATCAATTGCTGAGTGTTTTCTTGGCCACAACGCAATATGCCCATGTAGTTCAACCCAATGTTTCCTCAGAATCAATCAAGCAATTTCTGTGTGGTGGGTAAACAGAATATCGAACATACTGTACTCTGCATGGAAAGTTGCCCAACTATAAACTCTATTGAATTTTTCTAAAAAGAAACATATTCTGTAACTGGGTAATTCTGATAAAGGGATGTGTCCCTAAATGCAGTTGAGCAGCTCTCCTTCTGCAAGTGGAGCAGGCAGACACTTCAGATTCTGAGGGATTTCAGTTACCTCAGCCCAGCAAGCACTTCCTCAGTACATGCAGCATTCAATAGTATTGGTTACAAACTGTAATGGTCAGGATTATGGACACCCCAAATAGATTCTGTCATTTTGGACATTATTATTATTACATGACTCATTTTGGTCTAGAATTATTAAGAAGAAAATTAACAGGCAGAATTGGAACTAACCCTTAAGGTATTTGAATGTCTCTATCATGTTACCACCATCCCTCCTTTCCTCTAGGGAGTACATATTGATTTCCCCTAAGTATCTCCTCATACTGTATGCTTTCTTGTTTTTGGTCTTTAGCAAAGTTGTAATGATCAATTGAAACTGGCAACCAATAAACTGAATTGAATTAGGAGGTTCCTTAATTATTCATAGTCTTATCTAGTAGACTTATTTTTTTAACTTGATTAACCTATGTCTTGTCTGCAAAATTCACAATTAACTACTTCCTAATGCATGAAATCAGAAGTTATTATTTTTGTTCATTCCATAGGTGGTGCAGACTCTCTGCCCTGCTTGGTAGTCATTTTTTGGGGGGTTGTGTTGGGGGCTCCCAGAGGAAGAGGGTTGTGAGGACTGTGTGGAGTCTTTTTTCCATTTAGCCCATTCTCAGTGTCTAATACAAAAAAGTGCAAAAAAACTAGGCAAAATTAGATGAATGCATATAAACTTCATGACTCTTTTTAGGCAGTTACTGCAGTGCTGTGCTTTGTCATGCTAGACTCTGAGATTAGCCTAACATTTTCAGGATGACCAGTGCTGGTTGACTGCAGGCAGTACAGAATAGCCAGGGGTCTCACCAGTTACTGTGGGTCTTTGCGTGTACATCTAAAAAATAAATAGGGTTTGCTGTTGTACTTTGCTGTTCCAACCCTATGGCTAATTCCTGATGCTTGGGAATTCTCAAACAAGAGCAACCAGATTCCTGGCTGTGCATGCATACTGAGTGTCTAATCATTGTCAAGTGTTACTGTGCAGTGGACCAATAGGCATACAGCCATACTGTACAGCGGGGTGGCGGGTCTCAGTGGGTGGGGAGGGGGGGCATTGCTGGACCACCAGGGATTTAATTTCAATATTTGCTCACAATTTGGCCTGGGATCAGGTCCACTGGACCACCAGGGATATGTCATTATTTGCCCATGACTGGGCAGGTGAGCAGGTCCACTGGACCACCAGGGAATGTAATGATACCTAAAGCCCATAATCAGGCAATGAGTGAGGGTCCACTGGATTACCAGAAATAATGTATGTATCTGCCAGTGATCAGGCAAGGGAGGAGCACGATGCCTGAACTGTCCCAGGAGGTTGGGTGGCCACCCACAGCAGGCGGCTGCCGTGTTGCGCACAGCAATATGGCAGCCCGCCTGTGGGTGTCCCCCAGCTTGCTCCTGCTTTTTACGCGCAGATTTTTGTGCCCCTCCCGTGCAGTGCAAGGCAAGTTTGTGCCTGCATATGCACACACATCCTGGGTTGAATATCTGGATATGCAACATATGCATGGGCACGTGCCCTGCACTTGCATCACATACATTACTGGTGCACACCAGTGCATCGGGATTTGTGCAGTGCAACATCCCCCTTTGAATATCACACCAGGGTGCATCAGTGGGTTGTGCATGGTGCAACACTGTTGCACCATGTGCAACCCCTTTGAATATCCCACCCTGAGTTTGTAACTGTCACAGCAACACAAGTAATGGTGGTTGGCATGACTACAAAATGACACTTGTAAGGCGACTGACTCATCATTACCATCTCTTTCTTGGGCACTGACATTTCAAAGGCTGCTAACTTCATTTATCGAATGAAGGTAGCTGTTTATGTTTTAATTGTATGGAGTTTTACCCTCATTCATGTCTCCCCTGGTGTCCAGTGGGTCCCTCCACATGGTACCCTTTAACTCTAGTGGTAGCAGAAATTCAAATTCTATAACAGGCAGTGTTACAGTTCACCACAAATATTCAGCAACTGACACATTCCTACTTTTACTTCCTTCTTGGCCACTGATAGGCAAAAATTAAAGCAGAAATCGTGATTTGCATTAGTCTACCAGCAGCCGACAGAAGTACAGGAGGGCTGTGCCGGTCGCTGAATATTTATTGTGAATACATTTTAAAATGTGTTTTGGAGGCTACTGTACTGTCTGGCCCCAACCCCCCCATCGCATGCTCATCTCCTGCTAGTGGGTGCAGAAACACTCAGCAGTGCTGCAAATATGAAAGGTTGTAAAAGGCTATTATCAATCTAACAGGCAACAGCACACTCTGACTGGCTGCCATACATGTTGTTAACCCTCTGGAAATCACTAGTAAGGCTCACAGAACTGCAGTGCTAGTACATGAATAATCTCAAAATGTATGTAAAGCTACCCTGTTTCCCTAACTAAAGGGACAGTGTGTAATGAGAGATGGGGTGGTCATTAGGTATCATGGTTTACACTATCACATGGAATATACAACATGCAGAAGTGTGTGGATGTAATAAAGGAGATGAAAAGCCTTTTCCCAATTATGTTGTTTTACAAATACAGAATGCATCCTCCTGACCTGCAGAAATCATGTGAGCCTCCTGAAATACCTCAGACATCCAGGCACAAAAATAAAAGGTGTCAGTCAGTACCAGCAGAATAAACCCCAGAGTCTTCATCAGTAAATGTGCAGCACGTAATTATCTTCAATCAGCTTGTGCAAAATTGGCATTCTGGTAGAGCAGGATTTGAACCTCTAGCAGTCATGCTACAGCAGTTCCCCTCTGGTTTCCAGTAGAAAAGTGGTTGTGTGGCTTTCACAGATTTGTTGCCCAAGGAGAGTGTTGCTGGTAGCAGGCTTTGGGATGTTTTTAGTTTGTGGGAGCAGGGTTTCATGGTGGAGGTATTCTAATCGACAGGACTTGGGGGTTGGGTTTTTTGTACTGTATATAAACTTTTTTGCAATGTTTATATGTGAACAGTGACCAGGCAAAATGTGGTTAGGAGGTAGCAATGGACTGTCGGGGAAATTTAGTTTAATAGGTAGACTGCAGCCTGAACAATAAAGTTTGACAAAATGTCAGCTGTACATGTTTGAGTCCCTCCATATATAATTAAATTTCATGCTTACCCCCTCTCCCGCAACAAAATGCCCTTCCCCTCACCCTGATCCTTGATAAATATTAAAATATCTGTCCTTTTCCCCTCATGGACTAGTGGCCACCTCCAGAACCCTGGTCCTTGATAAATATAAAAAGACCTACCCCTGTACCCTGCTAGTTTAGGTGCCCCCTTCCCAAACCCTGATTATGATTAATAAAAAAACAAATGTGCCCCTTTGTCCTGGTAGTCTAGTAACCCCCCTCATTGAACCCTGATCATTGATTAATAAAAAAAATCTGCCCCTTTTCCCTGGTAATTTAGTGGCCCCCCCAACCCTGATTGTTAAATATTAAAATAAGAGTCTTTTTCCTGGTAGTTTAATGGGCCCATCACCCCTCCACCCAGCAGTGCCATACTGCCCCGCCTTCCCCCAAACCCATAAGAGCCAGTGACTGGCAGAGTACTGTACTTATTATATGCTCAGTGATTGACAGCTCATTGAGTGCATAAGTACAGTACTCACTCATTCAGATCTCAGTTGGCAGCTGGCCATGGTGGCGAGAGGTGAGCTGTGCCAGTCAACAGCTCCCTTACGGGTTTGTGGGGGTAGTGGAGTAGTATGGCACTGCTGGGTGGGTTGCCCATCAGACTACCAGGGAAAAGATTAAAATATTTTACTAGTTAACAACAATCGGGGTTCAGAGAGGGGGTGCTAGAGTACCAGGGAACAGGCACAGACATTGTAATATTTACCAATGATCAGGGCACAGGGTGAGGGTGGGGGCCACGAGACTAGCAGGGCAAAAGGGAAAATATTTTTTTATTAATCAGCAAATGAGGTTTGGGGAGGGGGAACACTAGACTACAAGGCAAAGGGGCAGATTTGTTTTTATTCATAAATCAGGGTTCAGGAAGGGGGGGCTCTAGCCTATCAGGGGAAAAGGACAGATATTTAAGCATTTATCAATGATTGCGGTTCATGGAGGTGACCACTAGACCTCCTGGGTAAAGGGACAGATTATTTTTTTAATTTATCAACAATCGGGGTTCAGGGAGGGGTGTGAGGCCACTAGACTACCAGAGAAAAGGTGCAGAAATGTTTTTATTTCTCAATGATTGGGGTTCACCGATGACCTGAAATCATCCAAGCAGACCTCTAAAGCAGTACATAAGGCTAGGGGGATGTTAGGGTGTATTAGTAGGGGTATCACAAGTCATAAGAGGGAGGTAATGATCCCTCTTTAGAAGACACTGGTTAGGCCCCATCTGGAGTACTGTGTGCAGTACTGGAGGCCACACTTTCACAAGGACATTAACCAAATTGAGGCAGTCCAGAGAAGGGCAACCAAAATGGTGAAGGGACTGCATCAGAAGACACATGAGGACAGAGTAACGGAGCTCAATATGTATACCCTTGAGCAAAGGAGGGAGAGAGGTGATATGATCAAAACATTCAAACACCTTAAGGGCATTAACAAGGTGAAAGAGTCTAACATGTTTAAATATAAGAAAAATGCAAGGACAAGAGGACACAGCATGAGACTAGAGGGAGGCCGATTATGGGGGAATGTGAGGAAATTCATTTCACAGAAAGGGTGGAGGATGCATGGAACGGCCTACTGCAGGAAGTGGTGGCTATGAACACAGTGCAGGGCTTCAAATAGGCATGGGATAGGCATAAGGGAGCAATACAGATGAGTATGAATAGATAGGCCACTGACAGAGCAAAGGCTGATGGCACAATTATAAAGTAGAAAAGAAATGGGCAGACTGGATGGGCCTTGTGGTCCTTATCTGCCATCAACTTCTATGTTTCTATGTTCAGGGAGTGGGGGGACGAGACTATCAGGACAAAGGGGCAGATAGTTGTTTATCAGTGGTTGGGATTCAGGAATGGGTGGGGAGAGGATCACTAGACTAAAGTGGCAAAGTAGTAGATATTCTTTTATTTATCAATGATCAGGAACTAAAAATTAAAAAAAGTTGCACAAGCAAATGTGGACAATTGTGAACCATCTGTAAACACCACTGCAACCCCAATACTTCCGATAGCAATTTCATGAGCCAGGACCACTCTTGCAAGTTTTTATACTGCCACATATGTGGGATTACATTGTCCCATGATGGCTTGCCAGTTCAGATACAGTATATTTTTTATAACTGAGTAATTTTGAACAAAACGGCTTATTAAACCATCCAGCAAAATGGCATTTTCCCCATCTCCACTCAGGGACTTCTCCATCACCAAAAAACAAGAACATTTGGAGGTGAACAGAACCAGCTACCATTTCAAACCAATAACTTTTCGATCCCACCCACCAATGCTGTCAACATAAACACAACTATAGGGGTAATCAAGGCAGCTCACAGTTGGTAGAGAACATCTCTGTTTTAGCACACTGCAGCTAATTTTTTTTGTTTGTTATAAAACACAAACTGAAGAGAGACTAAAAAAGAAATCTGGCTAAAAAGTCATTGCCTCAACAATGGATGTGGCTGTGTGTCTCACATTACATTTTAACACTGTACCAGATTTCAATGAATGACCTCATACTTCGAGGAAAATCAAATCTACAAATAAAAAAAAATACATAGCAGTTACAAATGACATAATCTTTAATATTAGAGCTTCAATAAAGAACTGTGGAGTCTCTTCAGGTTATTCACTTTCTTTTTATTATGTGTACAATAATTGCCCCTATGTTTCGCTGTCTCCAGCTTGTTCACGGGGCTTCTATAAATACAAAATTACAATTTATTATCCATTTTATACAACTTCTCACTATAAATAATATAATACTAGCTTCCATTGTATTTTCTACCTGCAATCAAAACGTATCTCCTACTCTCATAGCCTTAATTCATGTCCAAACTTAGTCATCTTCACCCTATTTCAAACATACCAAAAAATATATTTAAGTTTAAAAATCTTTAAACCATCCTGGACAGTAGTTATGCTTACAGGAGAATCCCATTGTGTTATTCATTTATTATTGTTTGCTTATTTTTATATGGGAACAACGTACCTTTATATCCATAGATGCCCCTTTACGTTTAAGTTGCTCTCACTATAAATTAATCAAAGAAAAGCTTTCAGTCTCTTATTCGATTGTTGGTTAAGATGTTAAGGTTCTATGAAATATTTTATCTTGATTTTAAACCTATTCAATCCGCTCACCTCCATAGCGTTGCTGTTACAAGGGATTAAATTCACCAGCAAATCCACAGTGACCGCAAATCCTAGCGCTTTAAATTCGTATGTTCAAATTATCCAACACTTAGTGCTACTTGTATTTTGGATAAAGTTACTTTGTTGCGATTGAGCGCCCCCGCGTTTTGAACCCTTTCAAATGCCAACCTTCTTTGTCTACTATGGCGTAAAAATGCCAACGCTAAAACGCTAGTACCAAGAACGCTGTTTTCTGTGTGAGTTCCTCCTTCTAATTCAAAAAATGGGCGTATTTTCGCACCGATTCTTCAAATAATGACGTAAATGTTTCCTATTGGTTTTCAGCTCAGAGCCGCTGACTTCCCTAAAATGTTCATGAATATTCATAGATTCATTTAAATACAAGCCATTTCTTGGCTCTCTCATATCGCGAGAGCTACTCTCTATTTTTTCCTACACTACATTTGCCATAACTCTACTCTCGAAACAATATGTGTCTTTGCTTTTAAATACTTTATCTCATCAGTTCAAACATACCAACGGGGTATTTCTTCTCCATGATATTATTTCTGCTGTTCTATTTTAAATGGGTTTTAAACCCCGCTCACTCCTCCGTCTTACTATGAATATTCATGAGTATTTAAATTTATATTGACGTTTCTTTATTCCTACCTATCACGCTGTTAAACCCCAACCTACTTCATGAATATTAATTGGACCACCCACTACAGCCTTATACTTATCACTTTAATACTGCTTGTTACTGTAACCTTTCCAAATTTATTTAATAACAGCACTCGGCGCTTCTTTATAAATATCAATGGAACATTTTACCCGTCATTAAATTTCCACTAATTACCATTACATCTCCAAAATTATGATATAAAAATTCATGATTTAGTCCATGGCAGCGCTCTCGGATCTGTTTACTAGTAACACCAATACTATCCACCTATTTCTATCCTATGATGTTCACTTCTTGATCCTTTCTTAAACTGAAACTTTTGTAAGTGCATCTTGCAAACAGTTCACAATGCTTAGATAGCCTTCTTGCTGAACTTTTATTCTAATTTTAAACACCAATGTTATTAATTTTATCAATGATTTTCAATACCTATATTATGATCTTTCAACATTATACAACCAGGAATGACAAGATGTGGTAAATGTGCTGTGTGCAATAATACAAGCAAAAAAATTATTTTTTAAACATCCATATTATAATTTGGAATTTAAAATTAAGGATCATATAGACTGCAACACTGAGGGGGTAATATATGTGATTTAATGCCCATGTGATAAATTATATGTGGGACAAACTAAAAGGGCACTGAAATTAAGAATAGGAGAACTTTTGTTTGCACTAGTAAGCAGGACAAGTTGATTCAGAATTGCAATAGCCCATAGATAGTTGCACTAACCCCCAATTGTTATGATAAATTTTGATCACTTACACTGGAAAAAAAAATTATTTATTGCACATTTATCCTGCTCCCACATTGCTTCCAGTCCCAGCAGAAAAAAAGACTGCAATACCATCACACACAGTGTGTCTACCATTGATTTTTACAATGGCTGCCTCTCCTACCCCTTTCTGCATCCCACAAATCAAAGGATAAAACAGCAAATGTTCAGTCAAGCAGACCTAGCTCTGCATGCACAATAACTGACTTCATCACACACCTTACCACATTCTCACCTCACCCACAGGGCAATGAACAGTCAGGCAGAGAAACACTCTCAGCCCCCAACCTTTGATCAACTGGAGTTTTCATAATTGTCAAGTAAGCGAGGAGCACATCTAGGATTTCTTTGGGGAGGGGGCTATGGAAACCTAAGGGGCTTGGGAAACAGAAAATGTTGTGACATTATTTTTTTATACTCAGTTTATTGAAACTTACAGTCAATCTGAACAAAAAGCTTATAGTTCAATATCTAGTTATAAATGAATAACTGAGAGCACATCAAAAACAAAACATTTACAGAAGAAATACAATGGTTCCATGTCAACTGAGTGATGCAATAATAGTGATGCCAATTTGGGTGACAGTATTATAGTTACTGCAATTACAGTGCCCTGAAATATGGGTGACCACCATTAGGGCGAAGTGTGTTAAATGTTTGTATTGTGGGGGCTTTACCACCACACACACCCTTACTAAAATATCCAATTCTGAGGTCATAGCACCTTGGGGAAAGGGGCATACATTAGTCACCCTAATGGTGGTTGCCCACATTCAAGCTGCTGTAATTGTAGTCGCTATCACAGCATCACTCAAATTGGCATCGCTATTTCTGAGTTGCTCAATTGACGTGCTACCAATACAATAAATACTATCAACTAATAACAAAATCTTCAAACTGATGGGTTTCATTTAAGAATCCAGTTCATTATGCCATACAAATGTAATGTCCATCTCTAAGGTTTACTGCAATGAGATATATCCAGAGGTATTTGTGAGTTGCTGGTACTTTACCTTCCATAACTTAAGTAGCACCTCCCTTAAAAGGTCCTCATCTTATTTACCCAATCTAACTGAATCTATTATTAAGGTAAATGATGTATAAAGATCAGTATGTCACAATATTTGTAAGGTGGCGAGGCTAGTGTGTTATTAAGCCCTCTACATGGATAGACCATCATAAAGATCCCACTAAGTCCATCTAGTCTGGTATTTTTCTAATTGCTGTTGCAGACTTAAAGTAAACTTTCAAACCTCTTAATGTGCTGTACAATAGTGGTCCAGTCAGATTTCATGGGTGGGTCTTGCTGAAGTCATTTTTCAGTTAGGGATTTTATGACTGCTGCCATCAAGATGAGCCACAGATACCTTTCCTCTCCCTTTTAGTTCCTCTGGTTAGACTCCTAGAATCAGATACATTGGGCCTAGTGGCATACTTTTGCTGAAAATCTGATTCACGTTTGACACTAGTTTCCCCCCCCAAACAAGCTAATAGTTGGGCAGGACCAACAACTATGTACCTGAGAGGCACAGAACTCCCCACAGTTTCTCCAACACCCTGGGGACACCTCAGAGTTCCGGTGGGCTACCTGAAGAGGAACCAGGAAATAACACACCCATAATTTTCAAATAAACTCCCTCCAGATAGGAGATGAGGCAGCTCTCCTTGTATTTTGCCAGATGTTAGACCACTGCTTGTCAGGTAAATACAGTTTTAAATCTTCTTCCAATTTTTGTTTAAGATAACAGGATGTGAATGCTTGGTCCCTCAAATAATTTAAGTATAACAATGAGATTTTTTCCCATTTTGAGATGACCACATTTTTTTGAAATGGAATGTCTTGTGGGCTATCATGTGATTCCCGTTCTGCAGTCCTCATCTAGAAATTTATGTAGTCCTTCAGTTGGTAAAATATGATTCTATCGGATGGTGTTCAACCAAACTGTTGGGCTGCTTTGAAGGACATAACAGAATTTTCTTGAAAGAATTGCCATGGGGCAGTTATACCCTGTCTGGTCTGCTGCTTGAACAATTAGTCCAAACCAGCAGGACTGAACAGGGGGTATAGAATCCACTATCTATATCTCTTTACTTGAGTTTTTTTAAATCCTCTGAGGGTACCCCTCCTCCAATTCCAACACTGCCCTCATACCCGAGAACTCTGTTTTAAGCTGGTTTGAGTGATCACTTTGAAAGAACTATGCCTGGAGTGGGGGATCATGGTGCTCAGACAAGTCTATTATTTTCCATATTAATGAGTAATTTGGGTTGCCCCAAAGGAGTACAACTCTCAACTGAGCAACTGCCCGATAGCCTTGAAGATTTGCAAGAAGCAGTCCGCCTGCTGTTTTGGCAAAAATAACAATTGCTTTTTAACTCTAGTCTGAGTCTTTCCCCATAGGAAGAAAAAAATTGTAATTACCATGCCTCTTGGTCTTTTTGGGGAAAGAGACATGGGATGCATTGAAACAAATACAACAGACATGGCATGGCATTCATCTTCATAGCCTGTATGTGGGCATAGAGAGAGAGATGGGAAGCAGGGACCATCTTAGAATCCAAGTGAAGTTGAGCTAGCAGGGGGATGCAGTTTAAATTATGGAATAAAGTTGGGAAGAGCTATTCCCCAGATGCACTGCCAAAAATACATTTTTGTTTTTAAAAGTATTGATTTGAACATGCTATGACCCAACAATTATAGATTTTTTTTTAAATATTCTCTTTTCATCAGGCCAGGGTAAACAGGACACAGGCATGATGCTATACTACTCTTGTTTCTATATGCACCCCGGGGATGCTTATTTTAATCTGTCAAATTATGTATTTTATTAAGGTATTTTGTACCATACATGCTCCAAAGCTTTGTTTTCAGAATGAAAGGACATGCTGGGCAAGATAAAGGTAGGACTGTATGGATAACATTGGCTGGCATAGTCCATTTAGAAGAGCTGAGGACCCCTACACTTGCCAGTAATGGCAGCTATGGATCTATGGATAGTATCTTCAGAGTATGGTCTGCAGTGGTGTCCAATGAAAATACAGAGCTGAGAGAACTAGAGGGAGCAGCTATGGAGAGGTTGGGATAAAACCAACCACCTGCTGAGCAGACCCTGTGTACTGCCAAGTTTTTTTCATGGAAATGTTGGATACAGACACTCAAAATGTAAGGAAATGAGGCATTGGTCTTAATAGGTGGACTCAGGGACAGTTAGGGCAGTCAGGCAGAGGCACATCCCAAATTCTATTCCACTCCAGAACTCATATGCTGCACTGGCAAATGGGAACAACCTAGCAGAAGTACCCAGAGAAGTGGAAGGGAAGGATGGGGAGGTCAACCAAGGAAGTGACCTCAGTGGGGAGAGCAGTGGACCGCAGAGGAGGAGGAGGAGGAAGCAAATCCTGGTGGGGGACTCTATCATAAGAGGGATCCAACTTGGAACACCGGAGGGGGAGGACAGGGAGGTGAGGTGCCTACCAGGTGACATGGCAAGGAGGGATGGGAGGAAGATCCCGGGGATCACCAGGAAGGCAAAATGGGAGAGTGAGCTGGATGTAATTCTCCACCTAGGTACTCATGACCCGGCAAACAGGGAACCTAAGGAAGTTCAGAAAGAGTTTAGGAAATTGGGGAGGGGTCTCAAGCAAGTAGCCACTTCTGTCACCTTCTTGGAAGTACTACCTGTGAGAATAATGGGAGAGCATTGGGGCACATGCACCAGGAACATTAACTCTTGGTTGAAGAACTGATACTGTGAGGAAGAGGTTGGATTCATTGGTGACTGGGGGCCCACCTTGAGGGATGGAGGCTTGTTCAAGCCTGGTGGCTTGCATCCACCCTGGAGAGGAATCCAAGCACTCAATGATGAGTTTAAATGCTAAATGGACAAGCATTTAAACTAGCCAAGGGGTATGGCAGGTCAACAAGGAGATTACCTAACTGCCCATCCCCACAGCTAGCAGTGGAACCAGTGAACAGGAGGAGTGGACATCTCTACAAAGCAGTGTGCAAAAGATGGAGATAAGCACCCAAGAGGTGGATAGGCAGAAAGGGGGCAAAATTCAATAAAAGGGCAGACAGCAGGATGGACCAGGGATAAAGGACAACCAGGGAGGGCTGGAGTAGAACAGCTAAACAGTCCAGGGAGTTCAGATCATGGAAAGCCATATGTGTCAATGCCAGGTGCCTTAGCAACAAGACGGAAAATCTGGAAGCTGTCATGGTGCAGTCGGACTTGGACATTGTGGCCATCACAGAGACCTGGTGTAATAACCATGACTGGGAGATGGCCATACCCGGCTACAACACATTCAGAAGAGACAGGACAGGCAGGAATGGAGGAGTGGTACTTTATGTGAAAGATGGTATAAAGGCCATAGAGATCCAGGAGGAACAAAATGGGCGAGAGATACTGTGGGTTAAACTGTAAAAGGAAAATGGGGTCAGCCATCCACATATTGGTGATTTACAGACCACCAGTCCAGGAGGAAGAAACGGATAGTGAGCTGATGATAGCCATCCAAAGGATGACAGACAAGGGTGAGGTGGTGCTGGTTGGAGACTTCAATATTCCAGACATGGGCTGGAGCCTCCCCGCAGCAGCATCAACCAGGAGCCAATGCTAGCCATCCAAATGATGGCAGACATGGGTGAGGTGGTGCTGGTTGGAGTCTTCAATATTTCAGTCATGGACTGGAGCCTCCCAGCAGCAGCTGCAACCAGGAGCAGATTTATCCTGGACTCCCTTCAAGGTGCCTTCCTCAAGCAACTGGTCATGAAAGCAACTTGGAAGAAGGCAATACTGGACCCCATGCTCACAAACTGGGACAGTGTGATGGAGTAACAGTGGGGGAGCACCTGTGGAACAGTGACCACCATTCACTGTGGTTTGAAATCACAGAAGGAGCAGAACCAAACCACACAAAAACACGTATCCTGGATTTTAGTGGGGTGGACTTTGTGGAAAATAGGGAAATGTTTGAAAGAGGAATTATTGGGAATGGGGTGGGAATTAGGGGTTGAGAAACAGTGGGCAATATTTAAAATGGGGATTACAAGAGCAACAGAATTATGCATTAAGCAAGTTAGCAAGGGGAAAAGGAAGAGGAAGCCATTATGGTTTTCCAAGGAGGTAGCGAAGAAAGTGAAAGCCAAAAAGATTGCATTCAGGAAACACAAAAATACACAGGCAGAAGAGGATAGGGAGAAGTACCAGGAGAAGCAAAGGGAAGCAGGGAGGTCAGTAAAGGAAGCCAAAGCTCAGGCAGAGGAGCACATCACAAAATCAGTGAGTAGAGGGGACAAAACCCTTTACAGGTACATTAGTGAAAAAAAGAAAGGCAAAGGGAGGGATTGTGAGACAGAGGGGGAGGATGGGGGCCACATGGATGATGACAACAGTAAAGCTGATATACCAAGCTGGTATTTCTGCTCAGTCTTTATGGACTAGGTAATGGACCTGAAGGGAGTACAAGGGGTGGGAATGGTGCAGAAATGGATACAAGTCCCTTTACACAGGAAAGGGTCCTGAAGGAACTGGAAGGAACAAGAGTTGATAAAGCAATGGGGCCATATGGGGTGCAACCCAGGGTCCTAAAGGAACTAAGAGCTGGTGGCTGAATCTCTGGCAATCCTATATAGCTGATCACTGGAAGCAGGGGAGGTACCCAAAGACTGGAGGGCAGCAGATGTAGTCCCCTAATACAAAAGTGGGAACAAAAGGAAGCTATGAACTACAGACCAGTCAGCCTGACCTCAGTAGTGGGGAAGATCATGGAATGCTGAAGGAGAGATTGGTGGAACATCTGGTTGCCAATGGACTACAGGACCCAAGGCAGCATGGTTTCATGGGGGGGGGCATGTCAGACCAACCTCATTTAATTTTTTGACTGGGTGATAAGGGAGGTGGATCATGGGAGGGCAGTGGACATGGCCTATCTAGACTTCAGCAAGGCCTTTGACACTGTGCCACATAGAAGGCTATTAAACAAACTGGGGAATATGGGAGTGGGCAGGACAGTAGTATGGTGAGTAGGTAATTGGCTGGGTGACAGGACACAGAGGGTGGTCGCAAATGACCATCGCTTCACAGAGGGAAGACTGACCAGTGGAGTGCCACAGGGATCAGTGCTGGGACTGGTCCTATTCAATGTCTTCATCAATGACATTGCGTCAGACCTAGAAGGCAGAATTTCCCTGTTTGCTGATGACACAAAGAGTGGACACACCAGAAGGTGTAGATAGAATGAAGAGGGACTGGCAGAAGCTTGAGGAATGGTCAAGGGTTTGGCAGTTGAACTTCAATGCAAAGCAGTGCAAGATAAAGCATATGGAGCATTAAAAACCCTGGAACAACATATCAGTTGTGGGGTGAGGATATAGCATGCACCAAGCAGGAAAGGGACCTTGGGGTTGTTATCTCTGATGACCTTAAGGTAGTTAAACAGTGTGACAAGGCATTGGGTAAAGCAAATAGGATGCTGGGATGCATAGGCAGGGGCATCACCAGTAGGAAAAGGGAGGTCATAATTCCACTATGCAAGACACTAGTGAGGCCCCACCTGGGGTACGGTGTACAGTTCTGGAGACCTTACCTACATATGGACATAGACAGGGTAGAGAAGGTTCAGATGACGGCAACAAAGATGGTACAGGGATTGCATAACAAGTCCTATGAGGATAGGTTGAAGGACCTGAATATGCACTCCCTGGAGGAGAGGAGTGAGAGAGGGGATAGTAGAGAGGCATACAAGTACAGTACCTTACAGGGAGGAACAGTGTACAGAAATATACTATTTTCCAGTGAAAAAGATGTTCCAGGACTAGAGGGCATAGGCTGAAGCTAGAGGGAAGGCAATTCAGAGGAAAAGTGAGGAAGAATTTCTTCACAGAATGGGTGGTGGACAAGTGGAACACCCTACCAGAGGACATGGTGGGGGCTGAAACAATCATGGGATTTAAGAATGCATGGGATAGACATAAGGGAATTCTGGAGGTCAGGGGTAGGGGCAACAGACTTCTAGGAAAACATTAAGTTAACTTACAAGCTCAAATGAGCAGACTGTGTGGGCCATAGGTCCTTATCTACCAACAGTGTCTATGTAGCTATGTAATATGGGACAAACTGTCAGATAGAGACACAATCAGAAAACTGGAAGCTAGTGACTTAACAGCTTTTATCCTTGATCACACCCTGGAAACTAACTGAAAGTTCTAACAGTGGAGTGATAATGACTCGTTGAGCCTTTTGTGGGAGCCCCGTCTTGGACTGACAGATGACTCTTAATGAGGTATTAATCACACCAGGCCATCTAACACTGAGAGGGATGAGCATGAAGTCTAGAGCCTGCTAAAGTAGGGACATTTTTAACTTCATCAACAGCCATGAAAACATTGCACTAGTCAAGATGGACAAGTAGACGGTTTGCTGCACTAGCCCTGGCCAATTTGCACTATGTTTTGGTCTAGTAAAACAAAGTTAAAATCGAACCCTGCTATTAACAAACCTAATCTGGGATTTCTTTTTACCTACATGGCTTCTAATAATCATCGCTGTCAAAACTGGTACCCTTTTGCCCTTTTTGAAAATAATACCTAGAGCTGTGCAAAAAAAAAAAAAAAAACTTTTGCCAGTGGAATTTGCGTGGAAGTTGGACTTTCACTTCCATGAAACTTCAGAAATCATTTTGGCAGCTTTCTTCAAATTCCAATTTAACAGCAGAATAAATGTATGTACTACAAATTAATGTATTAAACAGCAGAACAAAATTCCACAGAAATAATCGGTCAGAGGTCAGGTCTGCAGAATTTCTTTTGGCAGTTTAATACATTAATCCAAAATGCATACATTAATTTTGCAGTTCAGTGAGTCACTGAACCGTTGAATGAATATATGAAAAAGTCTATGTTAGTGTTATGTATCATCCCCTCCCCGAACCATTTTGTATCTTTCCTATTCCAGGTATCTAGGGGCACCCCCAGTCTCTGATTGCCAGCCCCTTAAAAATTTTCCATTTATCTGGTGTGTAGTGGCTCCACTCATCACCCATTCACGGAGCCCCTTAACATTTCCTTAGTCTCTAGTGGTACCTCAAATTTATTTATTTTTTGTTTCTACATCTCCTCCACTCCAGCTTGGCAGATTTGTTTGCCTTCTGTCTGGATGTTGCATCCTATTCATTTATTTATGTATTTTTTGTTATTGATAATAAGACTACTTACAAGTTTTATAACTTCTGCATAGACATACCGGAACATTATAAAATTCACAAGTCGTATTATTATTAATAAAAAAATTAAAAATATACAGAATGGTTTTTAATACAGGTAGTTCAAACAAAAGTCCTTCTTCTGAGTCTCTCTAAAACTAAAACTGAGAACTAAAATGTTCTCTTTATAAGACGTCTTTGTCTGGCAGTTTTTTTACTCTGCATCCTGTCCTCATTTAGCTATAGAACATTCTGTCTAGGATTGGTCTTCTGCTGAACATTTGTCAAACAAGCTTGAGGAGCTCAAATAGTTTCTCAAGGTCAAACCCCTTGTGTTCCAATTTGCTATTTTCTAAAACTCAAATCCCTGTCTGCAGTACTTCAACGATATAATTATATGCTGTACATTTGCAACACAAACAAGGGGGAAAGGAAAGATAGAGAAAGAAGAGGAATGGCAAGAAAGAGCAAGTGAATGCAGGGAGGATAGCAAGGTGGAATTGTAGGACCGGAGTGGCCAATTCCTCAATACCAAAAATATTTTTTTTGATTGTGCAATCAGGCAAAAGACAGACAAGTAACAGAATAGGAGAGGACAGAATAGAGCCTTGCTTTTACCTCTCTGCATAACAAATGAGACAGGGTCTCATTCAATCCTGTCAGATACTGTAGTTCAACTAGTTCTTCTGCTGCTTTGCAAAATCTATCTGAGTTGGCTTCTAAAGGCTAGCAATTAAAATAAATCCTCACTTCATCACAATGCTGCATGAGTTTCTTTCTATTTACTTAAATATTTTTTTTCTTACATTTCAAATGGGCCTGGAGCTATTTTAGTTTTTCATTTATTTTATCTGGTCATATTGCTATGTATTTTATTGTTTTATGTTTGTTATTATTGTACAGTGCCTTGGTTCATGAAAGGTGCTCTGAAAATGTTTATTATTATTACTATTATTAAATGCTTATAGAACACTGCAAGGGCTTATTCCCTTTTAAAATGCTATGATTGCCAATAGGGTGGGGCTGTGGGGATGTCTGTGATGCCAGCATGGGCAAACTGACAGCATTAATGCCACACTGTCCCAACTGTACTGTATTAGTGCTAATATCTTGTCAAGAGCTGCAGCTCAGAAAGGTCTCCCTTTCAATGAGTATTTGAAAAAACACAATTTGGAATAGCATATTGCTGATTCAGGTACCTTTTTTACAGTGATGAAAACACATTTAACATGAGGTGAGAAACACACTGTTAGCATTGCACCAAACTCATTATGCAGTATGCTGTACATTAACAGTCTTTGAGTAAAATCTAGAGAGAAAGGAATTCAGAGACTTCTAGAAACAATCAATGAGTTAGTTGAAACTTTATTTTAGACAGGATGTAACTTAAGATCCTAGGACCTGTTTTCAAAGTTGTCCTGTTTCATAGAAACATACATACGTCACAATAACAATACATTTCATACATATGACATTATAATGCAATTACAACTGTCATTCATCCTAACCTAACTAACATGGCATTATTTCTAATTAAATTAACACTACTCCAACTTCTTTTATAAAATACAGACTACTAAAACTAGATAGATGTACATTTGCACATACTTCTATACAAACACATTCCTGAATAAAACACTTTTCCAATTTTAATTTAAAGGAAAATAGTCTAGTTAAATTCTTCATTGTAGGAGGGATCTCATTTCAGATTTTTGCAGCTTCAAATTGTAGTGTCAGACAGCCATACCTTGTGTTCACTTTTGGTATGTTTATGCCCCTGTGAACTACAGTGGTGTCCCCCAGGACACCTGCATAAATAATGGACAAATTGCCATTGAAATTACATTACTTTATTCAGTATGCCTGCTGCAGGATACTGCACAGTACAATAAAAGTGCTTTTCATCCTGGGGACATCACTGTACCTCTCTCAACTCATTTCGTTGTGTATCACATCCAGATTGGATGCTTAAATTACCATTGATCAACCCCTTATTAATTTTAAATATTAGCACTGAATATTGATTTTTTTTTTTAGCTGTACCACCACAGTATTTCATTTCAGTTCTTTATACAATAACAATGATGAGTCTTAAAGGGGCACCTTAAGACAAATCTTGCCAATCAATTATATGACTTATTAATTTTGTCTAGATATTTATGTTAAGCAAAACCGTAAACCAAGCTACCATACTCCAAAACTGTGTAGCAATTGTTTTTTTGCATCTGATAGATCACAATTGAAGAGGATCTTCGCAGTGCCCCTATTCTGGTATTAAAGGGGCACTGTCAGCTTTTCACTCACGTTTTTCAGTAATTCCAAACAGTGTACTTTTGGCACACAATGAAATGTGCACCTTAAATTGCCCCCATAGAACTAAAAAGTATGCAGCCCTACCTGTTTTTGTAATATTTAATGAAATTCCCTTTTTTGAGCATCCCAGCTTTAATTGATCCAGCACCGGAAGCAGACGGAAGTTGGGAACATGCATCATGAATGAGCACAGACCTGAAGTGCAGTTTTACAGCATGCATACTCTAAAAATACATTGCCTTTGTAATTTGTACTAAAAGGAACTGCTCCCGGTGCTTAAAAACACAAAATGAGCACCACAAGGCTTACAGTTTACAGTTTTAAACCGCAGCCGAAATCCCAGACATGCGCAAGGGCAGGATACTCTTGCGCATGCGAGAGATCTTTGCCGTGTTACTTTTGCGCATGTGCAGGATTTTGACTGCGGACTAAAACTGTAAAATGTATGCTTTGTGGTGCTCAGTTTGTGTTCGTAGGCACCGGGAGCAGTTCCTTTTAATACAAATTTACAAAGACAATATATTTTTAGAGTGGGCATGCTATTAAACCACACTTCAGGACTGCACTCGTTCATGATGCGTGTTCCCAACCTTCATATGCTTCTGGTAGCGGGTCAAGTAAAGTTGTGATGCTTGAAAAGGGAATTTCATTAAATATTACAAAAACAGGTGGGGCTATATACTTTTTAGTTCTATGGGGGCATTCTAAGGTGCACATTTCATTGGTGTGTGCCAACAAGTACACTGTTTGGAATTACTGAAAAATGCAACTGAAAAGCTGAGAGTGCCCCTTTAACTTTCTTTGCTATATGTTCTATATGGTCAGTGAATGTTAGTGAACAATTTAAGATTACCCCTAAGTATTTATATCGATTTGTGATAAGTAGTCCTTTGCCACCTCTTGTCAAAATTCTCTTATCCAGTATTGTATTACTATTTGTTTAGTTTTCTGTTAAAATCATTACTTGTGTTTTCTTCTCACTCATCACAAGTTTCGAGTTGTGAAGCCAGTCCTGAGGGATGTCAAAGTCCAATTGAAGTTTATTTAACATTTTGTCCTTTGCTGTGGCTAACACTATCATTTGCATAAAGCCTTATACATGTATAATGATTTTTTTGGCAATTTGTTTACATAAATCAGAAACAACAGTGGCCCCAAGATTGACCCTTAGGGCAAACCTCTTGATATATTGCTAAAATCTGATAAGTGATGTCCATTGCTACCTGCTGTTTCCTTTCAACTAAGTATGATTTAAACCACTGTATTGTTTAACACCATTCCAGTCCCCTCCATCCTCTCAAATAGAATGTGGTGGTCCACTAAATCAAAGCCTTTGGACAGGTTAATGAACACTGTGCCCACAAACTCCCCCGCATCCAAGGCAGTGGCCACCTTGTCCACAAGGTCCATGCACGCAGTGCCCATTGAATATCCTGCCCTAAAACCATGTTGGATTTTTGTGAATCTAGAGCATTTTTCCAAATATTCGTAAAGTTGGTTATATGCCATCTGCTCAATCAGTTTTGAGAGGATGGAGAGAACTGCAATTTGCCTGTAACTTGAGGGGTCATTCATATCACCACCTTTGAAAATTGGAATGATTTTTGCTATCTTCCATGCTTCCAGGAATGTATTCTCCATTAAAATTTGATTAAATAAGTATTTGAAGACTGGTGACATGTCTTTTACATCCTTCAGGAACTTTATTTCTATTTTATCTAAACCATACAATTTTTTGGGATTGAGTTTTTTTCATTTCACCTATAACTACTTTTATTTTTGTTTTCCTGAAGTAAAACAGGGGAGAATGTATTTCTCCTCTTCCTATTTTAACTGTTTCTGCTTGTTTTAAACTACCATGTGGGATGTCAATATCAGGCAGTGTAATGAAATAATGATTTAATACTTGGGCCACAGCTTTTGAGTCTAGTAATTCCCCTCTGTCATTCAACATTGTTTTCCCTTGATTGGCTCCAATGGGATTGTTCATATCTTGTATTATATTCCAGTACTGCTTTGGATGAGTTGTGTTTTCAATTTTATTATTATAATATGTTTTCCTGACTTGTTTAATTAACTTTTTACATTTATTGAGTTACTTTTTGTACCGATCTCAATCTACCCCATTTTTTGTTTTGTGTACTTTTTTCCGAGCTCTGTCTCTAATGTGTATATTTGTTCTTAAAGAAATCTGTCAGCAGAAAAGGACCCCACAGGTCCATCAAGTCTGCCCCCTTATTCCTTGCCTATACCATGGGCCCTCCACTCCCCCCCACTTACCAACTCTGTGTGTCTGTGCCATGCTATCTTGAATCCCTCCACCATTTCAGCCACCTCCATGTCATCTGGGAATTTATTCCAGGCCTGTACCACCCTCTCCATGAATAAACACCCCCTCATATTGTCTCTATCTTCTTCCTTCTAATTTTAGACTATGCCCTCTAGTCTTAGTTCCTTCCGTTTAAATAAGCTCCCCTCCTTCACTTTATCCCCTTCACATATTTAAATGTTTTAGTCATGTCCCACCACTCACTTTTAGTCTCCAATGGGTACAGATCCAATTCCCTCTACCTCTGCTCATATCTCTTCCCCTGCATGCCATGCACCATCTTGGTTGCCCTTCTCTAAACCGTCTTTACTCTACTTCATAGTTCAATAATTACCTAGACCAGTGCGCTCAGAGTAAAAATCTCAGGTCTACTCTCTGACGCCAAACCAGTCTGCTCTGGCGTCCCCCAGGGCTCAATACTGGGCCCTCTACTTTTCAGTCTTTTCCTAAACTCTCTCCCACAATCCTGCCCAGAACAATTATCCTCTATGCCGATGACGCTGTGCCTCTCACCCCACATAAAGACCCAAAACCATTAATTCACAACTTTCAATTTGCTTTCTCCTCCATTGAAAACTGGTTCGCTATACATAAACTGGTTCTAAACCACAACAAGACTAAATCTATGCTCTTCTGCAGCTTGCAAAATAAACACAGGTGATACCCCCTTGATAGCAATACAAGTGCTGGACATACCCTCGAACAAGTGTCATCTTTTAAATACTTTGAAATCTCACTCAACCCTTGTCTATCATATGGGACCCACATTGATAATGTTGCCAGAGTTGTAAATGCACACATTGGAATTCTCTACTGCTAACAGGATACACCTCACCCAGGCAGCATTAAAGATGGCTATTCAGAGCTCTGTGGTCTCAGTCATAGACTATGGCCTCATAGTCTATGGCTCTGCCTCTACAACCGCCCTCAGGCATTTAATGACCTCCCTAAACAAGGCCTGCCGACTGCTTACTGGAGCCCGACTCACACATACATGTGAACTCTATGCCCAGTCAGGATGACTTCAACTCACAAACTGAATTAAGTACCTAACCTGCCTGGTGGTGAAAAAACTACCTTGGGCCTTACTGTACCTAGTGCCCAAGCCTCCTGAGCCCAACCTCAAATCAACATAACACCAGAGGGTCTGAACAACAGCTCATACAAGTTCCTCAATGCCACACCTCACTGGGTCAAAGATCCTTTGCACACCGTGCTCCTAACTGAATGAATGCCCTCAGCACTCATATCACCTCCACCTCTTCACTGGGCATTTTCAAATCAAGACTACATTTTCATCTCACTGCCTCCAGCTCCTGTGACTGCCTCTGCTACCATCCCTCTTCCTTCTGTAGCCCACCACCCCTCTCCTTTGTTTTATGACAATGCTGTGAATCTGCTCTAGCTTCTTTACGGCTGCTGCCCCCCTTCCTCCCCGACTCCTTATAGATCTCTGAACCTATCCCAACTTATGTGATTTATTTAAGCAATTTATTCCTCCAGGGTGTGGGTACACTGGAGGATTTACCATGGCTGGTGTGATTCGGTCACGAGGTGCAGCTGAGTGGCCGAATCACTCATCGTCGATATCCTCAGTGTCCACACCCTGGAGGGATACATTTTATTATACAATGGCGTAATGTTGTTTCTTTAATATTTTTAACTATGTTCTAACTGACTGAGGTCCCTATACATTAAAAGAGGACGTAATTTTGTAAACAATTTACCGCGGTGTTTTAACGCTGCGGCGACTGGACAAATCGCAGCAGTTTCGTTTGAAGTGAAAGCGACCGGATTAGCACGGTATAAGGTTGGCTGGCACTTCTTCCAGTGGGTACACTGGAGGATTTATCACGGTGGTAATTGTGCCAGTCAACCAATCAGGATTCAGTATTTGGGACATTGGATTTACCACATTGTATAATACTTTATAACTGCAATGTAACATATGAACCAATGAATGTTAAGCTCTTATTTTAATGTTGTTTTCTTTTGCCTATGTAGAGGCCTAAGTAGCTTAGCCTAACATGTTTGTACTCTCTTGATGTGGAGCCTTTGTAAAATAGCCTTGGCTCAAAGGTACTTGTAATCCTAGACTTAAATAAATATATCCTTGCATAGGTGTGGTCTCCAGAAATGGACTCCATACTCCAGGTGCAGCCTACTATGGCTTTATAAAGGGGCATCAGTACCTTCCTCCTCCTGCTGTTTATGCCCCTCTCAATGCATGCCAACAGTCCATTTGCATTCCCCAGTGCTTTGCTGCATTGGTTACCTACATTAAGCTTATTTGATATTATAATTCCCAGATCCATCTCCAGCTCCATTGTTTTGATTTTCCTCCTCCTCCTCTAGAGTGTAAGCAGCTTGCGGGTTTACATGCCCCATGTGTATCACAGCACACATTTTGGCATTTAATTTCATCTGCCAAGTTTTCGACCATCCTTCCAGCATCTTCAGGTCTTGCCTCATGGCCTCCAGGTCCTCACATGGTGTCCACCATGTTGCAGATCTTTGTATCATCTGCAAATATGCACACCCTCCCCTCCAGCCTGTCAGCTATACCACTGATGTAGATATTAAAAAGTAGGGGTCCCATTACTGATCCATGGGGACCCTCACCCCCTCACCCTGGAGTGTACCATATTTACCACCACTCTCTGGCTTCTGCCCATCAACCAGTTTTCCACCCAGTTATTTTCCATCCCACCCACAAGCTTTTCAGCTTATTTATCAGCCATCTGTGATGGACAGTGTCTAAGACCTTTCTGAAGTCTACAGTAGATTGACTGTGTCCACCAGCCCCCCTAATTAACCACCTGCATCACACAATTAAAGAACTTTATTGGGTCAGTCTGACATGACCTCCCCTTTGTAAAGCCATGCTGCCTATCATCCTGCAGGCCATTGTCTACCAGGTAGTCTACCACCCTTTCCTTTATTATTGCCTCCATCACCTTACCCACCACTGAGGTGAGGTTGACTGGGCGATAATTCTCCACCACCTCATTACTGCCCCACCTTGTACAGTGGTACCACATCCACCCTCCTCCAGTTGCTTGGCACACACCCTGTATCCAGGGACAAGTTAAACAGCCTCATTGGTGGGGCTGCCAGCTCTTTCCTCAATTCTCAGATTATCCTCGGGTGCAAGCCATCTGGCCTCATTGCCTTTTCCACCTTTGACCTGCTTACTTCCTCTTACCCTATCTTTACTTACCAGGCTGAAATTTACCTATTTTTCTTCCCTGCCCCTCCACTTCAGCTCTGATCCCCTACCACCTTCTCCATGAAGACCGAGTAAAAATAGCTGTTCAGCACCTGTTTTCTTAATGTCTCCCACCACTTATGTTCTCCCCTCCTCTTCCCTCAACTGTACTATCTCCTGCCTCACCTTCCTTATTTTCCCCACATACATAAAATTGTAACCCCCTTTTGGCCTGTCTAGTAATTTTTTCATCAGTAACTGCTTTAGCCCTCCTTATCTTCTGCTCTGTTGCCCTCAATTTTCCCTGTAAGCCTCCCTGTCCTTCTTCTTCTTCTGTGCCTTCTTATATTTTCTAATTACCCTTTTCCTTTCCATGATTGCTTCTGAAACCTCCCTTGTAAACCAGAGTGATCTCCTTCTTTTTTTGTTCTTCCGCACGCTCTTGATGCAAATTTCAGTGGTTTTCGGTAGCCCCTCTTTGATAGTTTCCCATAACTCCTCCATGTCTCCTATATTCCCCTTCCTAGCCATTTCTTTTCTAAATACTGTATCCTCGTCATTTTAGTAAAGTTCATCTTCCTGAAGTCCATAACCCTAATGCTAGTCTGATTTGACTCCCTCCCAGACTTCACCCTGAATCTAAAGTCCTGTGATCACTTGAACCCTTACCTCTCAACCTCTCAGCATTAAAAATCATAGCACTGGCCTTCAAAAATCATAGCAAAGGGTCAGAATGTGGAACACTTTATTATTTTAAACAATATTATGTTTACAGATAGTGGACTCCATATAGTAAGTGATAAGGAATGTTTCTATCAGCTTAGTTCAATGATTTAATAGTTTGTGTGTCCAAAAATAGCTCTAACATTATGAGAAACATTGGTAAACTTGTGAGGAGCAAGGGTAAATTTGAGTGTGAAAATCATAACGCTATGTGGAATTCATAGCAGATGAGAGGTAGGCTTGAACCTAGGCTGTCACCCGCCACCACCTCTTCCACTTTTTCACTATTTGTGAGGACCATGTCCAGTAGGATCTCTCCTAGTAGGCTCCCTAACCAGCTGTTGCATGAATACACTTTGTAGTGCCTCAAGGATCCCCCTGCTCCCAGCTGATATTGCAGCCAGGATCTCCCAGTCCACATCAGAGAGGTTTAGGTCCCCCACTGGCGCAAGCACACAGGAGCCCTTGACAGGGCAAAACAGCTCATCTCCTGGACTGGCAGCCATAGCTTGAAGAGCCATCCAGCAGTGCTTCTCCTTCTGCCCGGACCACAAGCTCTCTCTTGGTGGTCATGACTTGAACAGCTAGCTGGCCATGCTTCTCTCTTTGCCCAGACCACATGCTCCCTTGGTTGGGAGCCCTTGACTGGGTGAATCAGCTCATCTCCTGGACCAGTGGCTGTGGCTTGAAGAGCCAGAGAGCCACGCTTCTCCCTCTGCCAGGACCATGCACACCCTTGGCTAGGTAAGCTTAATCCTCTGCCTGAGGCTGTAGCCATGGACAGTGATTGGCTGCTATCCTCATTTCTCACTTCTGACTGGCTGCCACCTTAATGGCTTTTACTGTGATTGGCCAATTGTTTTCATGGGCTTTTACCACTGCTAGCCAGCCGGAGAGCTATCTCCAAGGGCAACTGTGTTAGGTTGCTATTCAGGTGCATAGTATGGGGGGTAGTATGCTTGTTGCCCTTATGAAGGGCATTTATTTGAGTCCAAAAACTTTGGGGGTTAGACAGGCTTGATCCTTGTTCTGAAAGTAGAAAGTCCCTCTTTGATTTAGTTGTTTTGCCCATAAATGTGTTTCTTAGTTGACAATAGATAATCCAGTCAGATTGTAGTCTGGATTTCTTAAATGACTTCCAAACTTTGTCTCAGAAGCACATTAGGTGCATCAGGTCCTGAGAGAGCCAGGGGGAATAGGTACCTTTGGGACATCTTAGTTTGAAGGGGGCATGGGGGTCAAGGATTGCATTAAAGGTGGTAATGAGGTATTCCAAGGCCTGATTTATCTCAGAAAAAAAGGGGGGGACTGGGGACCACTTGACTGAAGCCAGACTTTGCAGGAAAGCTGGGGGGGGTAGAAATTAGTTAGATCCCTTGGCTTAAGTTTTGGAGGTATGTGAGGGAAGTTTTTGCAGACAAAAAGTGGGAGAGTGATCACTAAATGAGTCGGGGAGGGTTCCTGCAATTTTGATAAGGGACTTATTAGTGAGTATCCAATCCAGAAGATTGATTTTCAGATTTTAGATTAAGCCTGGTTGGCTGGTCAATTAGTTGCTCAAGTCTGGCATCTGTGAGGGCATCTTGATATTGGGCATGGATGGATACTGTCTAGTCAAGGTTAAAGTCACCACAGAGTGTGGTATCATTAGGGGGAAGAGAGTTGAGACAGAAGAGGAGATCTGAGAGGGATGCTGAAGCTATCCTGGGGGAAGGTAAACATATCCAATGGTTAAGTGTAAGACATGACCAAAGGTAATTGAAATAAATAGCTGCTCAATGTTAGAGTGGATTTGTAGTGCAGTAAGCTCACTAACATCTAACAACATTGGTGTAAATCAGTACACCCCCACCATGCTTGGTAGATCGATCACGTCTAAAAGAGGAGACACTGGGTAGTGAAACCTCATGTGGTAGGACTGAGGGATTTAACCATGTCTCAGTAATGCAGAGGACATCTGGCTTATACTGATGAGCCCAGGCCTAAAGTTCAACCATTTTATGCCTGATGCTTTGTACGTTCATATGGGTAACCCCGAGCCCTTTTAAGTTTGTCCATCTTCTTCCCCTGGGCTACATCCCTCTTTTCCCTCCTTCTGGTGTCACATCCAGTCCCTCTCATCCTTGCCTCGCTTTTATTGAGCACTGTCCCTTCCACTTCTGCTTGTCCTGACACATTTTTGTCTGATTTCTTCTGTGAACAGTTACCCTCCTCCTTCCACCCCTCTGTCAAACCCCTCCATTCTGGAGGCTATTATAGGCTCCTCCCTCTCTATTTCTTCTGTGGGGTGTATCCCCCCTTATAAGCATGTTCACCCCTACCCCTTGCACCTTTTGGAGACTTCTCTTGAGGTCCCCCCAAGGTACATCCCCCATCCCCACCTTTCTCCAGAAGACTTCTTGACCTTAGTTCCCCTCTGTTCCTCATGGCCTCCTCACAGCCACGCTCCTTTCTCTCTCCTACTTCATGCGTCTACAAGGGTGTGAATCTGTTTCTGCTTTGTATCCTCGTTACACAGCCTACTGTCTGATGTGTCCCCTCCTGTTTTCTGCCCCTTCCCTGCCTGTGCTTTTTTTGTTCTTTTTGATCTAACTACCTGCCACCCTCTCTGACCCCTCCTGTCTTTTTCTACACCTGTTCCTAAGTCCTCTCTGGTCCCCCCCAATGTTCTCACTTTCTCCTGTCACCCAGTCAGTGCATCTTTTTGGACCTCCTCCAATCTGTTCCCCTCATTCTCCTTTACTTTTCTACACCTGTTCCTAAGACCCTTACAGCCCCACCACTGTTAACACTTCCTCCCCACACACCAGCTGGAGAACCCTCAGTCCCTCCTCTAATCCTCTCCTCTTCCCCATCCCCACCCTACTTGGTGCCCACCTCAACCACTCCACCACCTCCCTGGCCCATGTAAGCTGCCTACTATCATGCAGCCCCCCGCCTCCATGCTATATCCAACATCATGGCTTGCTGACCCATTTCACCCTAACACACTCACAAGGTTGTCCTGTGCCCTAGTGGCCCAGAAACCATACCCAAGACCTGACTAATCCCTCATCAGGCTTCCCCTCCAGCTTCGCTGTCCTTCCATTTGATCACCATAGTCTTCTAAAAGAAAGAATACCCCTTTTCTTTCTTATTCCCCTTCTTGTCAGTGTGTTCCTCCAGACCTTTGAACAGGACCAGACACTGTAGCAAAGCCCAGTGCCCATGGCTGTCTTTTGGCAATAGACCTGCCTTACAACACAACACACTTTCTGTGCCCCTGTCGGGCACAACCCTATGCTGGGGTCCCTGTCAGCTTTGTAGGTCTGATTCAGACACTGAACTATTCAATAAGCTCCATAGTTCTTCTCCAGAACTAACCCTGATTCACTACAATTGGTCTTTATTCTGACAATTTTAAATTCCTTATGTACTATGCAGTTCAGACAATTCTACTGTACATTCCCAAAGTACTATGCAGTTCAGATAATTCTAAATTCCCATTCTGCTCTGCAGTTTGGACAATTCCACCTTCCCAGACGTACTATGCAGTTCTTGTACTAAATTTACCAATCCTGCCTAACAATTTTTAAATACTACTCAATGAATTCACTGTGCTAATCATTCCATTCAGCTATACTTTTCCTTCCCCTCCCACTGAAAGCACGAATATTATGTTTGCCCTTTTCCATACCATTTTGTAGCTTTTTCCACTTTTACCACCCTAAGCTTACTTATTCATCATCTTTCATTACATCTATTATACATTAATTGCACTCTTCATTTGATTGTACCTCGCCTTCCTCTCCCTTCACTAGCATGTAATTTAGAGCTTGTCCTTTTAAAAGCAGTTTTCCTTGCAGTTATTGTTGCTCGGTGCTTCACACCCTTTTCTGGGTTGCCTAATATCCTGAGAACCTAGAACATTTGGTTGGTCGGCAGGACATTTTTAGTCCCCTCTGCTGTCTCTGCTGGAGTCACTGGCAATCAATCACTGCTGCCTGCTGGAAGTGAAAGAGGGAGTCCCACGTAGGGGACAAAGTCACCTCTCCCATCCACTCCTCTTCCTTTCAAGCACTGGTCATGCTTCTTTATACCCTGCTCGTTAATTTGAACTTGGCACAGCCTGCCCTGATTGACCACATTCCTGGACCAAGCTCTTGCAGACAATCAGAGCCGCTGACTCATTCACTGATTGGTGCCACTGGATCCTTCTGCTTGTAGACTTCAGGAGCAGCGGTTTAGTCCCCTCTGCTGCTTGTGCTGGAGTCACTGCTGACTCTTTCAACTTGCTGCTAGATTGGTGCCATGGCTGATTTGTGCCACCAGATACTTCCGCTTGCAGTCTTCAGGAACTGTCATTTATTCCCCTATGCTGCTTCTGCTGGCATCACCACTGATCAGTCACCACTACCTGCTGGAAGGGGAAGAGGGAGTTCCATCTAGGGGACAATGTCACCTCTCCCCTCCTCTTCCCACTGCTCCCCTCAGCTCTCCCCTTATTTTGAATACATTTATAATGTTGTGTGGATCTACATGAAATATGGCAGCCCCATACCATTTCCTGTTTCTCCATTTCTTTACTTTACTTGTCCTATAAACACTGACCAGGAAAAGGAAGGGGTGGTACATTCCAGTTACATCAGACAAAATTACCAATGAGAGAACGGAAGCACCCCAATTCCTTTTAGAATACAATATGGCACTCGTGGCAAGGGTTTATGCTAAACTATCAAAAAAAAATAAAGAATATAAAGAAAACATAAAAAAAAGTAAAGGATTGAAGTTTTATTGCTTGTGGAGCTTGTTTAACATAACTATTGTAAAAAGGGCATTTTTATTAACTAGTACTGCTTCCTTAAACTTATCAGCATGACAAAGGGATGTATCTTACTTTCTAGGCTTTTATAGCTTGCTGGTGTGGCCTAGCTGACATCTAAGGCCCTGTCCACACTATGCCTCTGTAATATTAGAGGGATTAAACCGTTACCGCAACGGTTTGCGTTTACACCTGTAATGTTGTAGAAGGCGTTTTCATAACCATTGTTGAAACCACTTATGAAGTGGTTTCAACAACGGTTACGAAAATGGTTCTTCCCCTGTAACGTTACTGGCCATATTGTGGACAGGTGAGCATGTAGCTCCAGCGTTCCCTGAGTGCAGCACAAACTGCACTGTGGGATAGGGTGCAGCCATAACGGTTACACAGCACCCACAATGTGGACGGGCTGTAACGGTTCCAAACCGTTATTGAGACTGTCTGCCGGCAGTGTGGACACACTGTAATGGTTCCGGTCTGTAATGGTTTGGAGCAGTTACAGACTGTAAGTGGTGTAGTGTGGACAGGGCTTAAGACATCAGCATCTTACGTCAACTCCATCAATGCAGCATTCCAACACAGTGTCAGGTGGCCCCAACTATATTCATCCAATGTGAAAATCTTGTATAGATTTTGCAGTTCAAACTCAATTTCATGCAAATGTGATTAATATAAGACAACTTTGTGTATAAAAGATTTTTTAATGTGTGTGTTCACACTACTGGGTGGACAGTCACCAGAGGAGAAGTACTTCTACGCTTTTCAGGATTATAAATTAGAAAAAAAAAAAAGCAGTGTGTCCTAATACAACATATTTACATCCAAATTATCAATTCAAAGAGAATAATCTTACCCTTGTTTCTCAGTGTGTGGAGAAAGCAAAGTAGTAGTCATAGGCCAGTCAGCCTGACTTCTGTGGTGGGGAAATTAACGGAATTGCTACTGAAGGGAAGGATTGTGGAATATCTTGAATCCAGTGGCTTACAAAATCTGAGGCAGCATGGATTCACTTGGTGGGGGGGGGGTAATATCAAACTAATCTTGTAGATTTCTTTGACTAGATATCCAGGAAAGTAGGTCAGGGCACAGTGGATGTGGCCTACCTAGAGTTCAGTAAGGCTTTCAATACTGTTCCACATAAGAGACTCTTACACAAGCTGGGTAGCCTAAGGGTGGGAGTAAAAGTGGTAAACTGGTTAAAAAAATTGGTTGGAGGATAGGCAACAAATGGTAGTGGTAAACAGAGTTCTCTCTGAGGAAGGGAGTGTGACTAGCAGGGTGCCGCAAGGATCAGTACCAGGACCAGTTTTCTTTAATATATTTATAAGTGACATTGCAGATGGACTAGAAGGGAAAGTATATCTTTTTTGCAGGCGACACTAAAATCTACAATAGAGTGGACACTTCAGTGTGGGGGGGGGAATGAATAGAGATCTAGGTAAGCTTGAAGTGTGGACTAGAAAGTGGCAACCATGTTTCAATGCAAAAAACATGCAAACTCATGCACTTGGGGCATATAAACCCAGGGTTTGAGTACAAAATTGGGGGAGAGGTACTGGTGCCTACAAAACAGGAAAGAGACCTGGGTGTTATCATGTCTGACCTAGAGGTGGCCACACAGTGTGACAAGGCAGTGGGAAGAGCCAGTGGAATCCTAGGGTGGATAGGGAGAGGTATCGCCAGAACTAAGGGGGTGGTGATACCTCTATCAGTCTCAGGAGAGACCCGGTATAGAGTACTGTGTCCAGTTCAGGAGTCCTCATCTCTGAAAGGACAGAGTGAGACATTCCAGAGGAGGGCTACTAAAATGGTGTGGGATCTGCATCAAAAGCCCTATGAGGAGAAACTAAAGGACCTCTATGTACAGATTAGAGAAAAGGAGGGAGAGGGAGGATATTATAGGGACTTTCAAATACTCAGTGTAGAAACAATGCACTCACCAGCTAGTATAGCTGGACACCATAACTTCAACTTCCACCATCAAAAAAGTTTATTCACATTCCTTCATGTGTTACAAACATATGCCTAATATGTTGACATTGCTGTACTCTTTATCAGTTTATTTCAGATTCATCATGGGTATAAATACAGTTTGAGAAGGAAGCCATTTTTGGAGAAAAGGATCCACAAGAACAAGGGGTGGAGGGGAACAGAATCAGGGGAAATGTAAGGAAAGACTTTTTCACAGAAAGGGTGGTGGATGCCTGGAACAGCCTTCCTGAAGAGGTTGTGGGAGCAAAAACTGTAATCGGAATTAAGAAAATATGGGATACAGTAGGTGTAAGGTAACCTTTGAATCAAGGAGGGGAAGGGAGGTATTGCAAGATATCAAGTAGGGTCTACTTTGTGACAGTAGGTAGAGAACATGGTCAGACTAGGTGGGCCAAATGGTCTTTATCTGCCATTAAATTCTGTTTCTAATGGTTACATATCTCTACATTATATAACGTGACTGCAAGGTGGGAAATTGATATAAATTAGTGGGGTGAGGGATGGGGAAAAGGGAAAAGTAAAGGTAGGGAAGAGGAATAGTTGAAGGCTCCTAATGAAAGAGGGCAAAATTAGAATAACGCAGCCAAATCTGTGCTATTATTCATACCATACTGTATCTAGAGTTGGGAATGTAAGAATCCATGTTTCCCTTTTTAGAAGACTTCTCCTATTGGAGATGACCCGAGGGAGCCTTTTAACTTTTTCTGGACTCCAGAATCGCAGTGTTGCAATACAATGACCTGCTTCCTGAAAATGTCGAAATACTGGTGACTTTCCTTCACCACTCCTAATAGAGAACTTTTGCTCAGCTCTTTCTGATTTTTAATGCTCTGGATATTTGACCTGTGTATGTAAGATATAATGGCTACTTAATCACTCTGTGGTTGCTGAAACTTATATCCCTTGTCTCAGCACCTCAGCCCCTCCCCCCCTTATTGCTCCCCACACTTACTGCCCTTACACCTTTTTTCGGCCTCCCCCTCTCTCCTTCCTTTTTGCCCTTAAGGTACTATTCCCCCTCTTCACCTGCTGTGCTCCCCTAGTCGTACTAATTATTTTTGATTGCTGGTGATGTGTTGTGGACCTCTGCTGTAATATGCCTGTAAATATGCTAATGTTTTTTGTGCTGGTTCTTGTGTGTATGTATACTGTCTTCATTTACCAAAATGCATTGTACTCACTAATACTATGACTTTCCAGTTGACACTTTCTGAATACTATAACTATTGTGAACTTTGATGTCTTAATTGTATTGTACACTGGTCTCAAAGCTATACTGGTCCAACTAGAAAAATGAGTTTTGCTCAGTGATGACTGCCTGGTGAAATAAAGATTTGATTGATTGATGGATCAAGTCTTCAGTTGAGGATGTAATCAAGCCCTTTATCATCACATGATCTTCTTTGTTATGGCTGTATATAGTATGTGTGAGTATTGGAACAATGTATGCATGTCCCACAGGGCAATTCTCTTTTGGTGGATTTCCAAGCCACACGGTTCCTTTGGTTAACTCTTTAATAACTAAATGAACTGTGCAGATCAATCTCTTTCTTTGGTTTCTTTTTTTCACTCTTATTCAAGGCATTTAAGTAAACTGCCCTCCTTTTACAGCAGATTTCAGTATATTCAGATTTTTCATATTTTATTTTACCTCATTAAATTGGGTACAAAAAATAGTTTTTTAACCTTATGTTTATCTCCCAACTACCTCCTCTCTCCAGTCTCTGACATCCACACTAACTGCTACCCCCCAGTCCTGCTGCGGTCTGCCCCTAGAGTACTTGATCCACTAGCCAGCCTAGGTATCCTGCATAACCCCCTGGGCAGGGTGAGGAGGAACCCCCAGTGTTTACCTCCTCAGAACCAGCACTCTGAGTCGTGGATCCTCGTACAGCGGGGTCTGCTGTTGCGGGCCAGAGAAGTGCAAGGTGGTGTCATCACCTAGGAAGACAGGGGTGTTCCTATTTTTTTTTTTTTTCTCCCTAGGCGTCTGCGTGCAATGGAGCCTAATGAGCCAGGAGGCACACTGAAACGCACCTCCCACTCCGCCTCCTGCAGACATCCACCCAATGCCCCTACTGCTGCCCTAAGGTACCGCATCTACCACAGGGCTCCCCCAGATGGTGGTATTGTAGCAGGAGACTGCAGAGATTTCCCCCCGGAGAAGGACAGCAGCCATTGGGTGCTCTATCCTTCTCCTCCCTGGCCAACTCCCGGCACAAAAAATAGTTTTGAAAGTAATTTTTATTCATGTTTCTATTGTTTATTGGCCTCAGTGTCTCTTGTCTGGTGATGGATCTAACTCGGTTTCTAGCAGTTTGTAGCATCCTTCCATTGTAACCTCTTTCTCCAAATTTTTTAACTTCTGATGCTCTGATCAGATTGACTTGTTCTTCAGTGAATTTTCTTTTTACCCTCAGGAGCTATTGAAAGGATATATTGTCCTTCAACTTTTTTTGTGGAAACTATTGGCATGTAAAATTGCAATACTGTCTGTTGCTGCAATGTAAGTTAGTAATACTTCTTCCCTCTTCCTTAATGATGTTCACATCCAGGAAGGGGATAAATTCCATGCTAGGATTTGCCCTTTCTGTGGTTAAAGAATCCATCTCATCCCAATTCCACAGCTTGCAGTCATGATATATAATATAGAGAATAAAGTATAGGGTGGTGTGTGTAATGAGAAGTTTACACACGTCCGAGGGATTAGATGTTACATAAACCCTGAGAGCGAAGCTCGAGGGGGTTGTGCAAGTATCTAACCCCGAGGGTGTGTGTAAACTTCGAGTTTACACACACTACCCCATATTTTATTTCATATAACTGCTGGATTTCCATTTCCCCTACAGCAATTATATAAAATTGCACAGGTTTTGGCCAGGGACCGCACTCCATTTTTATTTTTTCGCTGGTTGATGGTGCCAGATTTAAAAAGTGGTCTGTGGTGTTTATTTGCCCCTACTAATGTTGAATGTGACCAGAATTGTTTGAAAAAATAGATATATATATAACTTACCACTGAGTTTCTGTGGCGGACAGCAGTTTACTTTTTGGCAAGCAGGCAAGCAACGCGTTTGGGAAGCGACAGTCTGGTAGGTACATGCGCAGAGTGAGAGAAACTGTGCACATGTTTGCCATTATAAATGCTCCTTTATAAAGGCAAATTGTCAGTTTCCCTATGGGAAAAATGGGGAGCCAGTTATTTTATAGAGATATGAAACCGTTACCTTCATGTTCTACCCACACCGATGACCCAGAGTTAGACTGTTATCTTCAAATGCATTATCTGGGCATAACTGCAGTATATTAGGACAAATTACTTAATTTATAGACCTGAAATGTACAGAAACAAAGTGCTTCTCCTTGGGTGATTGTCCACCCAGTAATGGGAATAAACACATTTTTTAAACAATCTTATGCAGAAAATGGCTATATTAATCACATTTGCAGGAACTTGAGTTTGAGCTTCAAGCTCTATACTAGATTTTTACATTGAATGAACATAGTTGGGGCCACTTGAGATCACCAAGATGTTCTATTCTGGCATTGGTGATGTCAAATGCTGACATCCTAGATGTAAACCAGAACACACAAGTAGGCTACAAAAGCACATACTATAAGAGAGAGATGTCCCTTTGGTATCCTGATAAAAGTTTAAAAAGCATAGGTAATTCACAGTTCCTTTCTCTTTGGACCTTATTCAAAGACTATGGGCCGGATTTTCACAGCACCCATAACTCATGCAGCTGCAAGGAAAACCTGGCATATGCGGGTCTCCACTTCTGGAGCTACAGTTTTCCTTGCAACTATTTTATTTTCAAAGATGGAGCCAGTTGACGACTGGTTGCATGATTTATGGTAGCTTTCAGTTGTTTCTCTGTAGCTGAGGAAAAATGTTGTGGCTGGTAGGACGAGGCATAACATCTCCTGCAACTGTGGGGGACTGAAAAATACAAAGCTCCATAGATGCGGGGTTTTAGTCCAAACCTGGAGTTGTGGAGTAGGAATTAGTCCAACTTGATTTGAAAATTCAACCATATGTTTTGTTAATTTAAAGAATGTTGCATGAGTTTGAGATGTTAATAGTCTGCCTCTTATGCTAAATTTATTTACATCACTTTACTTAAGATGTCTCGAGTACTAATTGAAAAGGAGCCCTGTTTGAGCCATAGCTCTTGATAGGGTACTAGGGCTGATATAGTGCAAGTGGGGCTGCATTGTGTTGATGGTATCAGTGTGTCCACACCACCAACTCTGACATCACCACAGTCCCATTCGTGTTGGCTTCCAGTGTTTTAAAATGTAAGATGCCCTTGTGACATCTGCAAAAAAACTGCTAGGTAAGTAAACATTTTGGAATGAAATAAATATTTCCCTATAATTTTTCTTCTCCTTCTACCTGCCCCTCTCTCTAACCACCATTCCAGACTCTAATCCTTGCTAACTCATTCAGTACCTGCTGCATTTGTCATCTGTTTCCGAGTCTACCATGCCCATTTTTTCCCCCAATGCTGCTTGGATGTATCTATTCTACCCCGTTCCTCAATATTGTCAGCCACCCCAATATATTGCACTTATCATTGTGTAACATTGTGTAATACTGTAACTGAAATGTGACAATGTGATATACTGTAGCTTCCTTCTCTCTGTTGTCTGATTTGATGACTGTTGTTTTGACTGTAATTATTGTTGGTTGTTACTCCCTTGCCTTCTCCCACAGGACGCTCCTGGAAACAAACAATTACTGCTCAGTGTGCTTCCTAGTGAAACTAAAATAAATAACTACATAATACAAATTATACAATGGCACCAAAATTTCCTGGACTGATTGGTCAGTGTGTCCCTGACTCAGTGAGGTTATTCAAGCACAACCTCACTGTATTGATAACTTATTTGTTTGAATATTCTCTTAAGAATCAGATATATTGCACACTAAAAATATATTAAAAATATTTTTTTAATTTTTGTTTCAATTTTGTATAACAATGAGTCATTGTATAATAGCAATAATGCACTCCAGGGTGTGGGTTGTGCTGGGATAACCTCACTTGTGGGATGTTGGACGAACTTGGCCTGTAGCCTCGTGCCCAACCACCCAAGCATGAGGTTATCACAGCACAACCCACACCCTGTCATGTATTAATTAAAACCCTGCAGCACTGTGATGAAGTGATAATTCTTGATTTGCATTACTAAGCCTTAAAAGCAAGGCTGGTAAACTTTGATAAGCAGAAACTGAACTGCAAACATGCCAAAAGGATCATCATAACAATACGAGGCCCCATATTCAAAAGTGGCAGGCTGCATCACGCAAGTAAATGTGTTGCACATTTCAACTGTGCTGGCTCAAAACCATGAAGTATTCAGAAGATGTGCCATAAAATGTGATCGTGCATGTGCAGCTGAATATCCCAAACATGCATGATCACGCAGTCAGAGATGTGTGGCGTGGCAGGTGACCACAAACCAGTACAGAGCATACCGAACTGCGTGATGTGATGCCACTTGTGTAGCACCCAGATTTGCACTATTCAGACAGGATATGCAAATGGCCTTATTGCACAGTTGGTGCCCAAACAGCACATTTAAATCTCATTACCAGAATGTATGCAAGCCATTTGCATACCATTGGCGTGCACAGTTCTAGCATTGCAGGGCAGCACCACTACTCCACAAACTTGATAATGAGGTACTGCAGCCTAGCAGGCAGGTGAGAAGGCATGTTTGTGTGTGGGTGGACTGCAATAGCCTGAGTACAGTGCTACATGCCTCTCAACCTTTTATCACCAAAATGTGTGCTAAGATGTATGACAACTGGTCAAAATGTGTGGCACATCATCAAGCATGACATTGCAAGCACTGAATACTGTGGAAATAAGTGCTCAAATGTTTCTAATGTTTGCTGATAACCTGCATGTTATATTATACGATTCTGCATAAAAGTCTCAGTGGTCAGTGTAATGTCACCCATGCTGCACCATTACAGTCATGCATCCTGCTTGATGTTGTTCCAGACATCACCATGGGCACATGCCACCACTGGGAGGTACTCTGATGGCAACATGGGTGCAGGTGATGGCACCTGGTTCATGTGCTGCATTGCAGCTGTCTGCTCTGCTGGTGTGCTGAGGGTGCCTGACTAGCATGTGGCAGCTGGGCATCCCCAGCCTGGGTGTGGTGAGGTGGGTGGCTGACTGGGTGGTGCTGAATGTGTCACCCAACGGTACTCTGAGAAAATTCATGGAAGCCAGCCACTCATTTGTTTTGCAGAATCTCTTGTTTATTACTATTTTTTTCTACACAATAATCCCCTGTAGTCCCTCAAAGTTTCACCCAGATGGGCTTCCTCAGGAGCTGAGGATCTGTGATAAATACTTATCAAATATTTTATTTCAGTCTTATCAATATTAATGTTTAATATTGCTAGGTAGCTTTTCTCCCTGCCCAAAATAACCCATAGTTATACACTTATTTCATTGTCATTAACATAAACATAACTTTATGTTTTTATGTACAGAGTACTGGCAATATCATTGGCTAGACATAATCCTTTTACTGCTACTCTTGAATTATTGCTGTTCAAATCATTTTTAATTTTCTAGTCAAGAAATAGTGTTTATTTTGTGTTCACTTTTGTGAATTAATCTGCAATTCACATGCTTTTTTCTCTTATTTTAGATTCCTAACATAAATACAAATATCATCCTATGAAAATTTGTCAGCAGTTCAATTTGTTTCTTATACTCTTTATACTTCAACTGTATACCTGGTTTCTAACTTTTTTAACATCCAGTGATCTTTAAACTATATTCATTGGGCAGGATTCACAAAAGAGATGCGTTGAGCGCAACTCAGATGTACAGGTGCAAACAGGATGTGCCAATCGGAGACAGAGTGATCCACAGAAGCATGCACCATGGGATGTGTCAAGTGCAACCCAACTGTTAATCACTCAGAAACAGTACAGAGCAACTGGAGATGTGCCAGCATATCCTTAATGTGGTGAGCCACACAGGGAAGAAACCCAGAGTAAGTGGAGCAGGCCAGCAAGGCAAGAGGGAGCAACAGAGAAAATGCTCCTATGCACTACAGTGAGGGACAAAGGGCCAATGAGACAGCCACACGCCAGTGAGGCAAGGGCACAACAGTGGCCACAAAGGACACAGAAACAGGACAGGGACACAAGAATAGTGGAGACTATGGCCATGACACACAAGTGCCGAGGTAGGCACACAGAAGCATTATGGCATGGCAGACAATGCAGCACAGAACAGTGCTGACAGGCACGGGGCAGGGTGAGGGCCATGGACAGTTCAAACACTACATGTGACCAGCACCAGTGTAGTGCAAGGGGTATGGTACAGAGTGGTAGAGAGTGAACCAGCAACCAGGTGACCAAGGCACCACAGCACCAGACAGGCCACCACCCCAAGCACAGGAATAGCACATAGGCACACAGGAGATGGACAGCAGAGCAATGTAGGTGTGACGCATGCAGTGCACACACAGGAACCAGGGGCAGTGACATAAGCCACTGGACTGTGAGTCATGCACACCACATGGGCAACCACAGCACCACACAGAGAGGGGGGCAGGGAAGGGGAGGCCGCACACCACACAATGCTGCATGCACACACAGCCATGGGGGGATGGGCAAATGGGACATACCCATGACAGCACACACAGGAAGGTGGAACAATGAAACCACATGGACACAGGTTCAGATGTTAATAGTTTATAAAAGTATAAAAGTCAATGCCAAAATGTACAAAATCAAAAACACACACCAGAACAATATACAACAATCAGTAAAAAGGGAGCAGGGTGTAACTGTCAGGGACCAGAACGGGAGGTGGGAGGGGAACAGAAACAGGGGGATATATACAAATGGGTGCCAAACACATATGGCAGGGGGCCTCTACTGTGGCCATGCACCCCTGCGTTCCACGCCCACATGGTCACGAGCAGGCAGGAGGCTCAAGATACCCCTCTGGGTCGCTGTCAGCCAGTCCACCATCCTGAACAGAGGGTGAAGAACTCGCTGGATGGCCCTGCTGTTCCACCGGTCCAGGTCCTGCACTCTGGCTGCACCACTGCCACCTCCAACCACAGTATGGTGATCTTGGAGACCTACAGCAATGACAGAGGAAATGCACACTGAGGACCACTCTATAGAGACCACCCTATCTAGCACTATCCCATGGTACCAGGAATGCAGGAACAGCGGAATGTAGCACCTACCTGCCCTCGCACGGGCACCATGCCTGGCACCAACTACACCCCTCCTCTGTAGTTAGGCAGCCTCTGCAGCCTGCTGCCTGGCCCTGCAAAACACAACAGACACAGCTCGCCATGAGTTGACACAGCATTTCCAGAACTGCACCACAACACCAGTGTACACATGCGGTGCAGTGACAGCCATACACTGTCACAGCACTGTCCGCACAGCTGCAGTTCCCTCCCTCCCCCGTCGCCATCCAGTGTGCATGCAACACACAGTGGTATCCAGCCATGCGATCCCCTATGCCCTGCACACATACACAGCAGTGCACAGTGCCCACCCGAGTGGCACACAGGATAAGGCAACACTGGGCATGTGCAGCCACAGCCATGTGTGCAGGAGGAATGTGACCCATGTAGGCGCCCCATGAGGGCACACACACACACCCTGCCTGTGCCAGAGAAACAGCCGGAAGTGCAACACCTATCTGGCCATGGTTGTGCACCCCTGTGTGCACAGTAATGTAACCGCTGCAGTCTGTCCCTGTCCCACCTCTGGAGGTTGCTGTAGAGATGCCTGCACTGTTCCCCAGTGCATGGCATCCCTGTGCGCCTCACTAGCTGACTGGCAATGAAGGCCCACACAGCAGCCCTGGGCACATGTAAGTCCTCCTGGCCAAACAGCTGACCCTCCACAGGCAGCATCAGTGCCACCAGGTGCAGCAGCAGCTCCACCTGTGACCAGTTCATGGCCCGAGGTCCAACCCTCCCTGCCCTAGGCGTTGTGGAAGAAAACCACACAATGGTGCAATCCTGTGATGCGCAATGTGGGACACGATATATGCCATGTGTGACTGTGTTGGGCACATGCAGCACACTGCTCATAGTGCATGTAGTGAGATTGGCCAAATGGAGCATGGCCTAGCATGCGCAATGTGGACTGAGGTGCGGCCATGTCCGGGTCACATGTTCATGATGCGCATGAGACTGCCATGTTAAGCACGGCATGTGCCATGGACAACAGCTGCACATACCATGCAATCTGGGAACTATGGCAACAACCACTGATGCATGTATCATGCAGGTTGGAGGACAATGCGTGATGAGATGCACAGCGTGACACTCAGAAGCCCTGCAGCTGCACATTATGCAGGCATGACAATCACGCATAGGGGTAGATGAGGCATTACAAATGCTGTTGGTGCATGGGCAGCATATGCACCGTGTAGGATGCCCCTGATTCTGGGACATGCACCAAATGCATTGTGCATGCACCATGGATGTGCCGTAATGGGATAGGATGCAAATCAAGAGATGCTCCATGTGAAGTGAGATAAGCTGGGAGCAATTATGCAATTCACAAACAATGCACCTAGAACAGCCTCATTCACCATGCATGGGCATCTCAGCTGATTAGCATTTCATTAACACAGGCCTAGACCTCATTTGCATGCCCTGAGCAATGAATGCTCCCAATTCAGCAAGCTGAGTCTAGGTGACTGAGAGGATATACACAGCCTTGCAGGTGAGTACACGGCTATTCTCACAAGGTCTACAGCAGGTACTGTGGGGATTTTACATGTGAATGGGTGTCACTGGCCATGTGTGGTGGACTCAGCATTGTGCAACAGGACTGTCTGAAGTACACAGCAGCACCTGTGCTGGCACATTGCCACTGTCGCAGTGCCACAGACTGTGGCCTGCTGGTCCATGCACAGTGGCCAACTGTCCTGTGCCTGACCCCACAACAGCCACACTGGCAAAGAAAGGGCAGTACCCTGGATGGACGGAGGCCTGATGCAGGTGCACACACACTGCTGTGGTAGTAGTGCGTGTCCATGGCAGATAGCACTGCATGCCTCCCTGGGGTGGCAGCACCGGTGCCCCAGCCATGGACTGGTGGCCGTACATGGCAATTGCAAAGGACACAATGAACACAGTCTCATGGGGCACCGCCCACTGTGCCTGGCCATGCATACGCATGATGCCCATGTCACCAGCTGCCGGGGTCTAGGTGGTGGACACTACACACAGCCTGGTGGCCACGGGAACAAGTGTACCCTACAGGCATGGCTAACATCTGTATGCCCCCCCAACAGGAACCAATATGTTGGAAGGCACTACCGCCACCAGGTGGCAGCCTAACTTAACTAAGGACGAAGAGAGGGCATTTATCGAGGCGTGCAACCTGCACCTGGATGTCCTCACCAGCATGGGTGGCAGCTGGACTGTGTGGGCAGATGGATGGGAGTATGTGGCCCAGCGGATCAATGCTGTTGCCCTCTACAACCACATGGTCCAGGAATGCAGGAAGCACTGGAACAGCGGGCTCAGAAGGGCCAAGGAGAAGATGTACAACATACAGGCATCCCTCTGGCAGACTGGGGGTGGCTCAAGCACAGAGGTCCAGCTCAACTTGAATGTGGTGATATTGGCCGTCACGAGGACCCCTGTGCAGTGTCCCAGGTGGTGGCTTCCAGACTGGCAGTAGCCCATCGAAGCACTGTGAGTAGCTGTGTCCTTGGTGTGCCTGGGCCCACGTGTGCCATGGCTGCCATGCCTGTCCCTGTGTGCTGTGCACTGTCACTGTGTACCCAGGCACTGCACCATATGGCCGGTTGCCCTCGGCCAGATGCAACATGCCTAGCAGTATCACAGCACGCATGCCACCATACTGGGGTAGGGGGCTCCTGGCCACTGTGTCTGTTACACATGCCACCTACACCATGCAGTGTGGCACAGTGACAGTCATGCCAGTCATGTGGCCTTTGTGGTATTGTGGCATGGCCTAGCAGTGGACAGGCATGCACACCCCTGGTGCCATATCTGACAGCCATGTACATGTGTGCATACCTGATATCAACTGTGTACTGTGGATTAACCATGATCTCCCTTCTTCTTTCCACAGCACCATCATGCCTTACAAGTGCAGCCATGGTTATGTCTGCATGTGATGCCCTAGCGGGCGATGATGTGGGTCTATCACACAGGGCTGATGGCACCACTGTGGACGGCACATTCCTGGGCCATCCACCACACTTGACACATTGGTCCCAGCCCCGGTGCAGGTGGGCCCCTCAGGTACATCAGCCAATGCTGACATGACTACCAGCGAGGACATCGCATGGCTGGGGTGCCTGTCTGGGTACTCTGAGGATGACCATGATGACATGGTGGACATCATGGATACCCTCCTTGTGCTCACCAGTGGTGCGTTGGGGGGCGGAGGTGACACCGTAAACATCCTTGTCACTGACACCAGCAAGGACATAGCTGACAGTGGTATGGGCAGCATGCAGGTTCCTGTGCATGTGGTCCCGGATGACACTGGCATACCCACCATGCATGGTATGGCTGCAGTTGCCACACAGCTGCCCATTTCCGTGGGCATTGTGCCCCCTGCACCAGTGACATGTGCAGTGTCGGCAATGTCAGTGGCACCTGGGCAGGGCACTGTGGTGCACACACCTGCACCACTGGACCGGCAGCACACCAGCCATGGGCATACAGTGGCTGTGCATGGCTATGGCCTGCTCTTGCCACAGCCTGTCATGGTGCAGCCACCACCTGTGGATGCACCAGGACAGGCTGTTCCATCCCTTGCTAGTCAGTGACACCATCATGAAGCCTCACCCACTGATGACATGGAGGCCTGCTTCACCCTCCTACAGGCTACTGTGGAGGGACAAGCTGCCCTCCGTGTGGAGCTCCATAGCCACAGGACTGTGATGGTCCAGGAGCATGAGCCCATGGCAGGATAGTGTGCACAGATGTTGACAGAGGCATGTCTAATGTGGGTGAGCATGACCGCAGCACTGGAGCAGATCACAGCTGTTGTGGAGGTGGCCGCTGGCTCCGTTGCTCACCGTGGACATCGAGCATCCAGTTGGACACCCAGGTGCACAACCTGCACACCCTGGCAGCAACGCCATGTGGACCCCCTGCAGCTGATGCCATCGCCACTTGCCTCCATGCCCAGCATCCATGGCATGGATACTGGCTGTGGGATGACACCACTGAGCACATATTCATGGTCTCAGTGCAGCACCCCTGCAGTGTTGGTGGCTACACCCCCTGTGGCCGGTAGTGGCACACCCACAACCACCTGTCATGGCAGAGGCTGCCCCTGTGTCCATGGTGGCTGGGGTGCCGCCCCATGATGCCCCTGTCCCCAGTCCTGTGATGGAGGCATGTAACACCTGTGTGTACCAGATGCTCTGTCGATGGTACCTGGGGTGGTGTGTGTGGCAGACACTGGCCCCAATGCAGCCCTGGCACCACCCTGTGCTACCTGTGCAGTTTCATGTGTCTGTGTGCCACTGTTGTGCCATGTGTCATAGGCATGATGAGTGCATTCTGGTGTCTGCTGTACCCATGTGCAGGCTGAAGTGCTCACTGACCCATGACATTCCTGCTATGGTCCTGGTGGTACGTGTGGTGCATGCTGTGTGTGTGTGTGTGTGTGTGTGTGTGTGTGTGTGTGTGTGTGTGTGTGTGTGTGTGTGTGTGTACTATCTAGAGTTCACAGTGCCTGTGATATCCCACATCCACACCATGGTGCACACCCTGCATACATACCTGCATACTCACCTGTGGTCCCCTAAGTTCTCCTCCACCAGATGGCTGCAGTGTTCCCGTGTCCATGTTGCCAGTCACGGGTCCCTCCATCCTGGTACAGTGTCTGTGCCATGGCCCTGTGGTGGTGCCCCGTCCCCCCCACCTCCTCCTCCCTGGAACTGTCACCCTCACTGGCCTCGACAGGTATTCCACGGTCTAAGGCCATGTTGTGTAGCATATAACAGGCCAGGAACATGCCACAAGCCTTTTCAGGGCTATACTGTAAGGCACCACCTAACCTATATAGACACCAGAACCACGTCTTCAGCATGCTGAAGACTCGCTCTATCATGGTGCATGTTGCGCTGTGTGCCTCATTGTAACGCTCCTCCACCTCTGTTCTGGGTCATCAGAAGGGTGTCAGGAGCCAGGGCCTAAGCGGGTATCCCACATCACCTGTGGGGAAAGAAGTGTCTGTTAGTACATTGGTTGCCCGTGTGGCATGCACCCTGTCAGTGCTCCTGGCCTCAGTAGTGTGTGCACCAGTCCTGCTATCCTGCCCATGCTTCCCTCTTTCATATAGTCCTGCTTCCCTACACCAGCTGCAGTTGCATGCCCCTGTTTGACTGTGGTGTCCATGTCACTGCCACACATGTGTGCTCTCAGGGTGTGTGGCACAGACATTGCTGATGCACCCTGTGGCATTGCACACCACCTGGCAGTTCAGTGTGGTAGCCCTTCTGGTTGACATAGGATGGTGTCCTCATCAGGTGGTGTATGGATTGCCACATGGGTGCAGTCAATGGCCCCTATGACACCTGGCATGCGTGTCACCCTGTAGAACCCCTCCATAGTTTCTGTCTGCTCTGCCTGCATGCTGGGGAAATGGATGTATTCTGAAGCATGCGGTAGTAGTGTGGTGAGGAACTGTGTGAGAAGCCAGATGTGGAGGCCTGTGATATGCCAGTGGTGTCCCCTGTGGGCCTCTGAAAGATTCCTGTGGTGAGCACACACTCTTGTCACCTTGGTCTCCACCGAGATGGCATGACCTCGTGCAGTGGGTGCGTGCATTTTGCAATGGCACAGCTCACAGAGCTGCCTCAGAATGGCCCTGTTCAGGCAGTATCGGCCTACTGTCTCCACATCTGTCAGCTGCTCAAATGAGAGCCTGGCACAATACTGCCATGGGGCTGACAGCCTACAGTGCCTTCCGCCACCCAGTCTCTTCAGCCTCATTAGTACTCCAGCAATGACTACTGGTGCTGGGTCCATGCTGTCAGTGTTGTGTTGCTTTGGTTTCTGGCTGTCTGTGTCTCTGTGTCTCCCTCTCCCTCTCTCTCTCCCCCCCTCTCTCTCTCCTTTTCTGGCAGAGTGCAGGTGGTGCTGTTTAGTCAGCAGCCTGCAGGTGGATTGCACTTAAGTCTGCTTCTTTTTTATACTTATCTTTTTATAGCACATTTAGCATTTGTGCTTGATTTGCTCCATCATTGCGCGTGGTTTTGCACTGTGAATCGCATTGCGTGGTGTATGCATGGGTACACCCCCTGTTTATGCACCGCATGTCATTATGATGTGCCTATGGCTCTTCTTTTTTGGTGCAGGGCATCTCTGATGCACTGGCACATTCACCCTGCGTGAATCGCTCTACGATGCATCTTTGCTTTGCGCCAGGGCATCTGAGCACATCTCTTTTGTCAATTCTGCCCAGTTTTTTGTTTGTTTTCTACCTTACAGTGAATTCTACTTATTTTGCTGTTTTATGAATGCTGCTATATTTCACAAGGCTACATTTGCTGTGTAAATTAATCATATCCACAGTCCTGTGCATTATATCTAATGTTTTCACAATGAGAATTTAACTTTCTTTGATGCTGTTCACACTAATCTATATAGTCTTTCTTTCACCATGCAACAAATCTTCACCATTCTGTTTTCTTAATACAAACAGTGTTTTACTATAATTGACTGTGTCCATATGTCCCTGTCACTGTATTCCCACACTGTTCTTATAACAATTAAGTAAGGCAAATTTCACCATATTAAAATGTACAAGTTACCCATACACATTCAAAATGTATTTTAATTAATTCACTCAAGTGTACTCTATTTTTCACAGCATTATCACTCCTCTAGGCTACTGGTTCAGCCAATAGATAGTTGTCTTGACTATTTTAACTTTCACATACCCTTGGAATTTCTTGCAATGTCACTACAGTCATCAATTTAGTACACCTTCTACTGGTGGCCTAAGTTTGATGTTTTTTTTTTATCACTGGAGCTGTGAACAATAAACAATTCAGTTTGTTCTTTCTGTCTACCAGCTTAAACCAATTTCTAGCTGAATTCTCTTTTCTGGGATATGGAATTAATCTCCCGATGCTTATGCCAAAGCTAGCTTAGCTAGTCTTGCCTCACCTTTTTGGAGCAAACTAGACAGCTGTGTGGGGATTACAGTCCTAGTACAGTATTTGTTTCTTTTCACACATTTCTATGAGGGAACAAGAGCTTAGTCTGTAACACTGTCTACCTTTGAAAATTACATTTATGTTATTAGAAGTCATATTTTGCTCTTACCTTACAAGTATTTCTTTGTGTATTCATGCTTCTGAAGAGCATACTAAGCATTTAGTTTTTACTTCCTGCTTTTAAAGCCAGGACCGGGTGGGGGGTGCTATACTAGTCAGCAGCAAATCGCATCCTGCCACATCACTTAGTGAAATCCCAGACTGCCACCTCCTTGTCCATCAACTAGTGGTTGCTATGCAATCAGAATACACACTTAAAAGGGTCAGATAGAAGTGGATACTATGGCCTACTCCAGTGTGTCTTATGCCCCCCTGGCCTGGCTGTTTGCTATTTGTTGTTCCATTAGACAGTGCTGACAAGTGAAGGGCCTACAGCCTGCAGTAGCATCATTATTCTGTTGAACTGTTTTTATTAACGATGCAGATGATTTTTGAAACTTATACTAAGTATCTTTTACACTTTTACTAAACATCTTCTAGTGATGGTGGGAAGTGGGGGTGGTGGGGAGGGCAAAAGAAGAATCTGTAGCTGCTAGCATTGCACTGTGAGCAAGTACTGCCCCACCAGGCAACCATAAGAGGGCGATCAGAGTGGTGTCAATGATGTATTGGCTATAGGTTTTCTTTATTGGAAATGCTCCCTAAATTCATTCTTTGATTTCTATGGCCATGAATCACACTGAAAACAGTCTATTCTAGTCCAGACACATTGAGATATCTCCTGCTCTCATATTTCTGTTTTCTTTAATTTAGCATTATAACCTATATGTTACGTAATCATATGTCACTAGGTCTCCATTTTAATAATTTGCTTGCTGTTTGCTTACCAACATGCTGCCTAATTTTCTTCATTTATCCCTGATCCATAGAAACATAGAAACAAAGAATCTGACTGCAGATAAGGACAGCTTGGCCCACCTAGTCTGCCCATTTCCCTACCTAACGGATAAGCTGCAGATCCTAGTTAACGAACAGTCTACTTCCTCCTACCCCCTATCAGAATTACCTTATGCCTGTCCCATGCATTCTTGAATTCCCCCACTGTTTTTGACTCTATGACCTCCTCAGAAGGCTGTTCCATGCATCTACAACCCTCTCGGTGAAGAAATACTTCCTCACATTACCTCTGAGCCTTCCCCTCTATCTTCAAATTATGCCCCTTGTTCTTGCACATCTCTTTTTCTGAAAGATGCTATCCCCATGGACTTTGATTCCCTTGCGGTATTTGAAAGTTTCTATCATGTCCCCCATCTCCCTCCTTTCCTCGAGGCTATACATCTTAAGCTCATTTAGTCTTTCTTCATATGGCTTCTGGTGCAGACCCGGCACCATTTTGGTTGCCCTTCTCTGGACAGCCTCCACCCTGTCTATGTCTTTGTGGAGATGGGGTCTCGAGCACTGTACATAGTACTCCAGATGTGGTCTTACCAACTGTCTGTACAGAGGGCCAACAACTTCCTATTTTATACTGGTGATGCCTCTCCCTATGCATCCCGGTATCCCCCCAGCCCTCCTTACTGCCTTCTCACATTGCTGGCCCACCTTTAGGTCATCTGATATGACTACCTCCAGGTCCCTTTCCATTTTTGTTGTCAGTATCTCACCCCTATTGTGTTCTTTTGCCCTTGGTTTTTGTTTCCCATGTGCATTAATTTGCACTTCTTTGTGTTGAATCCAAGCTGTCATACATTTGACTATTCCTCCAACCTTGCCAAGTCCCTTTTCATTCTTTCCACCCCACCTTGCATATCAACCCTGTTGCAGATCTTTGTGTCATCTGCAAAGAGACATACTTTAGCTTTAGTCCTTCTGCAATGTCACTTATAAAGACATTAAAAAGGATCTGCCCCAGTACTGGACCCTGCGGTACCCCACTAGTAACCCTCCTCTCTTCACTGTGGACTCCATTTACTACTATCCGCTGTGTCCTGTTGTCCAGCCAGTGTTTTACCCAGGCTACCACCCTGGGACCCACTCCCAGGCTGGCTAAATTGTTAATCTTTTGTGCGGGACTGTGTCAAATGCCTTGCTAAAGTCTAAGTAGACCATGTCCACAGCCCCTCCCTGGTCTACTACTTTGGTCACCCAGTCAAAGAAATCAATTAGATTTGTTTTACATTGCCTTCCTGCTGTGAATCCATGCTGCCTTGGGTGCTGTGCCCCACTGACCTCTAGGTACTCAACAGTTCTTTCCTTCAGAAGTGATTCCATCATTTTTCCTACCACTGAGGTCAAACTGACAGGTCTGTAGTTTCCTTCCTGTCTTGCACACCCTTTTGTGAAGGGGAATCGCATCCACCCTTCTCCAGTCCTCAGGTACCACACCATCCTCCCATGATTTATTAAAAAGGGTAGTCAATGGTGTTACTAGTTCTTCCCTTAGTTCTTTTAGAATTCTGGGGTGAGTTCCATCGGGCACCATTGCTTTATCCACCTTCAGTTTTAAGATTTTTTTCAGAACCCTTTCTTCTGTGAAAGGACTATTATCAACCCCTTATTCCAGAGTGCTTCTATTGACTGGATTAGGTCTCTCCCCCTGCTTTTCCATTGTGAATACTGAGCGGTCACTCTCTGCCCAACCACCTTCCTCTTTATTCAGCCTCAGTATCCCTGCCTTCATCTTTCTTTGCTCCCTAATGTACCTATAAAAGGTTTTATCCCCCTTCTTAACTGAGTCAGCTACCTTTTCCTTGGTTTGGGCCTTTGCTATTTTGACTGCCTTCCCTGCTTTCTTCTGCTTTAACTGGTACAGTTCTTTGTCCTGCTCCTTCTGTGTTTCCTTATACTTCCTGAATGCTATCACTTTCTCCCTTACCTTCCCCGCCACCTCTTTTGAGAACCATAGTGTTTTTTCTTTCATTTTGATTGATTTTCTTCACACAAAGGCTTGTTGCCTCTGTGATGGCAGTTTTGATGTTTCCCCATTGTTGCTCCACCCCACCTTCTTGCCTGTTTGCTAGTGCTTTTCTGAGTCACTCGCCCATTTTGACAAAATCAGCCCTCCTGAAGTCCAGTACCTTCACTTTTGTGTGGTTTGACTCTACAGCTAAGTTTATTGTGAATCACACTGTTTGGTGGTCACTTGTTTCCAGATGGCTACCCACTTCAAGATCAGAGATCCTCTCTCCATCCCCATTTGAGAGTACCTGGTCTAGGATTGCTCCCTCCAGAGTGGGTTCCAAAACTAGCTATCTGAGGCATGCCCCCTGTAGGGCATCGAGAATGGCCCTGCTCTTGGATGTGGCTGCAGCTATTCTACTCCAGTTAACATCTGGCACATTTCAGGTCCCCCATCAGCAATATCTCCCCTTTCTGTGCCATCCAAGGATGCCTTCTTTCATTTCCTTGTCCATTTTCTCCCCCTGAGACAGGGATCTGTATATAACCCCTGTGCGGATTGTGGAGCCATTTCCAGTCTCCTGGGTGACCCACAGTACCTCATCTCCTCTCCTCCCTGTTTACTCTTTAGTTCTGTTGCTTTGATCCCTTACCTTACACAGAAAGCTACTCCTCCTCCTCCTCTTCTTCTCTCCCTGTCCCTCCTGTAGATTGTGTACCCTGGTATGTTGACATCCCAGTCATGGTTCTCTGTGTACCATGGTTCTGTGACTGTCACAATATCCTGGCATCCATCTTCCATCAAGGCCACCATTTTGGGGAGCTTTTTACCTAGACTACAGGCATTGGTACTCATTACCCTCCATTTTTGTTATGGTTTTTTCTTTTCGCCCCATCCCTGTCCTTACTGCCTTTGTCTTTTTCTCCATTAACCCCTGCCCTTATCCCTATTGACTGCTCTGTCTTGGTGTTTCCCTCACTAACTACCCTGATTTTTTTTGGGGGGGGCTAGGATTTTCCTTCTACTTTTCAGTGCTTCCCCCCTTGGCTAGTTTAAATGCTTGCCATTGAAGCATTTAAACCTATCACCTAGGATCCTGGTTCCCCTCCTGGATAGATGCAGACCATCGCACCTGTATAGGCCTGCATCCCTCCAGGTGGAGCCCCAGTCCCCAATGAAGCCAATTCCTGAGCTCTGCACCAGTTTTTCAACCAGTCATTGAATCCCATGGTGCAGAGTACCCTAGCCTCATCCATGCCATAGACAGGTAGCACTTCCGAGAAAGTTACCATGTATGCTACTTGTCTAAGGCCCCTCCCCAGCTCCACAAACTCCTGTTGCACTGCTCTGATCCCATTCTCATCGAGGTCATTCATCTCTAGGTGGATAATGACATCCAGCTCACTCCCCCCTTGCAGCTGGTCCCACGATCCCAAATATTCATTTCCTGTCCCTCCAAGCCATGGCACCAGTCAGGCACCTTACCTCCCTTTTCCCTCCCTCCCCCAGTTCTACTACTTTAACAATTGAGTACCCCACCAGGAGTTGTTTCCTTCCCCTGTGGAGTCCTGTGCCACCTTCATGTGGGTCTCCATTGTGGAGGTTCCCAGCATCCTCCTTGGTCTCCACTGCTGGTGCCTCCATAGAGGAACCATGCTCCACCAGAGTGGCAAATGAATTGTGGAGAGGCACAACTGGAGGGATGCACCTCTGTTCCACCACCCTCACCCTCCCTGAGCCCACTATGGTCCAACCACTCCACTTTCTTGGCAACCTCTGAGTTAATGGCAGTGGCCTGGGTGGTCCCTAGGTGGGGGAGCAGGTTTCCTGAATCATTGACAGGTAAGCATGGAGATGAGCAACCTCCTCCCTCAGACCAGAGAGGTGCCTGCAAATAGGGCAGCAATGCAGTTTCCAGAATGTCTCCCAGAAGACTGCTGCTCCATAGCCAGTGCATTGCACCACTCCCCACATGTCAATGTCCCTTCTTGTTACAGATGCTTTTCTTTAGTTTTGTTTGTGTTCTTGTTTTAGTGTGTGCAAGCTTGTGAGTGTATCTACCCCCTATTCAGTGTGCTGTGCCTTTAAGGATATGCACAGGTGTATGTTAGCAGTTTTGGGGAAGTGATATCAGAACTACTATGCAGGAAGTTATGCGCTTGGGGCTGGTGGGGTGAGGGGAAGGGTGGAAGGGAGTAAACCTATGCAATCCAGAAACAATCAACTACAACTCTGACCCTCCACCCTGGGCAGTGCCTTCCTTCCTTTTAGACACCTATTTCACAGAGGTTAAGTAACAGGTCTAGTCACAAATGACTACAAATATCTCCCTGCTACAGATCCTCCCTGGCAAATTAAAGTTAAAACTAGGATAAGCCAACCCCAAAAACAGAATCAATGCTAATTACTTACACAGGTCCAAAAAGTGAGAATTTAGTTCAGTGTAGTCTAGAAAATAATCTCCTTGATTTAAGGAAGCTCTGTCTGCTTTCTCTCTCTCATCAGACAGAGACCACAAACAATTCCTGTTTTAAGTCCACAGTTCAACTAGGCCCCTTTCAGCTCCTCCCCTCAACAGACACCTATTTCAGAGATTAGGTAACGGGTCTAGTCGCAAATGATTAAAAATCTCCCAGCTGCAGTTCCTCCATGGTAAATTAAAGTTAAAACTGAGTCAACCCCAAAAACAGAATTGATACTAGTTAAGTACACAGGTCCAAAAAGTAAAAATTCAGTTCAGTGTAGTCTAGAAAATCTCCTTGATTTAAGGAAGCTCTGGTTGCTTTCTCTCTCTCTCTCTCTGTTTCAGCACTGTTTATCTTCTATTGCATTTAACTGAAAATCCAAAACATCTTTTTTTTCTTTCTAATGTTTTATTCCATAAGTGCCTCAGTTTGGTGGCTCCACTCTTTCTGTTCCCCAAAATTTTAGGGAAGCTGCTGTATGGTTTTCCATTGCAAAATGGACTGAGACTGGGCTAGTTTCTGATTTGTTCCTGATTCTGCTCCTACGTTCACGGATTCTGTTTCAGTGGTCTGGTTGTTTTTCCAGTGTGCACCTTTGAACAAGGACATGTGAGCATAAATACCATGTGATCTGTATCGTAAGTGATATGAGTTTATTTTGTACATTGTATTGCCATTGGGTGTGTAATCTGATTTTTTTTGAAGTATTACTACAGTGTGCACAGTGCCCACAAGGGTGCATACAGTTTTCTAGGGAACCCAATAATAACTGGTGGCCCCCTTGGGGTGTGGGTGCTTTCATTTCAGAATGTATTAGTCTATCTTTTAAGGTTTGAACTTTTTTGGAGACTTATCAGTTTAATTTCTGGTACTCCAGGGGCATGGCTTAGCTCCTAACGTGATGACCACCTGAATCAAGCTGTCCACTGACCTTGGGTTAAATTTATGCTATTTTCACTCCCCATCCATACCTTTTTCAAGTGGTGTAACATGGAAACTCATTCTGGGTCCATCAGTGATCAAACTGATCCAACCTTAATGGCCATTTGCCCACTACAAATGTTACTGGAGCTGTGTATGTTTCTTACCTCTCTTCATGGCACGAAAGGGATCAGTTACCCACATGGGCCTCAATGCACAGCAGATAAGTGAGACATTTGAGGCTCTGATGCAATGTATGGCCGAGGTCACTCTGGCATCAAACATCACTATTGCTATACAACAAATAGATGCCAGGGTATGTAAGACCGAAACACAAGTAAGCCTTAACACTGCTGCTCTTGATTCATTAACATCCATGTAAAAAACTATTCACATAGAAAATAGGAGCCAGCACAACAACTTGTGGCTCCTAGGTTTCCCAGAAGGTGCCAAGCAGGGGAACCCTTTGGACTTCCTATATGATGTTTTGCCTGAAGCCCTGTCCCACAATTGCCTCCAGGCTAATGAACAAGCACACAAGACATTAAACCCTCTGCCTTTGCCAGGGGAGAGGCCTAGACCTCTCATGGCCCAAATTTTGAACTTTGCAGGCAAAGAATGGATCACTTCCAGGGCCCGGGAGCTCAGCGCCCTATCCTGGCAAGGCCATAAAATCCTGATATTTCAGGACTACTATAGAGAACTGGCAGCCAGGCAAAAGGACTATACAGAGGCCCACCACCTGATGCACTCATTAGGCATTTGGTTCTCACTCTGTTACCCATCCACAATGGTCTTGAAGTGAATGGTTCTACAGTCTCCTTCTCCACCTCCACCCCTGAGTCTCTTATGGATTATCTCAGGCACAACTGGCATCATCATACCAGGGCAGATCCCCCAATGCACTGAAACAACAGCTCTGGCCACACCGGGGCACACCACATAGTTGCTGATTCACTGAATACAGGAGATCCCCTTTGAGTCTACAACTTCAGAGGCATGGCTCTGGGCCTCCCAGCCAAATTCTAAGTGGCAGCAATACGGCAGACATACCAGATGGAGTCACCTACAAGACCATGAGATAGGGCAAGAATGATGCCAGGAAGAATCAACATTGACCCCCGATATCAGCATCAGCAGATTTTCAACTCCAAACCATTATGCAGCACTGGCTCCTGAGGAACTGACAGAATCCCTGAAGTTTCCTGATTACCCGGAGGAGAAGATGGTGCTGGAGGCCTCCACTTCTGAAGCAGAACACTGGACAATAGAGAAGCCCTCTGGCACAGTCTCCACTCTGCCATGCTGTTCACTGACTCCTGTGGACCTTGACACAGACAAATGGGCACCCCATGTTCTAGTCCAGTAAAAAGAACACCAGACAGACATCGCAGGGCAATACTTGGATAAGTGCCTTTTCTTTTTTCTTGAAGTCAGGGCATGGTGTGGGCTTGGTATAGGCACCCAAATGGTACCTTAAGGGTGGCTAGTGACTAACCTGGGCAGTTTAGTTGTCCCTAATCTGCCCACTCAGGGATTACTGTCCCTAGCTCTATACCCTGCCAACCAGAAAATTACCTCTGGGACACTTTACAGTTTATAGTCTCTGTACAATTCTTATTTTGTCACTGGCAGTGTTTAATTTTCTTTCCTGTTCACTATATATGTAAATTTCTTTCTTAAAAGCCTGCTGTTTGATACAGGCAGAAAGATAAATACTCAGCTTAATCCACTTGAATGATTGAATACCCCGAAGTGGGGCAGCCAGTGTACCTCAGCAGTATTTATGCCCCTCCCAAGCAGAAGGCACGGTGAGTTAATTTTAAATACTTTATACATGAAACGATGGTGCCCAATCTACCAAGGACCCCCCCCCCATACCTCTGCAGCGTGATCTGATGCGGGCAAAGGGACATTGAGTAATGAAGGGGCATTGCTATAAGGTCTGAGAATGAGCTCATACCACATATGCCACAACGCATCTATGCTGTGACATGACCAATCCCCAGATGCTCATGGGTCATGCATTTTGTGATGTACCTACTAGATTCTGTCTTACTCCCCAAGGTGGCAAGGCTCAGACAGTCTGACCTGCATGTCCTCTTCACTGCCAACACCCTCGCAGGTTTGGGATCCCTGGCTCCCAGTGGGTCCCCTATCTGTTATACCCCCAATGGAAAGGTGGGCTAGACCTGAGAGGATCCTGGTTGCCTTCCTGTGAGAAACAAAGCTAACCAGGCTGGACCATGCTCATCTGGTGAGAGATTGGTTGGGGAAGGAGATTCATGCTAGTGCCCCTACAAAGAAAAGAGGCGTAGCTATTTTGTTGCACAAATGCTTGCCCTGGTCCTTCCTGAAGAGTAAATTGGATCCTCAAGGCAGGTGGGTATTAGCCCTGCTTGATGCCTCTAACAGACACGTCGTCCTGGTAAGCATATATGCCCCAAACAAGGATGACCACACCTTCTTAGACTTAACAACCAGAATGGAAGCCTTGAGTGAGCCAGATACACCCATTATAGTCGGGGGAATTTTAATCTTATGCTGGTTCCAGTACTGGACAGAAGTGATCAGGGCAAAGAAACTCACACCAGAGGGGTGCAGGCCACTTTGAGGCTGAACTCTGAATTCCAGCTGGTGGATATCTGGTGTCTCACATACACCTCAAGGAATGTGATTACACTTTTCAATCTGGGGTCCATGCAGACTGGATTTCTGGCTGATCTCACAATCTCTCACCCAATCAGTCCTCGATTCCAGAATTCTCCCTATAACTATCTTGGACCATGCCGCAGTTCAGTTGATAATATCCTGTGGTGCTTCCTCTTCCCGATTTACAATGTGGAGAACTGACCTTCTCCTCATGCATGACCAATCAAAAATTTTATAGACTTGGCTAAGTCTGAAACCAGACTGTCCCCCCAGGAGAACTCTATTTCCAATACCTCTGCCCAAAACACCTGAGAATCATCTAAATCTACCATGGGGGGGGGAGGGTATGTTTTTTGCTGTGCACAGGAGGAATGACAGAGAGCAGGAGTTGACCAGGCTGGAAGGGGAACTTGCCACTGCTGAACAAGCTCTTAAGGCCATGTCTCACCCCATCCTCCACTCTCCTTGTGGCCAACAGGTCCTTACACTTCGTATGAAAATAAATGAGCTCCTGTCCTGGAAGTCCGACCTCACTCTGCTCCAAGTATGCCATACATACTGGGAGGGAGGAGACAAAACTGGGAAAATACTGGCATATCAACTCCGAAAGCAGCAAGCAAACAGATACATCCCTGGGCTTAAAGACCCCACAACTGGAAGTGTATGAACCAAACCATAGGAGGTGAATGATACCATGACAGCCTTTTATTCACAGCTGTACAACTCATCCCAGGCTGAAACCAGATCTGACTTTCATAAATTTCTGGACTCCATATCCCTGCCCAAGCTATCAGCCCAATGTGTAGTCCTCGAAGAACCCCTAACCACTGAAGAGATTTCTGCCACCCTGCTATCCCTTAAAAAGGGGAAAGCCCCCGGGGGGTGGTTTCCCTGTAGATTTTTTCCATGCTATGACACCTATAATCACCCCATTGCTCTGCCAGGTGTTCACTGAATCTGAAGACAGAGGCATACTGCCACACACTCTTTGGGAAGTCATAACTGTTTTCCCCAAGAAAGGGAAAGATACCACTGAAGCAACTTGCTACCATCCCATATCACTGAAACTCTGAAGTACAGTTTAGGCAAAAACCCTAGCCACAAGACTGGACCCCATTATACCCTCCCTGATTCACCCATCCCAAGTTGGATTCATACAAGGGAGATATAGTACTGACCATATACGGACACTTCTCAGTCTCATCCAGCTAGCCAAACAGGTGAACACCCTGGCAGCTGCTCTGGCAATTGATTTTGAGAAGGTATTCATTTCAGTCAAATGGGACTAACTCCAGATCAGGCCAAGCAGCAAGATGGCCATGCTGCTGCTTTGCCCCACACCTCTCTATTTGGATGCTCTCAGTTTAACTTTCAGCTCTTTTTATAAAGTATGACAAACTATTTTTATTTGTAAACCTAAAATAAACTGGAGATTTTGAATTATGGCAATCAGTGCCGAATAATATCGCCAGTTCGAAAGTTCAGTGGTTTAACCTTTTTCTTGTTATTTCTCCAGCTAACAAATGGGACAGGGCGGTAGTAAGCTTATAAGCATGGAAGCCTTCTTTTCCTCTGTAATAACTTTTCTCTCCTCAGAAATTATATTTGTTATATAAAGTGACATTTTGGATGTTTATGGAGAGATTTTGCTAAATTTGAATGAGTAAGCCAATGGATATTGGACTTTGGCATCAGGGCGTTCCGGTGCTTGAGTAATTTGTAAAATGTCGGAGATGTTTATAGAATGAGAAGAATTTTTTTCACAATAGTTGAATTGCTGGGGATTGTAAATTAGAAACTTCATGAATGAAACTGATATACTAATCGATAGATTAAATGGAAGTTACGAGTGTAGGGATGAAAAACTGCTAAGTGGTGCTTCCTGGCGCTTTCCAGTGACAAAACTTGAGAAATCCTGAAGAGAAGAGGTGCTTGAAAAGCATTTATTATTAAGAAGCCTGAATTTGACCTGTTAAAGGTATGCCAATATTATCTGGGGAAGAAATGTTCATATTTATTTGATATGTCCACCCTGAGGTTATTACGCTCAGTGGAGCATTCTTTTTTCTGTTTAATTTGCAGGTGCTGCCTCTGAATGAGGAGAGGAAAGATAAAGGGAGGTGGTGTCCCAAGTTTGGGGCCAAGCAGAATTGTTTGGATCTGAAGTGAAAAGAATGTGTGGCTAAGAGCTTTGGAAAGTTTTTGAGAGGCTAAAGAGGTCATGGAGTATTTTTCATCATCACCCGCCCATGAGTTTAAATGAATGGTAAGTGTGGGATTTTTATGTTTAATGGGTGAAGAACAGAGTGGTGTTTATTGTCTGCCTGAAAAGTGGACAGATGGGGGGATCACGTGATGCCTTCTTAAGCGGACGCATTGTGCTCTCTCTCCCACCTCAACGGCTTAATTTACTTACAAATTCAGTAAATCGTTCAGCAGGTACTCAAACTTGAGTCCAGATAGAATTTCTCTGCGTCAAGGTAAAAAACGGACATCAAATTAAACATTTTATACAGTGCAAATCAAGAGAAATGGAGGCCGAAATGAAACGGGCCCTCTTGTCCAGAACGCTGCCTACTACTCCAGACAAACAAGTGAAAAGAGGTAAAATGCATACCGCCAGCACTGGTAAGAGCTCTCAACCTCCCATGGCTGCAGCCCCACTTTCGGAAGGCAGATTCTTAGCTGAAATGGCCCCACTTAAAGCGGCTTTTGCAGACTTTGCCACTGATTTAAAAGAGATGCAATCAGATTTGAAAGAAACAAACAAGGCACTTTCAGATGTCTCCATCCATATGTCCTCACTCAAATCATGGCAAGCCCAAATGGAACCAGAAATGACTTCTATCCGGCATAAACTACATAAACCGGAATTAAAATCAGAAGACCTGGGAGGCCGAAACCAGTGTAACAACCTGGTGATTTTCGGTCTTTTTTCGGTCTGTTGTTTTTGCACAAAAATTGCTCATTAAAATAGCTGCCCCGCCCACATTCAATGGCCTATGCAGTCGAAAGAGCCCACAGATCTTTAAGGCCCAGACCCCCTGCTGGTGTAAAACCTAGGCTGTTCATTCTGAAATTGCTGAGTTATATTGATCGTCAACATGTCTTGTCAGCAGTCAAAAGATCTTCAAGAAGTCAAATAGGAAGAAACTCCGATCCAGTTTTTCCAAGATCTACCAGTCGTAGCACTCCAAAAATGGGCTGATTATCATCCTTCTGTCACTAATCTAATTGCTGCTGGAATAAAATTATGGATGCTCTTTCCAGCCGGCTATCCATTTTATACCGTGGCAGTTGGAAAACATTCAAAAATGCATAGCAGGCAACTAAAGAACTTACAACCCTCTTCCCGGATCTTTTTACCTCACGCTGAGGCTTCATCACTATATCCTCCTACAAAGAATCCAAAACTGTCGGGAAAGTATATTAGATGCAAGTGTAAATTCTAATTGACTGTTTCTGGTGTCTGTCTTAAAGAAAAGTTTAATTTGGAGGGCTCCTGGAGGTGAGGTTGCAGTCTTCTGATCCAGTCGATGTTGGGTCCTGCTTTTCCCCTTATGGGAGTTTTTGCTCACCTTGCCTTGAAGTGCTCCATTAAAATTTTGTTTTGGACCTAGATCTCTGCTCTCTGAGAGATATGCAGACCCGTCAGGCTAAAGAGCCTGAGAAGATATTTTTTTTTGTTTTCTTTTCTAGCTCCGTTGCTTAGTTTTGGCTTCATCTATACGATAATGTGAGCAGTTTGTATTACATGGATGTGTGCATGATCGCTCAGCTGTGGCAAGTTTGTTCAGACTCTCCGGTCAGGGATCAGCACTATGACTGCAGAGCTTGTATATTCATCTGTGTGGTGACAAACTGAACTTCACCTGATTGTTTATAAATAATAGCTTGTTGAACTTTAATTTTCACTGAAGTGTCATGAATTGGGTGTGTTATGCCCTGATACATGACCTTTTCATAATTTGTTTCTACCTCGTTTTTTAGGTTTTAAATATATTTTAATTCATAACAAAGGATGTTCACTGAAAAAGGTTTGGTCATGTTGCATGTCTTTCTTTTCTTTTTCTGTTTGTTTTACTTTTTTTCTAGCCGAAAGCAATTGGATGTAATTTTTTCTTTTTTATTTTCCTTTTTCTGCTTACTGTCATGCTATAGCTCCAGAATTTTACTGAGAATTTTTAATACCTTACTAGAATATAGAGGTATATTGAGTTTGATTTGACAACCTTCAGATCATTAATGGCTAACTAAAGAATAAATATGATAAAATAATTTTTGACAATACATTTTCTGAATTTATCTATAATAGGTAGGTAAAGAATATGGTTACGGTACCTGTGTTTTTCAATCATAGACAATTGCTAATTAACTTTAACACCTATTCAACAGGTTGGGGTGGGAGGGGGAATGCATGATTGCTTGGCTGCAGAAGAAGCAGTCATGAATCAAACACTGGCATTTGAACCTCCTAAATCATTATCCCAGTTAGGGACTGTTCTTAGTTTAGTCTCATTACAAATTGTGGGATTCAGAGTTAGGTCTTCTAGTGAGTTAATATTTTGGAATGGGGGGAAGGGAGAAAGGATAATTAAGGGTTTATCTGCCACTGAAAAGGGGTCAAATTCTTATTTTAAGTACTCAGGATTGGTTCTATCCCTGCATTTTATGTTTTATTCCACTATCATATAATTATTTATGGCTAGTCTTAAATATTGCTCCTGGAATATAAAAGGGGCTCAGACTCCAGCCAAGAGATCCAAGGTTCTACTCCATTTAAAAAGTTTGCAAATTGATGTGGCTTTTTTGCAAGAAACACATCTCCTGGTCAATCATATTCATTACTTGCATAGAAATTGGGTGGGTCAAGTATTTAGCTCTGGTATTGATTGACGTAGGTGAGGGATTGCCATCCTGATAGCCCGCAGAATTCCATTTCGCCTTATACAACACATTTCTGACCCTGATGGTAGATTTGTTTTTCTGAGGGCCCTTCTGGGCCACTCTGAACTGGTACTAGGCTCCATTTATGGACCTAATTGTGATGATCCTAATTTTTTACAAATCTTATGACTCTTCTTGCCCTTTGGACTATGTTTCCAATGGTACTAGGTGGAGATTGGAACCAGGTATTATCTAATTCCCTAGACAGATCTGGTCAGATTCAGCAAAAATTATCACCAGGACAAAAGGCCCTACACGAGTTAATGAACTCTGTTGGCCTGATAGATCCTTGGATGACAATGTATCCAGAAAGTAAAGAATTCTCATTTCACTCTCTCCCCCATCACTTCTTTACCCGGATAGACTATGTTCTTATGACGGTCAATCACCTTACGGGGGTTTCTCAGGCCTATTACTCTTCAAAGGTTATTTCAGACCACCGTATAGCTCATCTTCACCTAGATCTTTCTCCTAACATACACAGAGATAGAATTTGGAGATTGAATAATCAACTTCTAAACTCTGAGGATCAAATACAACTCATTCAAGAATTCATTTCTAATTTTATGGAAATTAATGCCCCGTCCATGACTAAAAAAGATTTTTTGTGGGGTTCCCTGAAATGTGCACTGAGAGGTGAGTTAATTCAGCTAGTGACTAATCGTATGAAGCAGAGAGCCATGGCTCTCTTCTAATTTAGCCCCTATTGAAGAGTGGGAGAAAGTTAATCTTTGTCCAATACAAAGCTATATATAGTGATGCAGTACTTGAAACAATAGGATTGCAAAAAAATTCGACAATTGTGAAGACTAGATCGCACTCATTTAAATTAAAGGGTACCCAAAATAATACTTCTAAAAGGGATAATTGGTACACTCAAAGGGTGATAACCACTTGGAATCAACTTCCTCTGAATCTGGTATTGAGTACTCCTATGGCATCTTTTAAATTTCAATTAGATAATTATATGGGAGATTCTAAGTTTAAATTCCATCTTTGATTGGTGGCAAGTTCATAAAAGGTAGCAATACCTACTGAACTTGTAGAAAACCTATGAACCTATGAATACAATCAATTAATAGCAGAAAAGGCTGAATTCTTAATGCTTAATTCTAAAATATCCTATTTTGATCACGGTGAAAGGGCGGGGGAAACTCATGGCTCTTCGTCTTCATACCCAAATAACTGACAAAATAATCACCTCCATTTACTCAATGTCTGATCTTCTAACCTCCCCCTAAGACATTGTGAATGCATTCCAAGACTACTACCGACAATTATACTCAGCAACTGTACTCCCCTCTTTGCCTCAATAATTACATAATTTCATCCAAGATATTAATCTCCCTATATTATCAGACATCCAAGTAAATATTTTGAAAGCTCCGACTACATTAATAGAAATTTGTGATGCCATAGACTCTCTTGCCCTAGATAAATCTCCTGGCCCAGATGGCTTTACCACAAACTTCTATAAAAAAATTTAAGGAGATAATTGCCCCTATTCTCTTAGATACCTTTCATTACATCTTTAAGGAGGGAATATCTGATACCTCTTTGACTCATACTATTATAACTGTCATTCCCAAACCTGGCAAAGATCCTCTCTTTATTCCTAACTATAGACCAATCTCCCTAATTAATGTGGATCTCAAAATTCTTGCAAAAATTCTTGCTTCTAGGTTAGGCCAGGTTTGGGATTCCCTGATAAGAATAGAGCAGGTAGGGTTTGTAAAGGGAAGGCTTTCATCTGACCACCTTAGAAAAATAGCATACCTCTCTTCTGAGCCCAGGGACTCTTATGTACCAGCAGCACTTGTTTCCCTGGATGCAGAAAAAGCTTTTGACAGGATTTCTTGGGACTATCTCTTTATGTTATTTCCTAAGTATCATTTCCCAATGGAATTTATACAATGGGTTAAAATTCTGTAAACTTCTCCATCTACCCAAATCCAATGTAACGGTGTCCTTTCCACATCCTTCACTTTATTTCAGGGTACCCCCCAAGGGTGCCCCCTTTCTCCTTTCCTTTTTAACTTATATTTAGAACCCCTTATTAGGAAAATTAAAAATTTGATACTTGTATCTGGTATATTAAGTAATATGGAATATAAAATGTCTGCTTACACAGATGATATACTTCATATTTCTAATCCTACCCAATCTCTATCTGCTGTCTTTTGTATCATTTCCCAATATGAGGCAATTTCGAATTACAAGTTAAATGTCAGAAAAACTGAAGTTTTTCCTCAATAAATATATTGTGAGGACCAATATCGAACATTTGGGACTGCAAATGAACACCGATAGATTCAAATATTTAGGGCTTTACCTGCATCCCTCCCTCCATATCATGCAAAAACTTAACTTAGATGTTGTAGTTAAAACATTAACAGAAGATCTTAGACACTGGTCAAAATGACCTCTTTCTATATGGGGATGTAGGAGTATAATAAAAATCAATGTTTTACCTCATGTTTTATATCCTCTACAAATATTTAATGGGGGTCTCCCATTATTATGGTTTTCCCAGATACAGAGAATTCTCAATACTTTTGTATGGCAAGGGAAAAAAGTTAGACAAAGTTACTTTAAACTTGCGCATCAAAAAACTGATGGTGGTCTTCAAGCCCCTAATTCTTACATATATTATTTAGCTATACACCTGACCATGGTAAGATACTGGATACAACCCCCAGAGAATAGTCTAGATCCTGTATATTGTCCTTTCTGGGTTAGAATTGAACAAGCACTCTGCTCTGAAAAAGACACTGACCCCAAGGCCCTTCCTTTTATTACTAGAAAGAACCTGCCTAAATCCCTAAAGGAAACACCACTAAGCTCTTCACTTCATACATAACATCAATTAATCACTTTCCTCAAAGCGGATGCATACAAAGACACTATCCAGCCCTTGTTCTCAAACCCTAACCTTCTAAATTCGGGTAAGGTAATTAAATCTCACCTTTTTTGGCCTGTTATGGGTGTTCAGGACAAAAAAAACTGCTCTCCTATAATGTAGCCAGTCAAATATTTTCAGATATCTCACATGCTGACACATTATTTTGGGTCGGGGATGGGACAGTCCCTTTATGTCTGCTTTACTCCCTTATATTAACTCGATCTCCTCTTCTCATATAATATCCTATTTAGATAAATTTCTTTTAACAAACGTCACTACTATGGAAGGCAAAAGGTTCTATTGGTGGAATAATGCCTTAACATTGACTTCCCCTCCTAGGAACTGGTCTAATATTTGGAATCACTTATATAGATACATTAAGTGTGATAGATATAGACTTATGCAATTTTATATTAACCATAATCTATTTTATACACAGTTTAAATTTCATCATATGGGAAGTGTATCTTCTAACCAATGTCCCAAATGTCAACATGCTTCTGCTGACTTGCTCCATATGTTATGGTCATGTGATAAAATCACTCCTTTTTGGCTCGGCATTCAAAATCGTCTTGATTCACTTCTTGCATTATCAGATAACTTCAATTTGGAAATGTGTATCTTGGGTGATTATGCATGCTTACAAGGGAGTCAACAGACAGTGCATATGGCTTTCATATCAAGCTGTGCCAAGAAAGTTATTTTGAGGCATTGGCAAGAACTGAATACTCCTGCCTATATGGAATGGTATAAGGAGATTGTTTCCTTGCAGGCAGAGCTTATCATTGCTGGAGCTAATAACAGAATGGATAATTATAAACTAAGATGGGAATCACTGTATACCTTTTATTGATTCAGTATATCTCAGTCACCTTTATTTCCCCTCTTACTGACAATTACATTTAACATGGTCTTTTATTTTTTATTTCTTGATAACCAGCCTCAGTTAATAGTAAGTGGCAGACTGGGGTGGGATGAGAGGGAGGGAGGTGGGTGGGAAACAGACAATGATAACATGTCTTAGGACTTATTATACTATAATCTTTTTCTATGTACTACATATCATGTATATGTACTGTATCTGTATTCATTAACAATTATTTTTCTGTTTAATGTATTAACACATTGTATTGATTGTTGTAAAAAATGTCAAACTAATAAAGCTTACTAAATGAAAAAAAGAAAAGTGGACAGACAGATGGTCTGCTTTTTAAAACTCACAATTTGTTTGAAAATGATGGGCAGAACTATTTTAAAAAATCCACTCCTTATGATGTCCTCCATAATCCTTCCCGGTCGGAGAAGTCTTATAAAGAGAAATAATTGCTGTCTTGATTCTTATCTGGGGATGATTTCTTAAACCTTTAACTGACTCTTGGATCAAGAGTGGGTAGATTTTTCTTTTTCTAAGAACTTCTAATCTACCTTAAGATATGCTATTCCGATGATAACAAATGTTTATGGGTCCAAAGCCTTCGCATAAGAACAGGTCCTTTATTATATGCCTTGGGTTGGATATTGAGCTGAACTGCTAAAGTGAGGACATTTTGGGCTAAATGGGGTGTGTTTATTCCCCCCCCCAAAACAAAATGTTGAATCTGTGTCCAGAGCCTGCCTGTTTATTCCCTTTCTTTAAAGTGGGAGTACGTGTATAATTGAGTCAGTTTATTGGCTAGGATGGCCAAACTCTGATATCAAAGTAACCATCCATTCTGTGACACAGATTATACTATATATTTTATACAAAGGTTCTGAGTATGTAATGTTGCTGTGGCTGTTTCGTTCTGACAAGAGCTTCTGGAGTTATGGACTCTTGAATAGAGCCATTAAGCTATTTTGCTTGGTGCATCAAGGCTTGAACTTTAGAATATAAAGGGGCCTTGAAAATTGACAACTAAATGAATTTATTTCTCCATTTAATGGAGCTATAATTTGTTATAACTCATAAAATGTACACAGTACTTATCTTTAACACTATATTGTATGGGCACTATTCAAATGTCTCATGTCCATTTACACATGCAATAATATTTAAATACTTGTTCATTTTAGGCCTGATCAAATACCACCCAGTAATTTGTATATGGCAATTCTTAAGTGAGTTAATTTTAAATAGTTTATGAATTGTTTTAAAATTTTAGTTTTATTGAATTGTTTTGAAATGTATTGTATTGGGCATGTTTGACATGCAAAACATGTGAAACTTGCTTTGTTATTGTTTTTGCCTTGCTTCATAATGGCTTATTAGCTGAATGAATAAACTTTAAACTAAGACTACTTCCACTCTGTCCTGGAATGATTTGTACCCCACTTTTGGGCAGCTGTTACTGCTATTTACACTTCCCCTCAAGCCTGGGAGTTAACCAGTTCAGTGCTAGCTGACCCCTTTCATCTCAACAGGGGAACCAGACAAGGTTGCCTCCTTTGTCCCCTGCTATTTGTACTGGCAGTTGAACCCCTGTCATGCTCAATAAGGCAGGACCTACGCCTCAAAGGGATACAGGCAGGGAAGTCTCAATACTCCACCCTGATGTATGCAGATGATCTACTAGTTCCATTAGAGGATGCACATTCATCAATCCCTCCTTTACTGGCCCTTTTAAAAAAGGATTTACATACATCTCAGGCCTCAAAGTCAACCAAAACAAAACTGAGATACTCCTTCTCAATCTTCAATCTGAAATCCTGTCCTCAGAGTATCCCCCAACTTGGTCATAAATGGTGGTCTCATACCATCACATATTTAGGTATAAAGGTTGGGACCAATATTGACAGCTGGTTTGACAACAACCTTGCACCCCTGATGGGAGAATGTAAAGGAAAGCTGGAACGATGGAACTGGTTACACCTCACCATGGCCAGCAAGATTGCATTCTTCAAAATGTCAATGGTGCCTAAATTCTTTCATTTAATATTGCACATTCCCTTGTTCCTGCCCTCACAATGGTACTGTAAGCTGGATAGGTTGATTGACTCCTTTCTATGGGGGGCTAGCTGGCCCTATTACTATCAAAACATGCATATGAATTTCTGGATACACAGGGGGATGGGGACTGCCGTGGATGGAAGGATATAAGTTAGCTTATCAATGTTCTCAAACTCTGAAATGGTTTCAACGTCATTCTCACTGCTCCCCCAGTGGTTAGAGATATAACAAATACTGGGAGACACCCCTATGTTAGCATCTCTAATATGGGCTGATATACCTTGTGCACTTCAAACACATCCTACCCTAGGAACATCTATCCAATACTGGAAGCTATCACACAAGAAATGGGTCCCCCCTTATCCCCTCTCCTTTATCCCCCCTGTGGTGTAACTCCTTCATTAAAATAGGGGGCACCCCTGTGTTATGGCCGAAATGGAGGGATAGAGACATTCTTTGTCTTAAAGATATGTTGACTCCTAATACTAGAGTGGGGAATGCCTTCCCAAACCTGCAAGTTTGATAGTCCTAACCCACATCTGACTTTTGGAGATACTTACAGTTAAGGGATGCAGTTAAGCCCCTCCTTCTGCCTGACATATGCCCAGTCACAGCCCCTTCTCAACTCTGTAGTTGGCTTTGCCTACTGAGGGGGACAGCAGGGGCTATATATACCTCACTGAGGGACTCCCTGCCGAACTCAGCAACCCCTTCAAAGAGCAAATGGAAATGGGCTTTAAACATACAGATCTCGGATGCCCAGTGGGCCCAGTGCTGGAAAAAGGGATACACTGCACACAGGGATGCCCAGAGCAGGCTAATACAGAATAAAATGCTACACTCATGGTATAGGACTTGGAGTGCTAAAGAAGGCTAAGGTATTGTCACATAACTGCTGGTGATTTCAACAGCCTGGAGGGGACTTATTACATATTCTATGGCTTTGCCCCTTAATATAATCTCTTGGTCTCCTACCACCAGGTACCCTTCAGCTTTTCAGTCCCTTCTGGGGCACTCAAAGCACACGAAGTTCTTTGAGCCAAACTTTTAATGTCCCTCACCATCAAACCTCGCTATGACAGCAATCCATTGCAGTTAGAGCTGCTAATTTATTTAATTCCCTTCCTCCTGAGATTGCGATGACTGCAACCTTGGGACCTTTTAAGCGGAAGCTGCATCAATTTCTAGTTTCCAGAGCATCTTGTGACTGCTATACCTAATCTCTGCTGACAGCTAAATGCACTGGGACCTCCCTCTTTTACCATTTGTCCCGTATAGCCCTATGCTGCTGCTGTGCTATTCCACTCACAGCACGTCCTCCCTTATCCCTTTCCCATTCCTGCCCTCTTTTTCATCTGACCTCATCCCTCCTTCCTTTACCCCTCCACTCCCACTTCCTCTGCTCCATCTTCTCACCTTGTTCTCTCCCTCTACTCCACACCCCATGGGTCTTTCCTACTCAAGCTTCTTTGTGGACTATCCCTCCTTGCTCTTTTTTTGCTCCTTCCACCCCCAATTCACTCCCTGTACTTTCTCTCCTTGTAAGCCCTTTCACCCCTCTTCAGACAAGGTCACTGGCTGCACTTCACACAATAGTAATCTTGCCATATTGTTTTGTTTATGTAATTACTTTCCTCATGTTGTACTAGTTACTGAAACCATTGTAATTCGCTGTTCTTGTGACTCGACCTTTAACCTCTGTAAAAGAGCCCTTGGCTCAAAGGTCTTTCAGATTTGTTAAATAAATAAAAATATCCCCCATATGGTTACTAGACTCACAAGAGGCTAGCACAATCCTTCAGCATCCTATAACACCCTTAGTCCCCCTGTTACTCCTGGGCATGAGGTCAGAGGCCCCATTCCTTACCTCTCACCAGTTCAGATGGCTCATGCTGCTCTGCATGCAGGTGAAATGTATCATTCTTAGAAACAGAAGCCCTACCACACCCACCATGACAGAACTTTTCTCAACTCTTCAGCACTGCACAAATTAGATAGGTGATCCCATGTAGCCCTAGATCAGATAGGGAAGTTTCAGCAATGCTGGGCACCCCATATGGCATAACTAGCCCACAAGGCTGGCACTGGCTGAGGCTACCTCACCATAACTGCTGTATTATACCTTAACAGGAACTTAGCAGATGGCTATCAACTTCTCTCTATGTAGAAGATATGTAAGCAACAGTTATTTCTATTTTTCTTATATACAGTCTTGTATATAGTTTGATGCACGTTTTTACTAGCTGGATAACTCTCAGCCTTTTATGAATTTTAAGATGGATGTTTAGGGGCTGTGTTTACTTTGTGGGGACCTTAATGTTTTTCAGACAGGTAAAGACTGCACTAAGACTGACCACCGGAAGGTACATCTTTCTGAACACCATAAGCTTTGACTATGAATTGGCAGTAGTACCTCCTACCTGGTCATGGTTGCCCTCTACACAAAACTGTTGGGTGCCTTATTCCTGGACTACTCTGGGAATCTCATACTCTATAACTTGCTTTAACTCTCACACATACTGTTTTATACTTGGTGACCTCACTGTATGATATCCTGACTCTGTGGTAATACCAGCCTACATCACTGTATGTAACTGTTTTTCCATTCCTTGTTTGTATTTGATGTTATGTTGTTTTTTGGAAAACCAATAAAATGTTTAACTGAAAAAATTATGGTACTCCTATTGGTAACAATGTGTCCCAGTGTGCATGCACAATATTGGTAATTTCTTTAGTTAATACAGAACACCCCAGTGATAGTACTATCCTGTCTGTGCCTGGCTGTTCTGATTCCATAGGTTTGTCTTGCCCTTGTTTTACTTTTCAATTCACTTGCCTTACTGTCTTTTGTTCGTACCCTCTGTCCATAAATCTTTGTGCCATGTGGGCATGTCCCTCGTTTGTTTTTACCCTCAATATTTGAGAGTAAGGGATACTCTATCAGGGAATCTGGCTGGAAGCTATTGGCATGCAACAGGGTGTTGCATTCTGTTTCTTTTCTATTTAGTCTGGTGTTTAAGCCATTTTGTTTGTTAATTAATAGATCTAGAAATGCTACTTTTTCCTGACTAGCTTTCACTGTAAATTTAAGATTGTCTGTAAGTGAGTTAATATGTCTATGAAATTCATCAAGTTGCACCTGTGTCCCTGTCCAGAAGATTAGGATGTTGTCTTTAAAGCATTTATGTTGCTTAAGATATTTGTAATATCATCCATACCTCTCAACCTTTTGTCCCCCAAATGTGCAACATTGCCTATCAAAATGTGGAACAAATGAGCAAAATGTGGAACACTTAATCAAATCTTTACCTAGGAAGCTCAGAACACTGTTAAAATGTTTGTATTTATGATCAGAAAGTCTGTTACTAATTGAATAATACATTTGTTGAACCATTTACTATAAATTTTTGCTTTAAAATGTTGATACTGAATGTGGGACAAGTCCTCACAATATGGAACAGGGCGCTTTTGTGAAGTAAAAATGAGGAACGTTCCTTGTAATATGGTACAGTTGAGAGGTATGATATCATCTTACCTCAGCACTCCCAGTAGAGCGTACATCACACAAAGCAGCTTGCAGCACACAGCAACAAGGTATTGGAATAGAGTCATAAGCACTGGTGCAGCTTGTGCACACCATCTTACTGTGTTAGCCAGTCAATTCTTCACATCGACTGCCCTGCCCACCTCCCACCCCCTGGATTGGCCTTCTATTTAGACCTTATGGGGTCATGTGACTGGTCAAGCTACTATGTGCTGAGTAGAACCCAAGTCCCCACTTTCCCATTAGTTTGTTATACCATGTCTCCACTAGGAGTTGCCCTTGAGCTTGTTGCTACTGCTCCTGCTCCTGAATATATTGACTTGTCTTCTAGCCTCTTCTTGCCTCTTGTATGGCCATTTTACCTTCCTGGTTACCCAATTTTCTGGTAGCATCCCTTGATACTTCCACATTCTATCTTGTGTGGATTTGAACCTGCGACCCTCTGCACCAGGGGTAAGTACCCTGACCACCACACTATCTTGGGGCTACAAATGTATGCTAAGTTCCTGCAGTCCTTATCCTAATTCTGGCAATTTTCCAACCCCTTTGCTGCCTTCTGACATAGTCATTCCCCCTGCCACATGGTAAGATGCATAGTTGGGGCCCACCCCACATCTAGAACAGACCACAGACAAATTTCAGACCACATTGATCAGGGTTCACCTGGCTGGATGATATTGCTAAACAACAAGACCATGGGTTAAACTAGCAGCCCATAATTCCCAGGGTAGCCCATTCTCCACCCTAAATTGCCAAGATGCAGACCCCCATAAAAATGCTGCTTTCACTGTAATTTCTTGCCACCTATTTTGGAGCTGTCTGGTGCACAGAGAATGAAACCTCACTTCTGCTCTTTCCTACGCACACAGGAGCCCCCCTGCATCAAAACTTCACTTCAAGTGGAACATCTACATTACTCCACCAGCATATTGCATCAAAACAGGCACAAACCTTTAAAGACTTTCTGTAGATACATCAGCGAAAGGAGAAAGTCCAGAAGGAGTATTGCAAAGATCAAAGGGGATTAGAGGGCATGTGAGGAGGATGACCATATAAAAGCATCTCTTCCTAAATAGATACCTCTGCTCAGTATTTATTGAAAAGAAGGTAGGGCAGGGCCCACAGCTCAGCACCATGGGCACAGGGGGGAGGGAGATGTGCACTAGTCCCTTCACAAAAGAAAGGGTCCTACAAGAGCTTGATAAGCACAGGGTGGACAAGGCAATGGGACCTGATGGCATACATCCCAGGGTACTAAAGGTGCTAAGGGTGGAACTAGCAGAGCCATTATCAGAACAGTATAGTGAGTCTCTGACCACAGGAGAAGTCCCAGAAGACTGGAAAAGGGCTCACATGATCCCACTCCGCAAGAGTGGTAGCAGAGTGGAGGCAGGGGACTACAGACCAGTCAATCTTACCTCAGTAGTGGGCAAGATTATGGAGACACTCCTTAAGGAAAGGATAGTGCAACACCTGGAATCCATAGGAACACAGGATCAAGACAGCATGGGTTTATAAAAGGAAGGTCCTGTCAAACTAATCTCATAGACTTATTTGACTGGGTAACCAGATTGGTGGACCAAGGGGGATCAGCTGATGTTGCCTACCTTGACTTCAGCAAAGCTTTCAATACTGTTCCACATAGAAGATTGATTAATAAACTGGGTAGGCTCGGGGTGGGTCAGAAGTTGGTCAACTGTGTGGCAAACTGGTTGACTGGCAGAAAAGAGTGGTGATAAATAGTATACAGTAAGAAGAGATACAAGTCACAAGTGGGGTACCTCATGGATCAGTCCTGGGGCCAGTCCTTCAATATCGTCATCAGTGACATTGCAGATGGACTGGAGGGTAAGGTTTGTCTGTTTGCAGCTGACACCAAGTTCTGCAACAGAGTTGATGATCCAGATGGGTTGGACAGAATGAGAAGAGATCTGGATAAACTGTCAAAATGGTAAGAAGAGTGGCAACTGGGGTTTAACGCAAAGAAGTGCAAGATCATGCACATAGGGAAGAGAAACCCTGAAGCCACCTATAGTCTGGGAGAGGAGTTGCTGGCAGTCACAAGGGAAGAAAGAGACTTAGGGATCATCATCACAGATGATCTGAAATCATCCAAGCAGACCACTAAAGCAGTATGTAAGGCTAGGAGGATGTTGGGGTTTATTAGTAGGGGTATCAGAAGTCTTAAGAGGGAGGTAATAATCCCTCTTTACAAGACACTGATTAGGCCTCATCTGGAGTACTGCGTGCAGTACTGGAGGCCACACCTTCTCAAGGACATTAACCAAATTGAGGCAGTCCAGAGATGGGCAACCAAAATGGTGCAGGGACTGCATCAGAAAACATATGAACAGATTAACAGAGCTCAATATGTATACCCTAGAGCAAAGGAGGGAGAGGTGATATGATTGAAACATTCAAACACCTTAAGGGCATTAACAAGATGAAAGTCTAACATGTTTCAATATAAGAAAAATAGCAGGACAAGAGGACACAGCATGAGATTAGAGGGAGGCTGATTAAGGGGTAATGTGAGGAAGTTCTTTTTCACAGAAATGGTGGTGGTTGCATGGAATTGCCTACCTCAGGAAGTGGTGGATATGAATACAGTGCAGGTCTTCAAACAGGCATGGGATAGGCATAAGGGAAGAAACAGACTTGAGAGAATGCACACATGCCAGCTCTACTCCTCCTTGAACTTAATCACCTTTGATGAGCACCTGTGCTACCACACCTGTATACTGGCAAAAAAATCACTACTTGGGCTCTCCCCCCTGGGGGTTGCTGCATCCCTAAAATTGGCCTTCCACTAGGTCGCCACCCGAAGTGCAACCAAAGTCACCTTCCAGGTCCTGAAAGCCAGGACCTCTCTCTCCCAAAGATCATTTCACCACAGAGCCCCCTCTTGGTACAACTCCCCATGCACATTAAACATTCCCAAAATTAGCCCCTTCAAAATCGCCCTCCAAAACCACCTCACTGACACTCGGAGCTGTAAATGCCCCTAACTGGCCCATACCTAGAACTCCGTCTGGCCCAATTTATAGACAATATCCTTCCGGACTGCCTTCTCCCCCAGCAACCACCCTTCCCCCCCCGAGGTATCGCTCTCTAGAACCCCTAGCAGTACCTTATTTATATACTAGACTAATTGTAACTAATTGAAGTCTTTGTACACCTTTGTATTACTGGAATTGCTTTGTGTGTTCTTTTATTGTATCTCACCTGTAATGTTCTCCATTGTTGTACTCCACCACCAATTGTTGTCTACCCTTCCTGTGACGAGGTGCCTTTGTAAATGAGTCTTTGACTCAAAGGTTGTAAATGCGAATTATGAAATAAATAAATTAAAGGGAGCAATATAGATGAGTGTGAATAGACAGACCATTGACAGAGCAAAGACTTGCACATTCATAAGGTAGAAAAAGAAATCAGCAGACTGGATGGGCCTCGCGGTCCTTATCTGCCATCAACTTCCATATTTCTATGTTTCTATTAAAATGCTGACACCACACTGTCTCCCAGTAGCTTCCCTACTCTACAGTCGCACCCTACCCCCCTATCTCTGAACCTAAGGAACCTAAAACAGACAATAGAATCTAGCTGGGTAACTTGGTCCCATTTCTTATGAAAGATGATCCTGATAATTCTACTAATATCAGGAAATGTGGTGCCCAATCCGGACCCCAGTTTGTAAATAAACAACATTTGGCTCACTTAAATTTGGCTCATTAAACATAGGCAGCCTCCTGCCTAAGCTGCCTCAATTCCAGGCCTGGATAGAGGTAACCAAACTGGACATTATTGCACTAACTGAGACCTGGCTCTCACCTAAGGTCAGTGATGCAATGGTTGCTTTGGATGGTTATATCACTTTCTGCCAAGACCGGCTATTCAAACGGGGGGGGGGAGGGCTGTTGCTTGGTTTACCTTAGGAACACCATTAAAGGACAACTAATACTAAGCAGCCTGAATACAAAGGAAGCCCAGATCTTAACCATTAAACTCAGCATAGGACGATAAATAGTCCAGTTTCTCTCTCTATATACCCCCCTGACAAAAGCACCATCTGGCTTCAGTAGTTCATAAGTAACCAGGAACAGCTCAGGCATAAGTGGGAGCAAGACATCCTAGGGGACTTCAATACAAACTGGCAATCACAGCATGCCTCCGTGGCCAGGGACCAGATATCTGATCTATACCTGACTCGAATGGTAACACAGGTAACCAGATATAACTATAAAACAGGCACAAGTACACTCATAGATTGGCTCCTCACCTCATGCCCAGAGAATATTACTGAGGTGTCAGTCCTACCAGATTCCCTCAGTGATCACTCCCCAGTATTGTGCACCTGGACAAACAAGTTCACAAAGTGTCCTCCAATGGTCAAGGGAAATGGCAAGCTATGAACAGGGCAGCTTGATGCCGTCAAACTACATCTGAGGCTCATTCACTGGTCACCACTGGAAACTGCTGTGGACAGTAACAAGGCCCTTGAATTCCTCATACATGCATTCTCTATGGCCTGCGATATCTTTGCACCCTTTAGGACTAACAAGTCTAGATGCTCAGCTAGTCTATGGCTCTTAGGCTCCCCCATTGAGCTCATGTGCCTGAGGGACAACCTATGGCACAAGGCAATGGCAAAGAGGGCCCAAGGAGACATAACTGCCTATAGGGATGCATGTAATAAGTGCACAAAGCGTATTCGGCTTGCCAACGCATCCTACTATGAAGATGTCCTGACCAGAAACTGGGGCCATGGGAAAGATTTTTGGGACTCTGTAAAATCCCTAACTGAAAAGGCATCCAGAACACCACCAGACCTCATAACAGGCTCAAAAACCCTCCAGGAGCTGAGGAATATTACAGATGGTTTCAACAGAGTATTCACCAACCTAAGCTCTGTGCTCCCTTGCGACAATTTCACACAGGCATCACAAGGTGAACTTCATGAAGCAAACAAGCAAGCTCCCTTTAGAAGCAGAGCACCTCCTGGGTCACATGATGCAGTCCTCCAGATAACTGCCTTTCACTGTAGCTCCAGCTCTCCAACCCATTTAAGTTAATATTTCTGTGATTTACCCAATGATTGACAAGTGGATTGAAGCTCTATACCTTCAAGAGACGTTTGAGTTTAAGCTGCGAAGCTCATATCGTTCAGAAGAGATGCAGTCCAAGAAAAATGCCGCAAAACATACGCCACCAGTCTCACCTGAAAAGGCCCCGAAGAAAGCCAGGGCCTCGGGTAGTGAAGATGAGCCGACGTTGGCAGCCTCTGATGTAGATAAACAACCCCTCACCCTGCAGCGCTTTCTCCTTGAGTGCTCCCCTTTCAAAGAAAGCATGGCAGAGATAACATCGGAGCTTAAATTACTTACCAACGCTGTGGAGGATCTGCAGCAGAGATCTGCGGATGCCAGAATTAAATTGGTGGAAAGATGAGCCGATTAAAATGGAGCCTGAGATGATAATGATCCGCCAGAAACTCGCCAGAATGGAGATGAAGATTGAGGACCTTGAGGGCCGCAGTTGCAGAAACAATGCAGTCCTCATAGGTCTCCCAGAAGGAGCTAAAGGAGTTGATGTGATCACCTTCATCCAAAAGCTGATTGAAAAGATAGCCAGGCCTTCCCCCTTTGGCACAACTTATACCATCGAATGCGCGCCTTGGGCTCTTCATCCCAAGCCACCACCCGGTGCCCCCCCGGCTGCTGATCTTCAAATTGCTGAATTTCCTCGAGCGTCAGCATCTGTTTGCCAAAATTAAAGATTTAAAGAAAGTGTGTTGGGAGGACACAAGGATCCGACTTGCGCAGGATCTACCGGCGTCAATAAGGCAGAGGAGAACCCGGTTCCATCCCTTGTTCTCCAAGTTAATTGCTGCCAGCGTTAAGTTTTGCATGACCTACCCTGCCAAGCTAGGGGTCATGATATGGGGAGCCTGGGCCACGTTTGAAGATCCGGATGCAGCTGCAAAGGCTCTTACCAGCGCCTTCCGAGAGTTATTCAGAGGCACCTGAAGCATAAACAGCAGCGGGAGACCTGCTCTCAAGCCCTCAGAGTCGACTCAATTCTTGGGATGTCATATTTGATCTCCTGCAATGGATCTCCTTCCCCTTGTTCTAACCCAGCTGTTTTCCACGTATAGTGTGAGACATTGCAGTGCCTACCTCCCACCTCACCATTTAAAATGCCTTTCCACGGCATAAAAGCAATGTTTCTTGAATCTTTACCCCCGAGAATAGCCCAATACGCAGCTCCTCTCCCAGTGATTTTTTTTTTTCTTGAAGGTGTCTGCTTTCTACGGGCCTCCAGTCACTCAGTTTGTTGCCTTTTGAAGGACTATGTGGTAATGGATTACAAGTATGCACTTGCCTGTGACACCCTAGATCAGTGGCGGTGCTGCCCGGTCTCACTCCAAAAGCGTCTCTGGTCAGATAAGCAAGACGATTTAGCAACGCGCCGCTCTCCCCTTTGGCCCCTCTCAGGACCGACTTCAACTGCTGTGGTCCCCCGTTAGTACGGGGAGTTCCTAAAGCTCGCTGTTCAAATGCACCACTTATCAAACAAAACAATTTCTTTTCAGTTGCCCCAATCCTATATCTCATTAGACATACATGGAACTGAGCCGAATGCGTTTCATTCATGTGGGTGATATGGCTCAGCTACACTACCGATGACATTTACTATATCATGCGGATTGGACTCTCTTACTGATTCCTGAACCCGGTGGATTGATAGCCATCCATTGTATGTTTGTCGGTGACCAGTCCTATTGTCATCGTTGGAAATGTTACTGTTTTACCTTGTTTTCCCTCTTCATTGGTATTAACGCTCTAATTTTCATGTTTCCGATCATTGTTACGGGGATTGGTGACAACCCTGTTTGCTATGTTAGGTTGATGACAACGGTATTGTTCACCAGCTAGTTTGGGCCATGCTAACTTCTTCAGATTGGTACAGTTAATCGATTGCACAAATTGATGTTATTCTGACGAACTCTGTATTCATTATAGTTAATAGCGTTAGTTGTTGGGACTTTACTCGGGATACTCTTGGTTATGTGTTCAAGCTTACCGCAACCCCCCCCAGTCGGCTACAATGGTACACAGCCAAATATTTCAGCTGGTGGGGTTGCAGAATGGGTTTGGGGGGCTGGGGGATGGGAGGGGATAGCTAGGGGATTTGTTGTTCACTGCCTGTTGCTGTGATGGGGGAGGGCTGGGAAGTATCTCTGTTATTGTATATAAGCTTAATTCTTTTATTGGGAATTTGTTGGGGGTGGAGGGGAAGGGAGGGGGTCACCCAGACCATGCCCTTTCCAACAAATTCAATACGGGCATGGCAAGATTTTTCCACTGTTGGGTGGCCCATGATGTTCCGCATATACAGCCTAATTAAGAATGGGTAGCTTGAATTTCTCTTCATGGAACGTTAAGGGTGTTAGGCAGAAAATTAAACAGTACCAGTACCAGGTATGTAAGCATCTTAGACTCCTGAGATCTGATGTCTCGTTTATACAGGAGTCTCACCTTCTGATCTTGGAAGAACTAAACATGAAGAAGCAGCAGGTAGGACAGGTAATTTCGGCTCAGAGCACAAAACAGAGCTGTGGTGTTATGATACTGATGGGTAGAAACATCCCCTTTGTCTCAAATAAGGTTATCAAAGATACCCATGGGAGATACATTCTAGTCCTGGGTAGAATATTCAATATGGAAATTTTGCTGGGAAGTATTTATGGTCCTAACTCTGCCTCCCCGGAGTTTTTTGTAGATCTTACAAATATGTTAACCCCCTTCGTCAACACCCCGATGATTCTGGGAGGGGACCTCAACGTGGTTTCTGATCCTAGTACAGACCGCACAGGACACAGGCACAGAGGCTTAACACCAGCTCAAAGGGCTCTTCAGGACCTTTGGGATAAGGTCAGATTATGTGATGTGTGGCTTATATTGCACCCCTCTGAGAGGGGCTTCACATTCACCTCTCCCGTTCATAAGACATCCTCCAGGATTGACTATATATTGATCTCGCATTGTCTGGTCCCCGGAATCATTGATTCCGCCATACATCCTGGTCCGCCCTCTGACCACTCACTGGTTTCATGTCATCTCTCCCTATCAGACATCCCCAAGAGGAACGGTCATTGGAAGATTAACAATCAACTCTTAAAAGACCCTGTAATAGTAAAATATATCAATAACCATATTTCCCAATACATATCAGCTAACTCCAATTCCACGGGCAAGCCTGATATCGAATGGGGGGCCTTTAAGGCTTACCTAAGGGGTCTTTTTATCGGGGTGGCCTCAAGGAGGAAGAAATTGAGGGGGCATGAATTGGTACAACTCCTCAGACAGATTAGGGATATTAAAAAAAAAAAAAATCTGTCCCCCCACACACCAGAACAGACCCTATTAGATTTGACTAAACTCAAAAATAACTATATGTAACATCTCAGAGAGAAAGCTGAATATATGATTCTCAAAATGAAAGCCACATACGCCGATCAGGGGGAGAAGGCGGGCCATCTCCTTGCTGCCCATGTCAAGCAGCAGGAGTCCGCCAGATATATCCCCACAATTCGAGCACACGACGGATCTCTGTTGGTTGACCCCAAAGAAATTACCTCAGAATTCCAAAAATGTTATCAATCTCTATACTTACTGATGGCAAATCCCCCCCCCCCCAAACACGGAGCTGGATCGTTACTTAAAGGAGTTGCACCTCCCCACACTAAAAGCAGAGCAGTGCGTTGCCCTATGTGCTCCTTTAACGGAGGCAGAGATACTGGGCATGATAGACAGCCTCCCCAATGACAAATCTCCTGGACCCGATGGGTTTTTCCCGCTCTTCAATAAAGTATTTGCAAAGAATCTTGCTCCATTACTTCTCCCTATCTTTCAGCAGATCCTAGATGGAAAGAGTACGGATATATCACTTTTCGAAGCAATAATCGTTCTCATTTTAAAACCAGTTAAAGCCCCTGTAAACGTAGCAAGTTATAGGCTGATCTCGCTACTCGATCAGGATATCAAGATTCTAAGCAAGCTACTATCAAATCGTTTGAGTGTCATTATCTTGGACCTGACTGGAACTGAGCAGGTCGGCTTCATGGCGGGCAGGCTAGCCAGTGATCACATTAGAACTCTGGATCACGCCTTCTTGGTGTCCAGAGATGCTGGGTTCCCAGCGGCTTTGGTCTCTCTGGATGCCGAGAAGGCTTTTGATAGGAGTCAATTGGAATTTCCTCTTCCGGGCATTGAATGCCTTCGGCATTCCCCGGGAATTTCAGAACTGGATTCAAGCCCTTTACACTGACCCGACAGCCAGTCTTCTGCAACGGGTGCTACTCCGATAGGTTCCCCATTCTCTCTGGAACAAGGCAAGGATGTCCCCTATCCCCACTACTTTATAACATTTATCTCGAACCCCTTATCTGTAGACTAGTGGCTGACCCCAGGATCCAAGGAATATCAGTACAGGAAATCGAAATAAAGGTATTGGCCTATGGTGACGACCTACTCCTTGCACCTCATATCCCAGTAAAACTATCCCACACTTACTCGAGGTTATCAGAGAATATAGCTTATTATCAAATTATAAGCTAAATGTAGAGAAAACTGTGGTTTTTCCCCTTAACCAAAGTGATGAGGAATGAGGTCGAGGATCTAGGCCTTTCCTGGGAAAGGAAAACAGTGAAGTACTCAGGCATCACATTTTCAAGCAGTACCTCCCACACGCGCAAACTTAACTTAAACTCCTTAATAAATACCATTGTTAAAGATCTGAATAGATGGTCCCTTTTTCCTCTAATGATCTGAGGAAGGATCAGCCTCATCAAAATGAATGTCTTCCTACAGCTGCTCTATCCCCTCAGCCTCCTTAACATCTGGTTACCTCACTCATGGTTTGAGTCCACAATATCTTCACCAACTTTATCTGGGCAGGCAAAGGGCACAGGCTGGCCTTTCATAAGCTTGCTGTCCCTAAGCTTAAAGGGGGCTTGCTGGTCCCTCATGTTGGCCTTTATTACTGGGCCTGTCATATAAGTAAGTATCTAAGATGGCTCTCCCCTCCTGAACATGGCCACCCTGACAATTATATACCCCTATGGGTCCAAGTAGAGTCCGCCCAAATCCGCAGTCATAACCTTTCTCTGACTGTGTTGCTGTTTGTCCTACCTAAGAGTCTCCCTAAGTCTTGGCTCGGATCACCTATCACCACATCGGTGAAGGTTCACTCCCAGCTCTGCTCGATTTTCAAATATAACCATCGTGGAGACTTGGAGCAACCTCTTATGGGAAATCCTAACATTAGACTAGAAGGGAAAACTCTGTCCCCCCTCCTGGATCCCACAATTTCGGGAGGTCAAGCTCAGTTATTTTTGGGCAGGGACAGAACAGAAATGGGCCTCCTCTGCTGATATTTTTGGAAAGTCAGGTTTGCCCACCTCCAACATATTCAAATTATTCCAACTGCAACATATCTTAGTAAGAACTTCTGGAGTCTATCCCCCGACACCAGATGTCTCCCCCTTTTGGTTAGAACTGGTTCAATTTGCAGGCCATCCTCATGCTGTTTCTAAAATATTCAAAACCTTATACAACAAATTATACCCTGGCCCCTTCGGACCCAAGGCCTATTGGGAAACTCTCTTACCAGAGACACCCATCAACTGGGAGACACTCTGGCGGGTATGTCACCACTTTATCACTCAGGACAGGCTATGACACATCCAGTACCATATTCTACACAATCTGTACTACACCCCCTAGAAGATAGCCAGGTTTGACAGTAGACAACCAGCTACCTGTCAGCGGTGTGGCCAAGGCGAAGGCAATTTAGTACATATTTTCTGGCATTGCTCCAAAGTAGCCCCCCTTTGGGGGCAGATCAGGGAGCAGGCAGACCCCCTGTTAGGTTTAGATGAGCTGTTCTCGATTGATACTTGCCTGCTAGGGAATTACTCAGAAATTTCAGTAAATATACGAAAATATCACGTCGGTTTTATAGCCATGACAGTTAAAGTTAGTACTTAGACATTGGAAGGACAACGAGACATTGACATACAGTGAATGGTTGACAGAGTTACTACATAGTATCAGAGTGGAGAAGATGATTTTCAGCTTATGAAACAAATTAAGTAAATTCAATAAAATATGGGCCCCATTCCTTGCTCTATATTCTTAACAATTGCCACAACCATAGTAAAATCAGAGCTCTGATAGTCACACCAAGGTATGACACCTTGTAGCTGGGCCTGGGATGTATGGGGAATAGGGGTGGAGGAGGATAAGGGGTTATTGGGGAGGGTTTTTTGTTTGTTTGTTTTGTTTTATTTCCCAAATGTTCATAACTCCTCCAAGTACACCTGGTTTATGTTGTATTGTATACCTGAAAGTCTAATAAAGATTAAATATAAAAAAAAAAGTAGAGCACCTCCTTTCTATTTCTGGCTGGTCATCCAGTCAGATGATCAGGTATGTCAAGCTGGTTCTAGGAATGACAAGGATTTGGAATGACCAAGTAGACATGAAGATGATAGCCCTCACCCTCAATGAACTTACAGACACTGTCTTGAAAATATTTAATGTTTCACTTAGAACTGGTGTGTTCCCTGACAAGTGGAAGGCAGCTTTTGTCACCCCAAGCTTTAAATCTGGGGCTAGAACAAACCTCTCCAATTGCAGATTTATCTCCCTTCTATCCCACCCTCCAAAGACCTGGAGCAAGTGGTCACAGACCAACTCACTGAATACCTGGACACAAAAAACCTTCTCTAACTAACAGCATGGGTTCTGGAAAAAACACCCAACCCACACTGCACTAATTGATTACACCTCTCAGATTTATAATGCCCTTGACAATGGTCACGCTGTGTGGTCTATCTTTATAGACCTCACAAAGGCATTTGATACCGTTAATCTGCTACTAAGCTGCCTCTTATCTACTGGCCTATCCAGACACTGTGGCCTGGTTCCACACTTATCTTTTACACAGAGCACAATGTGTGAGAATTAGCAGGGAAGAGCTCAGAACATAGTGAAGTGAACCTTGGAGTACCCCAAGGATCCATCCTTGGGCCACTCCTCTTTAGTTTATTCATCAACAACTTACCTAACTGCCCAGCACACTCAGTACTGTATGCTGATGATGCTGTCATCTCACAATCCAGCAAACAGCTGACCATAATCACTGCTGAGCTGCAAGATAACTTCCATGGGCTTGAGCTATGGTTCGCTAAGAACAAAGTGCTGCTCAATTATAAAAAGATGAAGAGCATGCTATCCACTGTCCTTCAGAGCAAAAAAAAGTTTGACCCACGTTTGTTTCATAGCTCCAAGGGGACACTCTGGAACAAGCATCCACTTTCAAATATCTATGTGTTCACCTAGGGGACACCCTCACCTTCTCGAAGCACATCAACCACATGGTAAAAATGGCTAACATAAAACTGGGCACCCTATATCACCACAGACAGTCCATGACCCTGGATGCCTTAAAAGCTAGTTACACACTGCTCAGTATTATCCATCTTAGACTACATCCTTGTCATCTATGGTGCTGGCTCATACACTGCATTAAAGAGGATCATGACACAAATCAACAAGGTGTGCTGTCTGGTCCTGGGGCTGACCATCTCATCCATACCAGCACCCTATGCAAAGAAACCTGATGGCTCCCCCTCAAGTCCAAGGCCCGGTACCAGATCTGCCTGCTGGTAAAAAAAAAAAAAAAAAAAAAAAAAAATCCTTACTTGGCCAAACCCCTGACTCGACCTCCTCCCTGTTCAAATATGGGCTTTCCAGTGTCAACACTAGAATCACAGCTAAAGGTGGGCTACTAGTGGCTTTCAAGCTCACCACACTGGCTCAGAGATCCATGTGATGTGGAAGACCAAAATGGTTCCATGACCTGCCCTTTGCGCTCTGACTGTTAAAAAAACTCAGTCAATTCAAATCGGGCTCTGCTCACACCTTGCACTTGAAAATGTTGCTCCTGCAATACATAACTCTAGCTAGCCTAAAGACTTGCTATTAACATGCCACTAGCTAACTTTGACCAACCCCCACTCCATCTTTACCATCCCTCCCACACCTGACCTACCCCCTCTTACCTCCTGCCCTTTCCTATCCACACCCCTGTCCCTGCCACCCACACTTTTCTGCCCTGCCCATTTGACTATACCATAACAATGCCTTCTCTGGCTGTGCCTGCTTCTCCTTTCACTTCACCTGGAGACCCCTCCTACCTTAATACCTGGCACTTACACAAGGGCTGTTCCACACTGATTAAGTGTTTATTGCTGCATCCTTCAAGTGGTAACTCTGTATTCATTTGAAATTGTGTAATTATTTTCATTCTTTGTCAATAACTGTAGCTCAGCAAACCTATTTTATTTGATGGTTATTCCTCCTACCTGATCTGTAGCCCATGTACACTACTGGTCAAAAGTTTTAATACCCCCATTTTTCCAGTTTTTATTGAAATTTACGCAGGTTAATTTCTCAATGTACTCTGAAATTAAAGCATAGAACAAATAAACAATTGGAGATAAAAAAGAAATCATAGAATCATTTTGTTTAACAAAATTTAATCTAAATTTTTGACTCATCAAAGTAGCCACCTTTTGCAGATATACTGTAACCGCCGAACACACTCGTGGCATTCTTCCTACAATGGACATCAAATATTGTTTGGGAAGTTCTTCCCAACACTGTTGCAGAAGTTCCTACAAATGTGTTGCACTTGTAGGTTGCTTTGCTTTCACCCTTCTGTCCAGTTCATCCCAAACCAGCTCGATGGGGTTTAAGTCTGGAGACTGTGCTGGCTATTCCATGATTTGAAGCCTACCATCTTGTTCTTTTCCTCGAAGGTAGTTCTGACATAGCCTGGAGGTATGTTTTGGGTCATTATCTTGCTGTAGGATGAACCCCTGACCAACTAGGCGTAGACCAGAGGGCGTTGCATGGCACTGCAAAATGCTGTGGTAGCCCTTTTGGTTCAGGGTGCCAGTCACTCTGTGCTGTTGTCCTGTGAGCCGCCTATCACGCAAGCTGTTGACTCTCAGAAACTTGTCTTCTGATTCTGCTGTGGCTTTGGGTCTGCCAGACCTCTTCCTGTCAGAGTATCCTCCAGTTTCCAAGTGCCTTTTTATGGTGTAGGAAACTGTACTCACTGACACCTTGGCTTTCTTTGTAATTTCTCTACAGCAGTTTTTGCTAACCTAAACTTTTTTTTTAACCTCTAGCAGTTTACCGCTTACCTTTGTACCATTTCAGGTTATTCACTGCACTAGAATTGCTTAAATTTCAATAAAAACTGGAAAATTGGGGGTGTTCTAAAACTTTTGACCGGTAGTGTATATTATATTGTATTGCATTGCTTTGCACTGTGTTGTACTGTAGTGTCTCTCTCTGACTTGGAACCTTTGTAAATGAGCCCTGGCACAAAAGTAGTAATCTGAATCTGAAATTAATAAATTAATTAATAAACTACAATAAATAGGGGTTATACAATGGGTTGAGAATGTATTGTTGTTCAAATAGATCCATGTAAAGATTTGCATGAGAAGGATAAAGTATGCTCCCCATTGCCACTCCTCTTCTTTGTTTATAATATCTCCCTTCAAATCTAAAATGTTTTTTATAAAGAACCATTCTGGCCAATTCTATCATTGTACTGATTGGTGACATCTCCTCTAAATGGCTTCTTTGTAGCCCTACCCCTAAACTTTCCAGCCCTTCCTCATGAGGGATTGATGTATACAGGTTTTTTATATCTATACTGTATAGTATGAAGTCACTTCCCTTATTTTCTGAATTGACCTATTGTATCAAGACATCCCCTGTGTCCTTGATGTAGCTAGTCAGTGTGGCAACTACTGGTTGTGCAAATAAATTGACAAATCCTGATAATGGTTCTAATATTGATTCATTGCTAGCAACTACGGATCTTCCAGGCAGATTCTGGGCATCTTTATGTATTTTGGGGATTGTGTAAAACATTGGTGTTTTGGGAAAGGGACTTTTAGAAGATCCCTTTGCCACTTTTTTAGTTGTTGAAGTTCCATAGCTTCATCCAGCACTTTGATGCTGGATGCTATTCTAGCTGTTGGGTCTTCTTTAAGTAGTTCATAGTTCTCTGAGACCTGTAACTCGCTACACATTGATGTATTTTTCTTTGGCCGTCACTACAATCTGCCCCCCTTTGTCAGCTATCTTTCTCTAGTTTTTGTAGGGCTACTGATTCTTCTCTACTCAAGTTATACATGGGAGGAATTTGGTTGATGTTCTTTAAGTTATTCACATCCATTGTGACCGAGAATATAAAGGCTTCAATGCTATTTAGACTTGTATTTTACAGCTATTCTAATGTCCTGAACTAGGGGATCCTGGGTTGCTTTCTGATGAAACTGTTTAACGTTTCTGAAAAATCTCTGTATATCTGCCATCAATTCAAATTTATTTGGGCATTGATATGGGGCAAAAGACATTCCTTTGCTTAACATGGTAATTTCTTGTATCAGTTAATTCTCTATTGCTTTAATTAAAGATGGCTAGCTATTCCTGCCCAGATAGTTCCTCCCTCCTCCTCCCCTCCTCAGCCTATACCTCTCACTATGCCTCCACCTCCTCTCCCTTCTTCCCTTTGCAGGTGATAGGTAGGTCCTTGCTCTGGTACCTGCCCTTGGGCCTTTGTGAAGTATCTGGGTGGTATCCCTTCTTGCTGTATATTGGGGGGGTCCTTCTTCTTGGTTCTCTCTGTCTGGAAAACCTGTTCTGCTATCTGTCTAGAAGGGGGATATCTGTCTGTGCTTCAACCACAGCTTTCTGAGCTGTTCAAATCTGTATTGTACCTTTGACTTCTGTACACTGGTGTAATTTTCCAGGTGTAAACCGTATTTAGCCTATAATCATTTGCATCCCTTCTAAATGTTTTTCTTTGTTTTGAAAGTTCTTCCTTGAATGTCTGTAGTCTTTTTTTAATTCCTTCCAGTTATTTTTTTAAATTGTTTATCTGATTTTAATTTTAGCTGATCTTGTGTTTTGGTTATTTCTTCTGCTAGTGCACTTCTACCTTCTATGGATGTTTCAATTAGCACATACACAATCTATCGAGCAGTGACTTTTTATATCCTCCCATATGTCCTCTAGAATTTTGGACTCCACCCACAAATTTGGCTCTATCAGAACCCTGAGCCCTCTAGGTATCTGTTAATAGTGCAAATATTTGTCCTCTTGGCAGTGGATTGGGGGGTTGGAGGACTCGACTGTACCCTACAGCACAGTTTCTTTTTTTTTCTTTCATTGTTTGCATTATTGTTCCCTTTTGTGCAGCTAGCGATGCAATGGTGAGGGTAGGAGGAGAACATTGGGTTCTGTTTGACCGAGGGCAGAAGGAGCAGTGATGCAGCAGGAGGTGCACAGGTACTGCTGAGCTTGGGAGCAACACGATACCTTTGTGTGGTAGGAGTTTTATTGGTAAAGTGCTATTATGGGGGGTTTTCTTTGGTGTTTGTGGTGGGAACCATGGGAACTGCAGGTGAGCATTCAGGAGCTGGTGGTTGATTGATTCCACACAGCTCGTCTGGGAGATTACTCCCATCCTACCTTCCCTCTCCCATTCACACCCTCCCCATGGTGGCCCTACTTTATAGCCATATACCTGGGGGGATATGCCAGAAGTTTAAGAAGGGAGAGTAAAGTTAAACAGGGTTAAGCATATTTTCTTTCTTTTCAAACATCTCTACTTGGGAAAAGGGGGAAGGGACTGTTAAAATGTGGCAGAGTAGTTAAAAGGGGGCTGATCTCTAGGATAGAACAGTTTAAAGTGGGAATAGGTGGTTAAGCATTTCAGGAAGGTGACCCAAACATCTAATTTAGTGAAACAAATTTAGTAATACTACATATGTGAAGGAGACTTTGGGGATGGAGTGGGATCCTTCATTGGGTATAATGGGGGAGTTGCTGTTGAGCAAATAGAGACTTGGGAAGGGCAGTGGGCTGCAATAACTGGAGTACCTATCTTTCTTAATGTTGCATGGAGAACAAGGGGGGATGCTTGGGTGTACAACCTAATAGGGAGGTTCAAAAAGATCATGATCCTGCAACAGGAACTGAGGCAAGTGAGAAGGGCAGTTGTGGGGTATGGTCCAATGGTGCGAGGAGATAAGAGAGGAGATGAGGAGGGAAGACTACTTAAGCAGACAGGTGAGGAGGAGGAAGGTTGGAGGAGGACACCCTGTGCCAGGGGGACCCAGTCTTGGGATAGTTGAGGCATTGGAACCAAGGTAGTGGGGTAGAGGATAGCAGAAGGGAGGAACAGACTTGGGGGAAGTAAAGGAGTGACAGACTGGGAGTCAGAAGGGGGAAAGGCTAGCATGAGGGAGGTAGGAGTAGATCTATGAGAAAGGTCATCAGAAAAACAGTACACAGTTCAAGAAGGAAATGAAGTAGTAAAGGGGGATGAGCTTGGACATGTAACTGAGGGTAGCCAGGATGAAAGTGTAATGGGGTACAGATAGGGGAATTATAATAGGGGCAGAAGAGAGAACTAATGTACAGAAGGAAGAAGTGGTGTCATGGGGAGGGAAGGAAGAGGAACAAGAGGCTGGAAAATGAAGTGGAATCTTAGTGCTGGGGGACTCAATTCTAAGGGGAGTCAGGTGGGGTGGAAAGGGGGAGAGGCATAGTCACATATGGGTGGAGGTCATGCCAGGAATGACAACAGAAAGGGCAGGCAATCTGTCTTGGGGTACGCTAGGAGAGGTAGGGAGAAACGCATTTAATTCTGTATTTGGGGAAAAATGGCCTGGTTGATGGGACAGTAGCTGTAGTTCAGAAGACGTTTGAGGAATTAGGACCAATATGTGAGAGGGCAGGAAGATCAGTAACATTCTTATTGATATTTCCTGTTCCCTGGGTGAGCACTGCAAGAAAACAGAACAGAAGAATTAAATAAATGGCTAGGAACTATGTTGGGCCAAAGGGTATGGCTGGTGGGGGTTGGGGAGGAACTTGGGGAGACAGTAGTCTTTACTCGAAAGATAGACTACACTTAAGCGAGGAGAGCAAGATAGTGTTAAAAAGGTGGCTTAGTGATTACATAGATGAGGCTGTGTATTTAAACTAGGTGCAGGGGGTGGCAAGTGGGCAGGAGGCATGCTGAGGCCACATGTGGGGAAGACAGATGAGCTTACTCCCCAAAAGAGACCTGGAATTAAGGGCAAGGAATAGGGAGGATGTTGGGAAGGGATGGAAGGAGGAGGTGGGAGGTAAGGGGCTGGAAGGTGATCTCCTTGAGTACTAGAAGCCTGGGGAAAAAAACAGCAGAGCTTCAGACCATCATGGCAGAGGGCGAGGTGGACAAAACGACCATTACAGAAGCATGGGCCACCCAGTACCTTGACTGGGACTTGGCAGTACAAGGATACAGAATATTCTGCAGGGATCAAGTAAAGAGGAAAGGGGGTGGTGCTATATGTGAGAGGGACTGAAGTGTGCATGGGAGGAGAGGGAGGATGGCAGGACAGAGTCACTACTGATTCAAATCCAGGACTCCAGGAATAGGACTCTGAGGATACAATTGGTGCACAGACCACCCTCCCAGTCAGAGTTGGACAGGGAACTAGCAGTCCAGATCAGGAGGACCTGCAGTGATCGTATGGGACTTCAACCTGATGAGGGTGGATTGGAGAACCCCAGCCACAAACAATAAAAGGGAGCAGGTATTGTTGGACACCTTCCAAGACAACTTCCTGATGCAGATGGTTAATCAACTAACCAGGTTAGGGAACACAATCTACCTTGTGCTGGTAAACAGGGAACTTGTGAGGGAATTGAGGTTGGGAGAACCATTGGCAGGGAGTAACCACCGATCAGTATGGTTCACATTATAATCTGGGTAAGGAAAGAGTAGTATCTGACACTAGGGTGTTGAACTTTAGGAGGGCTAACTTCAAAAGGATGGGGAAGGTAGTAAAGAAGTACCTGGACAAAATTCAGCCTAGCATGGACACTAACCAGAGGTGGGAGCTCATAAAACAGGGGGTAGTGGAGGCAACTAAATCTTGCAGCAAGGCCAGGAGTAAGAAGGCAAAAGCAAAGAAATCTAGCTGGGTGGGAGAAGGCGTCATAGTAAAGGTAAGAAAAAAAAGAGCCACATTCAGGAGGCACAAAAGAACAGGGAGAAGGGAGGACAGGGAGGAGTACCTGAAGGAAGTGAAGGAGGTAACTAGGTCAGTAAGAGCAGCCAAAGTGTCCAAGGAGCTGAGGCATACACAAGGCATTAAGAAGGGGGAGAAGGAATTCTTCAGGTACATCAGGGAGAAAAAGAGCAGTAAGGACAATATAGTAAGGATTAAAAACGTAAAGAGTTGGGTGGAGGAAGGGGGAAGGCAGTAGTGTTAAATGAATACTTCTGCTTTGTTTTTACTACAGAAAGGAGAGGAGATGCCCAAGAGGGCTTGAGGGCAGGAATAGGGGGAGGGGGTGATGGACATGGTAATAACAGGGGATAGGGTGCTGGAGGGATTGAGGATGCTGAGGGTAGACAAGACACCTGGGCCAGACGGTATGCATCCCAGGGTCCTAAAGGAATTAGAAGAGGTCTTAGTGGGCCCTTGGCAGACATATTCAATGCCTCATATGATTTGAGGTGTCTACCTTAGGATTGGTGGATGGCGCATGTATCTCTCCACAAGAGTGGCCCAAAGGATGAACCGGGGAACTATAGGCCTGTGAACCTCACATTCATCGTGGGTAAGCTGATGGAGACAATCCTGAAGGAGAGGCTGGTGGCCCTCCTGGAAGCCCAGGGACTGCAGGACAATAGGCAGCTTGGCTTTGTTGCTGGCAGATCCTGCCAGACCAACCTGGTGGATTACTATGACTGGGTAACTAGACAACTGGACAAGGGTCATGCAGCAGATGTACTGTACATAGACTTCAGTAAGGCATTCGATTTGGTGCCACATGGGAGACTTGGAAGTAAGCTACAAAGTGCAGGGGTTGGTGCAAAGATGGTGGGCAGGGTAGTTAACTGGCTGTGAGGAAGACAGCAGAGAGTGGTGGTGGATGGGGAGCTGTCATCCCCAAGGGCAGTAACAAGTGAAGTTCCACAGGGCTCAGTGTTGGGACCAGTGTTTGGAATATTCATTGCAGACATTTTGGTGGGCATAAAGACCAAAATCAATGTGTTTGCTGATGACACCAAGACAGAAACAGTGGTGGATGACCTAGGGGGTTGGCAGGGGTTGCAGGAGGTTCTCTCAAAACTGAAGACCTGGTCAGACACCTGGCAGGTGGGGTTCAATGCCAAAAAATCCAAGGTGCTGCATTTCAGGGCAAAAATTCCCTAAGAGGAGCTACCTACTGGGGGGAGGGGAGCAGCTGGCTCTGACTGAGAAGAATCATCTGGGGGTGCTAGTGACAGGAGCAATGAACAACCTGGCACAATGTAGAAAGGTGACTGCAAAGGCCAACAGGATGCTGGGCTGTATTGCTATGAGCATATTCTCAAGGAGGAGGGAGGTGATTCTGCCATTGTATAGACCACTGGTTAGACCACACCTGGAGTACTGCATGCAGTACTGGTGACCATATGTAAAGGACTATAGATTACTAGAGGTGGTACAGCACAGGGCAACTAAGATGATCAAGGGGCTGGGAGACTTACTGTACGAGAGCAGGCTGATGAAATTGAACATGTGCTCACTGGAGAAGAGGAGGGAGAGGGGAGATATGATTGAGACCTTCAAGTATATGAAGGGATTAAACAAATTTTGTACAGAGGGGCTCTTTAAACCAAGGGAGGGGAGGGACACCAGAGGCCATGATATGACATTGGAAGGGGGAAGGTTCAGGAGGGAGATGAGGAGACACTTTTTCACAGAGAATGTGGTGGCTGGGTGGAACACTTTGCCAGTGGAGGTGGTAGCAGTAGAACAGTGGGCAGCTTCAAAAGGGGATAGGACAGGACAGAACAAGAGGGAGGGTCAAAGCAGGGAATGGATTAAAGGAAGGGGCACCTGCAGAATAAGGCCTGCTAGCTGCATCAAGCAGACTTGGTAGACCATAAGATCTTTTTCTGCTGGCAATTTTCATATGTTCCTATGTTTGCATTCTCTGTGTAATTCCATGTCACTGTAACCTGTTGTCCTTTTTCTGAAGCTGTTCTAATTTGTATTGTAGTTATTTTTTTTGTCTCTATTTTTAGGATTCTGCCAGCTCCAACAGCTGAGTATAGTTTTTTCTGCTTTAGTTCTGAAAAACTAAATGTCAGTTGTCTAGTTTCAAGGCTTACACCTATTTCTCCGAAGCTATTTATGCCATACCCGTCAATCGCCCAAACTGGAAACAAAGTATAATCAACAAATATACTTACTTTACACCTTATATAATGAAAAAACTCAGCACTTAGTCCATGAGTACATATATAGGTACAGCATCATGTCTAACCTATAGTATTGATTGTTTAGAGACCAAACAACGTCTCTAAATCTTTCCTTCTAGGAAAAGTGAAGTCTTCCACTTGGTTAGTGTGGCTTGGATAACCACACTAGGAATGTTCAGAAGCAAACAGGATGTACAGGTGGGTACCCTTCAATGGTTTGTTTTCTTTGTTTTCTTATTTGGGGCTGGTGAACGGTAAGTTCAGTATTCAGAGAAATTTCATGGAAGCCAGCCACACATCCTTTTTTTTGTAAAATTTCTCATTTATTTTTCTTTTTTCCTACACAATGATCCCTGTAGTCACCCAATGTTTCACCCAGATGGGCTTCCTCAGGGGATGAGAATATGTAATGACTACATATTAAATGTTTTATTTTGGTTGTAATATTTATACTTAATATTTCTAGGAAACTTTTCTCTCTGCCGAAAATAACCCATAGTTCCATGCTTATTTCATTATCCTTACCATAAACATCACTATATGCCATTATATACAGAGTGCTGGCAATGTCATAGGCTAAACACAGTCCCTTAAATGCTTCTCTTGAATTATTGCTGCTCAAATCACTTTTCATTTTCTGGTCAAATAGTGTTTACCTTGTGTTCACTTTCGTGAATTAATCTGCAATTCACATTAATTTTCTCTTCTTTTAGATTCCTAATATAAATACAAACAGCATCCTATGAACATTTGTCAACAGTTCAGTTTGTTTCTTATTCATTGTAACTTTTTATATTTCTACTGTATACCTGGTTTCTAACTTTTTTAACATCCAGTGATCTTCAAACTCTATATTCATTGTTTTTGTTTCTTTTCTACCTTAAAGTGAATAGTACTTACTTTGCTTTTTAATGAATACTGCTATATTTCACAAGGCAATATTTGCTATCTGAATTTGTCATATGCACAGTCCTGTGTGTTATGTCTAATGTTTTTGCAATGCGAATTTTGCTTTCTCAGATGCTGTTTACACTAAATCCGTATAGTCTCTCTTTCACTATACAGTGTAACAAATCTTCAAAATCTTGTTTTCTTAATACAGTGTTCTACTCTAATTGACTGTGTCCATATGTCCCAGTCTCTGTAATCCCACACTGTTGTTCTTATAACAATAAGTAAGGTGAATTTTGTCATATTAAAATATACAAGTTACCCATATGCATTCTAAATTTATTTTAAGTAATTCTGTCAGACATGCTCTATTTTTCATAGACTTATCACTCCTCTAGGGTGCTGGCTCAGCCAAAAGATAGTTATCTTGATTATTTTATCTTTCACATACCCTTGGAATTGCTTATAAAATTGCTACATTCATCAGTTTAGTATACCTTCTACTAATGGCCTGAGCTTGATGGGTTTTTATCACTGGAGTTGACAACAATAAACAATTTAGTTTGTTCTTTCTGTCTACCAACTTAAACGAATTTCTGGTTCAATTCTAATTTCTGTTATATAGAATTAATCTACTGATGCTTCCCACAAGGCTAGCTTAGCTAGTCTTGCCTCACTTTTTTGGAGTGCTCTAGACAGCTGTGTGGGGATTGCAGTCCTAGTATTTGTTTCTTTTCACATTTTTCTGCTAGGGAACAAGAGATTAGTTTGTAAAACACTGTGTCCATCTCTGAAAATGCCAGTTTATTTTATTAGTAGATAGTAGTTTTCTTTCTCTTATGTATTTCTCTGTGCATCCATGCTTCTGAAGAGTGTACTAAGCACTTTGTTTATATAGAACAGTGTATGGGCAACAATACACAACAAAGCTGTGTTTCCATCAGTGGGTTGAGGTAACATCATAGGGTCCTTGAGAGAAAAGCTTAAGAGATCCCCAATGTCATCTCAACTGGGCTGTGTGAATATCTTTTTCCCGAACATTTTGCTGAATATTCAGCATCCAAATATTCGGGTATTTGGGTATTCAGGTATTCGGTATTTATGTTAGTTAAAAAAAAAAAAAAAAATTCCTGCACCCTACTACCCCAGCCCAAAACCCAGTGAAGAAATGGAACCCACCCCCACCCTCTATCAGTAACCTAAGCTCATCATCCTCACTCCAGCACACCACAGTGAGCAACTGGCACAACCCACACTCTGCCACAGCCGGCCACTGTCTTTTGCATTTCAAAAGTGCTCATAGTGCTAAAAAAAAGGATTAAAGCAGCAGTGCAACATAATCAGGAAGTGATTTCTCGAAATTCTGCCTTTTGGGTGGAAGCATGTGGCCATAGTTCCAGTTTCCATATCTGTAAATAATTTTTCGGTCATCTTTAGTTGTTTAGATATTTGCAATTTATTTAAATTGTTGTGGATCCACAGCAAATATGGTAGCTGACTAATTTTTAGCTGTGCTCCCCCCCCCTTCAGGTCTCATCCTGTCTTTTGGTTATTGATGTGGGACCCTGTGCTGAACTGACCCAATGTCCCTGTGTAGTACTGCCAGTCATACACAAGTGCAGCTGGCAGCAGAGGGGGTTCCAGTGCAGCATGCCAGGTGGCAGAAATGTAAACAAAAGCAAAGGAAAACTGTACAATTTACTAGGAGATGGTACATTGCCGGCAGGAAAGAGTACCAAGGAAATGCTCAGCAGAGCATCTGTTGAAAAACTGCAGATTTTATTTTACATTGCACTGCTTATTTAAAGTGTCTGCATATCCCCCACCCTAGAAGCAGCAACCAGACTCCAAACCTTCCCCCACCACCCAACTCTGCTGGACAGAGGATACTGGCACAACTCACCCTCCACCATGATTAGCCACCATCTTTTACACTTTGAAAGTGCTTCATGGCACTAAAATGGATTACACTGTCCCCATTCCCCCATCCTAGTAGCAGCACCAGCATCCCACGCTCCTCCTACCGAACACCAAATTCTATCAGAAGAAGGTGATCAGCAAAACCCACCCTCTGCCATGGCCTGCCACCTTCCAATGAGTGAAAGCACTCAGGTACTTCCTATGTCTAATAGTAAATACTATCAGCTGATTATATGAGAGAGAGAGAGAGAGAGAGAGAGAGAGAGAGAGAGAGAGAGAGAGAGAGAGAGAGAGAGAGGAGGAGAGAGAGAGAGAGAGAGAGAGAGAGAGAGAGAGAGAGAGAGAGAGAGAGAGAGAGGGAGAGAGAGAGAGAGAGAGAGAGAGAGAGAGAGAGAGAGGAGAGAGAGAGAGAGAGAGGAGAGAGAGGAGAGAGAGGAGAGAGGAGAGAGAGGAGGAGGGGAGAGGTGCACAAGTGCTTTCACTCATCAAAAGGTGGCCAACCATGGTGGAGCATGGGCTGTGCTGATTGTCTTTGTCTAACAGAATTTGGTGCTGCAATCACTGTTCTAACAATAAAACAAACTCTTGAAAGGAGAATGCCATGAAAATGCATGTGTTTGGGATGTAATACTGTACATTTTTGTGTAACACAGCATGCAAGTGCTGGGCTGTAATAACGTGGTTGACTGTCACTAACATGATATCTTGCAAGTAATTTTTTTGGTTTGCAAAGTAAGCAATAAGTTCCAACAGGGTGTAGGGTGTTGGGGGATGGCTGCATACCCAGGGGTGTAGTGAGACCTGAAGCAGCAGGCAGAGAGCCTTATATAGCAAGCATAACCACAGCAGCTGTCTGGCAGAAGAAAACAAATAAATCAGATGAATGTCTCTAAGGTACTTCAGAAACGCTATTCTGATTTTTTTTTTTCTGCCAGAGTGCTGCCACAGTTGTGCATGCTTTGTTTCAGTCTTGGTTATGGCCAGCACTCTCTCAGCCATGAGTGCATGGTGTTGTGCTTTGTGAGAGGTCCTTACATACCCTGCAAGTGTGTGTAACCCCATTACCCTACAATCTGGAGTGTCTTAGTGTGCTTAGAAAATGGAAGGGGTGCCATAGAGTTTTTAGACAAAAATTGTTTAAAAATATTTGAAAACAAAGTTTGAACAGTAAAAAGTCCTTCTGGAGGTAACTTGCCTTTAGGAGACACTTGACTGAGATTGTGATCCTTGATCTGTTTCAGCTGGTGTGGTCAGTAGACAAGTGCTAATAAACATTTTTGGAGCATATTTTTTGTGCAGTTGGTGGTTTGTCTAAAGTTGCTATCCTGTGACATTAGGATGTTTTTATTCCAAACAGCAGTGTGAGTGACTAGATTGTTCATGAGACATGGCTGCGTAGGTGGTTTTCACATTGTATTGATGTTGTGTGACTGAGGGAGCATTTCTTAGGGAACAGAGTGCAATAAGTTAGTCTTTATGGTATAGCAAAAGTGAGCAATGCAGTGACTGGTGAGTAGGTAGGTAGGTAGGAGTGTAGCAAAAGTGATATAAAATGATGGAGAATTCCAAAATAGATACTGTAAACCGAGCACATGCATATGAGCGGCAAAGGGACAAGGCTGGTACCATTTTTTTTTTCGGGTGGTAGATTTTGACAAATATGACATTAGAATACCATTAGCCAATCAGGTTTTAGAATTTTCTTAATCAATTTTCTTTTTTTCTATAGAGATTTTTATGCCCCCCATTTTTCCCCCAGTTTTCACCTCCATGTCAGTTGCACGTGTGTGTAGTGGCATGTGCACAACATATTACCAAGGTGCCCTCCCGCTATTTGCTGTCTCCCACCTAGCTGCACTGTCCATCAGACCTCCACTCGATGGCAGTGTAACTATGTGGTGGGGGCGATGGAGATCCTCCCTTGGAGAGGAGAGCTGCCATTACAGCTGCTCAGTCCTGCTTCCCTTCCCCTCGGCTGGCTCTTTGATAACCCTGGCTTGTTCCCGAACCCAGGTTGCTGGCATAGCATGAGGTAAGGTGTCCAGTGCCTCAACCCTCTGCACTACTGTGCTGGCTCTTAACCAATTTTCTAACAAAAATTACACATACTTTGAATCACATGGTATCTCATGTTTTACAGGTATGGTTGATAAAAAGCCAATCCCTCCAAACCACTGATTTTTGACTTGGGCTTTTTTTATTCTTTATCTGATGCTTGTTGGTTTGTTTCATTAATATTTACATTTTTTTACCACTTAGGAAACATTCTGTGAAATAACAATTATGTAGACAGCACACATGTAATGGGCATCGGCTACTTTTCGCTGTTGACAATTTGTCAAAATCTTCATTTCTTAATACATCCATTCATTCTAATTACAATGATAATTGAATGTCTATTGTTTAAATGTGAATAGAATACTTAATAAAAACAAATATCATAATGCATGTAATGCCACATTGTTTACCTTCATTTAATTAAAGTATGCATCTTGGGCATGTTCATTCTTTATGACTAGGGCCAGGTTAAATTTATCTTCCACCAGTGAAGTTCTGGTGAAATTCCAGTTTTTCTTACAGGAAATGTTTCAAAAGATAGTGAACATTTTGTGAATGTTGCCAGAATTGTGATTTCAGTTATTTCTATCTAATCTAAACATTTGTCCAGATTGCACCACATTTTATAGGTAGACTTTAAAAAGGTCCTTATAGAACTGTATTAAATTTCTGCTCTCTGTCGTTAAAGGTGACTGAGATATAAATCTGCAAACATTCAGAAATTTTAAAATTACTGTTTGCAATTATGTAAACTGTAGAATTTTAAGTCCCTATAACTTTCTAGCTAGAACAGAATATCACCAGATTTATTAGTTTCATGGACCTTAAATATTAAGCTTTGAGGCCACACTGATGGCAAGGCAGCAGATAGTCATGTTGCCATGCTGATGACCTGGGGTAAGAATTGAGCTTCATAGGTTTCATAGGTAGTTTCAAACATATATGGACCTGCATCCATTTTGCTTTCCAAAAAGTTTAATTTAAAACAGAATTTATCCTTGTCCCTAAATGCTTGATCCAATCTTAATTTGAATGATCCCATGTTTGGACTATCTACTACCTCAGTTGGAAGGTGATTCCATGTTGAGACTATCCTATGGCTAAACCAATTTTTCCTGTGTAGAACATTCCATTTAGCCAGAAATAGTTGATTGGAGTGTCTTCTCTTGCTAATTCTGTTGTCGCTGAGCACTAACCCCAGTTCTCTCTTAAGGGTTGGTTCACTTATTGCTCTAAAAAGCATGCTCGTCTCTTCTAGCTCTCCTGTATCAGAGCTTGGGAAGTCAAGTAGGGAGTCAGGCCATGACCTAGACAGCTGCTGCTTGGCAGTTCATCTTGATCAGAGAGGGCTGGCAGTGGGCCCCACCAATACAGTGACCTCTGTGGCTTGGTCAGGGAGCTTAATCCTGCTGCAGGGGAATCTGTGGCTGTGTGAGGCTGACAGACTGTATAGGATAGACATAAGGCAATTCTAGTGGGGGTAGGAGGATGTAGACTATTGGTTAACTAGGATCTGCAGCTTATCCGTTAGGTAGGGAAATGGGCAGACTAGGTGGGCCAAGCAGTCCTTATCTGCTGTCAAATTCTAGGTTTCTATGTTTTTATGTTCCTATGTGAAGACACTTCCCCCATTAGAGCAAATGGGAGGGGAAAAATGTTGGAGAAAACCATGGTAGTTAACTCAATGATGGCTGGGGTCAGCCTGATCAGGATATATCCCTGACAGATGAGCTGCCAGCTGGGAGAAAAATCCAAGATGGAAAAAACAAGGCTATGTGTGTCAACTCTATTCTCTTGCTCCAAGGCTGGTCAAGTTATAAGCAGCCAAAGATTTCAAAATAGCATCAGTAAATTGAATTTCATGAGCTTTTGTGAAATTGTGGAATGTTGTGATACTTTTGTTAAAATACATTTTTACGTTTATACATTTTTTCCCCATCATACACTTGAGTTGAGTTGCCACTGAAGAGGAAAGTATAGGTGTGGTAAAGTGACACCAAACCTAAGTCCTTACAACTAGCTGTGACTTAGGCCATTGTGACAGAATGATCTGGATGTCTCTGATCGTGATGCAGAATGATGCTGGGCATCACTGTCTTAGGAGTGTTTTAAGCTATTGAAGGCTATGATGCTAATACAGATAAGGCGATTCAGTGGTGATAAGTACTTTGTGAAAGTTAAATTCTACAAGTGGAACTCTAATGACATTACCTATTATGTCAGGACATTTTTGAGCAAATTTTTCCAATTAGTAATTTCTACAGTATCCACAATATATTTTCACCTACTAAACCATATTTATACAACTTAACTAGATTCCAGGACATTTGATTTAGTAGGCATGCCAAATGTTGATTGTATATCTGCAAAAGTAGTAGAGCTATAAACATCCAAATATTTTGAAAATTGTCACAAAACTTAACTATTTGAACTATGAAATTTTAAACTCCTGTAACTCACAATTTGCATAATCAATCACCTCTCTACTTAGCAGCTTATACTGCTCTTCCAATAAAGTATGCATATAAATTTTCAATTATCTAGCTCCAAAGGTGGCTAAATTGTAAGCATTTAAATATTTTCAGAAATTTTCACATGAATAATACATTGCCAGAATTTGAGCCCCTATAAGTTCCCTGCCCTTCATCCACTTGGTATCCTTTTAGGGCCTCTTTCACACAAGATGAATGCCATATTGCAGATCTCTGGCTATAACATTGACTGAGTTATGACTTATTTAAGAAGTTTAGAAAATTCTGCAAAATTTCATGACATTTCTTCAAAATTGTAATTTGTCAATTTTACCTAGCCTTATTTATGACTATTAAGTAAGATCACACTCAGATGTTGCTTCTCAGATGGGCATTCCTGTTTAAGGCACAGAATGAATGACAGCATACATTTGCTGTTTTTTCTTGGCTGTCCTTTTTTCAGGATTTTATTCCAGAATTTCTTTTACCCATGATAAAACTGAAGTAATTGTTTAAGTGCAGGATTGCATTCTCCTGACTCGTATCAGGCAGAATAGTTGTATGAGAGAAAGAATAGAAATGTTACAATTTAGACACATTTCTACTAATAGATCACTTTATAACACGGGTTAAAAAAGGGGAAATGGTCACTGACCAAACAGCATCACCTGACTATGGATTAAATTCACACCCATGTTATAAGTGCAATAACCCACTCCAGGGTATGGGGTTATAGGCATTTAATCTATACCATGGACACTTATGAGGATACTTAGCCTGTGACCTCATGCCTCACAACACACACACGAGGCATTGATTAAATGCCTATGACCCCATACCCTGTTGTGGATTATTGCTAACTTAGTCTCTGAGTGTGACAGCCTGTGCTTTCTTTAGATCATAGGATTTCAAATGGTAAAACTGCACATTTCTCAGTATAGAAAACATCATATCTTGGTTGCTAGTAGGGGTCCGCTTTTGATGAGAGATTTGTGTCAGCTTGGTTTTGCCCAATCTGATCAGGACAGACTGTGAGCTAATAACCTCAACCTTGCTTCTCCCTCTCAACTTACTCCAATATTGCCACAACAAGAAAACTGACCAAAAGTCATGGGGTTTGGGTGGGGGTAAGAAAGTCAGAAGGACTAAGCGGACTTTGAATGCAGTAATGGGAGTCAGATCAATGACAGCAAGCAGAAATGATGGCATTGTTACAGTCTCTGCAAACAATTCAGAAATTGCCCTTTTAGGGCTTAACTGTCAGAGTCTGACTCTAATGAAGAAAAACACATTTAAGTGATAATTACAAGAAGAGAACCCAATACAAAAATTATTTTTTTTAGAGAAAACCAGATCCAAAATAATTGTACTTTACCAAGACTGAGGGAGAAAGAGATTAAACATGAACTCTTATCAGTACTAATTATCAGATGAAACAAATTAAAAATAATCCCCTATTAGGGCTACTTTTAGGGGGGAACTGGCTAAAATATTCAATAAGCCTTTCAGGGCCAGTTCTTTTTTTTTCTTAACCTTGTATTTATGCGCCCAACTGCCTCCGCTCTCCACTCTTTCAGACATCCTCTTTCTGCACCATCTAGTCCCATCGTGGTCTGCCCCTAAAGGACATGGTACCACTAGCCTAGGTGCCCGGATAACCCCACAGGTGGGGTGAGGAGGGAACCCCCATTCTTTCCTCCCCAGAGCCATGCATACTGTGTCGTGGATCCAGTACAGTGGAGTCTGCCCAATGATCTGAAGACGTGAAGTGAGGTGTCGTCACCTAGGAGAGACCGAGGGTTTTTTCCTTGCTCATCTCCCCAGATGTCGACATGCAATGAGGGCCAATGAGCTAGGAGGCATGCTGAGATGTGCCTCCTGCTCTGCCCCTCTGCCAACATCTGTTGAATGCCCTTGCTGCTATTCCCAACTACTGCACCTTCTACCCGGTTTCCTCTAGATGGCAGTATTGCAGTGGGAGCATGCAGATGACCCCCCTCCTGGAGAAGGAGAGCAGCCACTGGGTGCTCCATCCTTCTCCTCCCCGGCTGACTCCCAGCGGCCAGTGCTCATTCCCGAACATGGGTCTCGGGCCAGTTTTTGAAACAACCAAAACAAAAAACACTTGTGAGATTTAATTGCTTGAGAGGAGGGGACCACAGCAAATATTTAACAGCCCTTTCATGGCCATTTTTTTGGGACAACCAAAAGCAGATTTAGATCACAAACAGATCTGCCCCAGAATTTCTGGTGGAGAAGGGCCTTAGCCTGCTAGTTGTTTCTACTGTAGCCACCAGACAGTGGTGTGGTTTTGTACCCCACTGACTACAGAAGGTAGTAGTCCTTGAGGTGAGATACTATTAAAGCACTTGTGTATTTTTCTGTCATGACACATATGCTGTATACTGTATATCTGCTAACTGTGCACACTGATCCTGGCACAGCTATCAGTCTTACCTGAAAATACTGTCAGCTCTTTTTTGTTTGCAAAACATTATTTTATTTTTTATGCAATATTTTGCATAAAAGTGTTTTTTCTGCTTGTGTATTTTCCACCATCTATCCCCTCAACCCTGAGTGATACCTGGAAATCAGCCTTGACTCAGTTGAACCAATATTGTCAGCAAAAAAAGAACAAGAAGTCCATCCAGGCTGCCAAGCCATTTCCCTGCCTAGCCCCACGGACATCCTAATGCCGGACTGGATTTGGAGATCTAATGGTGCAAGTGGCTGTTCATCCAACACCACCTTCCCCAAATAATTCTTCCCCTTCTTTCCTTGTGCATCCCACTATTACTTTATACAGTTTCTCTCCAACCCAAGTTTAAACCTGGACAAAGCCTTAGCTTCAACTTTCTCTTTCAGTCTGTTCTATATATCCACCCCCCCATGAAATAGAACTTCCTCACATTCCTTTTGAAACTCCCACCACCAGTCCTCACTCATGTCCTCTACTTGCTGTGGCCTTGCTCCTCATAAACAAGTCCTTGCAAACTACCCTGTTGATTCCTTGCAAGATGGTGTACTATTTGTTTCAGTCATGTCCCTTTTTCACTCCTGACCTTCAGTGTATACATTTTAAGATTGTCAACCTTTCCTCATCATCCTCCCTTGTTGCCCCTGGATCATCATTGTGGCCCTCCATAGTATGGTCTCTATATGGTGCCTTTATTCCTGAGTTGTGATTTACAGAATGGCATATAGTACTCCAAATGTGGTGTTACTAGGGACCTGTAGAGTCAGGATCACCTCCTTCCTCCTCCTATCAGATCCCCTTCCTATATAGCCCAACATCCTGTTTGTCTTCCATATGGTTTGTTACACTGTGCAGTGGAATTGAGGCTATCATTAGCAATGGCCCATATGTTGGGGATTTTCTGAACCCCAACTGCCTCACCCCCTTGCAACACCCCCTTGATCTCCTCTGAATTGAATGCTAAAACACAATCCAGATACCAGTGATAAGTGCCCAACACCCACCAAGTTCATCTCCATACTTTCTGAAAAAGTAGAATCATAACCTGCTTGTGCCCTCTGCAAACAAGATATGCAGGGCCCTTCTGTCCCTGTACAAAGCAATAGCTGAGTCATAACTTGCTTGTTTCAGGGATCTTATCATGCTTGTGTTCATGTAGTCCTAGATTTGTCCCCAAAATGCATTTTAGAGTGTTCTAACAAAATCACACTCATCTGTTCATAAGGTGGAGTAGCAATATTTCCTCCCTGGCAATTTGAGGTCTGTCAGAACCCAACTGGCCAAGTTATTGCAAAATGTTTAAAACAATGGCAGAAAAAACATAATTTTTGCCATTTATTGCCATTGTCAGTGCAGGAACACATTTAGGAGATGGCATCAAGGAACATAGAAGCAACAATGAGGGCAAAGTCTAGTGCCAATGGGAAAGGAGAATGGCATGGATGCCAAAGGGTGTTCAAGACAGGGAAATTAAAATATACCATATAGGGTGACTGAAGGGGAAGGGGGGTACTTACTAACTTTAGGCATGTACCACCAGTCTTCACCTATTCCTAGGTGGTGGAGGAGGGAGAAGATAACAGTTGGGTTCTAGAGGGTTGGCAAGGGTAGTATCTCTGTATTGAATGGCCAGATGAGAGGGATTACTGTAGGAGGGACAGAACACCCATAATTTGTCTTTTACCTTGGTGCCTGTGGAGGAGGGAGGAGGTTGTCTGGATGCTAGACAGTGGGCAAGAGAAGGGTGCTTACATGCTGGATAGCTGGGGGGATTGTGTTCCACTGGTGTGACTGGGCACCCATCGATGTGGGGAGCACAATTAGATGTCTATACACTATATACTAATAACAGAAAAGAAAAAGGGAGGGGGTGTTACTATGTACATAAAATTGAATAAATTCTTAATATTTCCCATAAAATACAGGCAGAAAACATTACTACTGAATCCTTATGGGTAAGAATTAATGGAGAAAAATCTGTCTATCATCTTAAAGTCAGTATACCATACCCCAATGTCAACAGCCCAGAGTACCAAAAGTATAATAACAAGAGTCTGAAAAAGCTGGTGAAACCTCTGCATTCATAGTGATGGGTGATTTTAATTTGTCTGATATTTATTGGTCAAACTGTTTATCTACTGGAACAAATGAAAGGAGATTTCTTGAATACTGTAATAACCTCAGTTTGCTATAATACAAGAACTCTCCTACTAGAAGGCATACTGTATTAGATTTAGTCCTTGGTTCTGAGCAAATGCTAGTACAAGTTTGTATCAGTAGTTCCCCTACAGAAAACAGCAACCATGACTCAATAACCTTTACAATTAAATATGAGTACGTAGTACTACAGGGACAGAGTCAAATCTTTCTTTACAAGAAAGCTAAGGTTAACAAACTTAGAAGATTTAGAACAACTCAGTTGGGCATCTATATTAACAAATAAGTATGTGGATCAAATGTGGGAAACTATTAAAAATACTGTTTTGGGACTAAGTGAATTATACAGTATATCCCACAATCAATTAAACACAAAATCCATAAAACATCCTATGTGGATAGCTAGACACATTAATGAGTTAATAAAAAAATAGATGTTACAAAGAATACTTAAATAGGGACAACAAAACACAATATTCTTTAAAAATAGCACAATGAGCATGTAAAAAAGAAATAAGAAATGTTAAAAAGGCAGCTGAAAATATTTTTGGCAAAAAATGCAAAAAAGGACAATTACAAGTCCTTTTAAGCATAAGTAAATTCACTTAAGAAACCTTAGTGCTATGTGGACCCATTAACAATGGAAAACAAGACAAATTTGTCTGACACAGAGCTGGTTGCCATTTTAAATTAATATTTTTGTCAAGTGAATGAAAATAAATCTAATTGTGACTACAGTCCAAATACTAATTTCATTGAATTTGATTTAAATGATATTAGGCAATGTATTAGAAATTTGAAACCTAACGCATCTCCAGGCCCTGACAGAATATCTGTTTGGATGCTGCATATTATAGAAACATAGACTTTGACGGCAGATAAGGACCACTTGGCCCACCCAGTCTGCCCATTTCCCTACCTATTGGATAAGCTGCAGATTCTAGTTAACCAACAGCCTACTTCCTGCAATTCGCCACTATAATTCCCTTATGTCTGTCCCATCCATGTTTGAATTCCCCCACTGTTTTAGACCCCACAACCTCTCCAGGAAGGCAGTTCCATGCATCCACCACTCTCTCCATGAAAAAGAATTTCCTCACATTACCCCTGAGCTGTCCCCCCACTAACTTTAAATTGTGCCCCCTTATTCTTGCAGATCTCTCTTTCTGAAAGCTGCTACCCTCCTGGACTTTGTTAATTCCCTTGAGGTGCTTAAAAGTTTCTATCATGGCCTCCTGTCCCTCCTTTCATCAAGGGTATACATATTAAGCTCTCTCAGTCTCTCTTCATATGGTTTCTGATGTAGACCCTGCACCATTTTAGTTGCCCTCCTCTGGACTGCTTCCATCCTGTCTGTCCTTGCGTAGATGAGGTCTCCAAAACTGCACACAGTACTCCAGATGGGGTCTCACCAACTGTCTGTACAGAGGGATAACCACTTCCCTTTTTCTACTTGTGATGCCCCTCCCTATGTACCCCAGTATCCCCCTGGCTCTCCTTACTGACTTCTTACATTGCTTACCAACCTTTAGGTCAGCTGATATGACTACATCCAGATCCCTTTCCATTATTATTGTTAGTGCCTCCCCTGCTATTGTGTACTCTTCTCCTGAATTTTTGTTTCCCAGGTACATTACTTTGCACTTCTTTGCATTGAATCTAAGTTGCCATATGTCTGACCATTCCTCTAACCTTGCCAAGTCCCTTCTCATCCTTTCTACCCCCCCTTGTGTATCAACTCTGTTACAGATCTTTGTGTCATCTGCAAAGAGGCATACCTTTCCTTCCAGACCCTCTGCAATGTCACCTATAAAGACGTTAGAGGTCTGGACCCAGTACTGAGCTCTGAGGTACTCCACTAGTAATCCCCCTTTCTTCAGAATGTGTTCCATTCATTATTACCTTCTGTGTCCTGTTGTGCAGCCAGTTTGGTACCCAGGCTACCACCCTGGGACCCACTCACAGGATGGATAACTTGATTATTAATCTTTTGTGCGGGACTGTCAAATGCCTTGCTAAAGTCTAGGTAGGCCATATCCACAGCCCCTCCCTGGTCTATTACTTTGGTCACCCAGTCAAAGAAATTGATTAGATTCATCTGACATGACCTTCCTGCTGTGAATCCATGCTGCTTTGGGTCCTGTGCCCCGCTGGCCTCTAGGTACTGAACAATTCTTTCTTTCAGAAGTGATTCCATCATTTTCCCCACCACTGAGGTCAAACTAACAGGTCTGTAGTTTCCTGCTTCTGCCTTGCTCTCCCACTTTTGTGAAGGGGAATCACATCTGCCCTCCTCCAGTCCTCAGGTATCACCCCATCTTCCCATGATTTGTTAAAATGTGTGGTTAGTGGTGTTGCTAAGTCCTCCCTTAGCTCTTTTAGGATTCTAGGGTGAATCCCGTCAGGCCCCATTGCTTTGTCCACCTTGAGTTTTAGGAGTTCTTTCAGGACTCTTTCTTCTGTAAATGGGCTGGTGTCAACCCCACTACCACCCCACTATCCAGAGTGCTTCTACTGTTTGGTTTGGGTAACTCCTCCTCTTCTTCTTGTGAATACTGAGCAAAAGTATTCAATCAGTATCTCTGCCTTTTCACTGTCTCCCTCTGCCCACCTCCCCTCTCCTTTATTAATCTTCACTATCTCTCCCTTAACCTTTCTATGCTCCCTAATGTACCTATAAAAGGTTTTATCCCCCTTCCTAACTGAGTTGGCTATTTTTTCCTCGGTTTGGGCCTTTGCTTTTTTGACTGCCTTCCCCACTTCTTTCTGCTTTAATTGATACAGTTCCCTGTTGTGCTCCTTCTGTGATTTCTTATACTTTTTGAATGTAGCCTTTTTCTCCTTAACCTTCCCTGACACCTTTTTTTGAGAATCATAGTGTTTTTTTATTCCGCTTTGTTTTCTTCATTTGTTTCACACAAAGGCTTGTTGTCTCCATGATGTCAGTTTTGATTTTTCTCCATTGTTCTTCCATCCCTCCTTTCTGGCCATTTCCTAATGCATTCCTCAGGTATTCACCCATTACGCCAAAGTCAACCCTTCTAAAGTCCAGTATCCTTGTCTTTGTATGGCTTGTCTCCATGGTTGTGATTATTGTGAAGCACACTGTGCAGTGGTCACTTGTTCCCAGATGTCTACTGACTTCTAAACTTGTGATCCTCTCTCCATTTGAGAGTACCAGGTCTAATATTGCTCCCTCTTGAGTGGGTTCCACCACTAGCTGTCTAAGGCATGCCCCTTGTAGAGCATCGAGAATGACCCTGCTCTTGGATGGCCGCAGTCCATGTCATCCAGTTAACATCTGGCAAATTCAGGTCCCCCCATCAATAGTATCTCCCCTTTTTCAACCATTTTGAGAATGCCCTCTATCATTTTCTTGTCCATTTCCTCCCCTTGAGACAGGGGTCTGTATACAACCCCTGTGCGGATTGTGATGCCATTCCCTGTCTCCAAGGTGACCCAGAGTGCTTGACTAGATAATATATCTCTTAAAAGTACTATTTGAGACATCCATAAATACAGGTGTGATGCCAACCGATTGGAAAATGGCATAGCAAAGGATATGAGAAGGTCTTAGGCTCACCAGTGGGATAGACGGACCATCACGATGGCTCCTGATAAAAATGCTGCCTGTGCCTCTGCTCACTCTTGTGTATGAATATGATTAGACTGGTTGCAGTGGGGTAGACATTTGTCACAAACTGTGAACGAGATCATTGTTGTATCTGTCTACCTGGTGAAATAATTTCAATACTTGCATACGCCTTTCTCTTCTACAAAATGCTGCCTGGAGTGTATCATATATATTTTCATATATATATTTTTTTTCTTTTACCTGGAGAGAGACATTAACCTGAAAGCTTGTTTACAGGTGTGACCTGGGAGCACAAGGAAGATAAGTGACTTGCTGAAGGTCAAACAGTATGCAAATGGAGGCTGTGGGATTCAAACCCAGGTATCCAGGTTTGCAGCTCAGAGCCTTAAACCACTGTGCTATGCTGCCTCCTGTATCAAACATGGAGGGGGGGGCAACAAAATAGGGAAAAATGTTTACCACATTACAAGGGCCTGCTCAGACCCCTCCTGGAGTACTGTGTGCGGTTTGGTTTGAATATGAAAATTACACTGAGGCAGTCTAGAAAGTGAAATGAAGGGCCACAAAACTGATTGGAGTTATGGGTGACAAAATCTATGAGGAGAGGAAGGAAGACCTTAACATTTTCTCCCCAGCACAATCCCTTTCTCCCCACAGTAACCCCTCCACCACACACACACACACACACACACACACACACACACACACACACACACAATTTTGATTCCCCAATCCCCCAGACTGCTTGTTAGAATTTGTCACTTTCACTTTATGAAAATTTCACAGTGGGTCATCCTTACTTCAGTCTTCTGCATACTCAACATTAACAACAAGTTCAGCAAGACCTGAGAAGCTGAATCTGGTGTGCTCCAGCAGGATGTGGGGATGTCCTAGAATTCTGAGGCGGTAAATACAGAGGTAGACTTAGGAGGCACTTCTCTCAGAGAGCATGGGATCTGTTGAAGAGTCCACCATCAGTGACAGTGTATTACCTCAGTTCAGGCTTTAAGGTATGCATGGAAACATTTCTGACTTGTAAGGGTAAGGTACAGTATATTAATTATCTTTTATTGATTTCCAGGGAGTTTTTAAAATTTGAAACAAATGCCACTTTTCAGAAAAGCATTATTCTACTTCTAAATCATGCATGAGAACCTTAGGAATACATGGGGAATACATACTGTATGCATCAGCAATTCACAGCACTGATCAGGTTGAATCTATGCTAATATAAAGATAAAAAAATGCACAACTAAACAGAACAGTGATTTATAAAAGTAAAAAAAAAATACAGTATATGCATCAATACACAACTCCTAGCTTATTGCCATTATATATTCACAGGCTGTTCTAACCTGGTTCTGGATACCTTGTAAGGAAGATGGCTCTCAATATTCCTGGCTTCATAGCAGTGATTGTGTTTTACATCACAATTTTGGCAACTGGAGTTTGGGCAGCTTGGAAATCCAGGAAGGCTGAGAATAAATGTTTAGGAAGCAAAAGTGAGATCGCCATGGTGGGAGGTAGAAACCTCAAGCTGATTGTTGGGATATTCACTATGACTGGTGAGTCTCCAGTTAAATTTGTATTTCACTTTTTTGGAGAAAAAAACTAAAAAAAATCACACAGCCTCATACAATAGTCATAGCAGTTTATTGACTCTGCCATCATTTCTTATGAAACTATATTTTGGTAAGCAAGGTTCTGTAACATGCTATCAATGTTGAAGACTAGTTTACAGTATATATACCGTTTCTAAGGACTCTGGTCCTGAGTTTGAATACTGATTTTATAGGTCTAGTTAGACATGGAACTCATCATACTTTCTTGGACCTTAGCTGACCACTAATCCATGGGAGAGGATCTCTTTACTAATAAATTAGCATTCAGTACCAGAAACACAGCTAACATTGACAGAGCTAGTCTTGTATTTTGGAACTCCCAACAAGGTTGGATAATTTGGGACACTCGCCCCACTCTACTCTTTTCTTCATCAATTTCAACCATACACAGAATGTAGCATAGCATACATTAATTCTTCAATGCAAAGTGTGTGATCATGAAACGATAATACATAATGAGACATTTGTGTTACTGTGATGGATGTCATTGGCCCATGGGTGAAATGTAAGTTGGTCAATGGCCTGGGTAGGCTTAACTATGCTTATGGTGGATTATGAATAAAACCTGATAGAAGCCATAAAAATGAAACATAATTTTCAATTAAAAAATGGCTCAGAAGCCGGCCCGGCGGCGAAGAGGGTTGAGGCGCTGGCACCTTACCTCTTGTCACACTGGTGACCCGGGTTCAGAAACGGACTCTGGCACTGGTAGGTCAGCAGGAGTAGGAGTTGGATCGAGCTTCCAGAGGACAGTTCTCCTCTCCTGGGGTGGGCTGGGGAAAGGCATCACTCTATAGCGGCCCCCAGTGGAGACCAGGGGAAATACAGAGGTAACACAAGCTGGGAAACCATGGAAAATGGCATTTCCACCCACCAGGATGATGGCCGTCCCAGCCCAAGCTCCTCCTCGGACTCCACTATGACCAACCACAGCAGCACCCAGACCCAATGCCTAGGCTGCTTGGCCCTTTCTTCTCGGACGAGGAGGACCTACCTGACAAAGGGTTACATTGGGGTAATCTGTGGTGGCTGCAATATGCAGTCAGGTGGCGGAGACAAGTACAGGTCAGAGCATTTGGCCCGAGGGGGGGAGGGGGGTGAGTGGAAGGGATAAATAAAAAAAAAAAAAAAATATGGCTCAGAAATTCAGGAGAGTAATAACAGGTAAAGTCTGATGAGCCCTAATTATAGGATTATAAGAATCATCCTTGGCATGGGACATTCATTTCCAGCTGTTTATATAAGAGCTGCATTAGGGCTAGATAATGTCAATACACTAATTGATGCAAGAAATATCACTTTCTGGTTAAGATTAACAAGACTGCCACAAGAGATTTTCCAGTTTTTGTGCCTACAAGAAAAATAATTCTGGTACATAGAAAAATGCTTCAACTCAAAATGGCACAAAGGAAATGGATCTAGCTTAGAAAAATATGATTTAACTCATTTGTTGTCCCTTAAACAAAAAATCAATTTGAGTAAACAATACTCCCCGTATGTAACACAAAAAAATGAAGTAGTATAGAGAGGATATAGAGGTATAGAACATTAGAGACATAGAACATTAGAGACAGAAGGTATTCCAGGTGTTATGCTGACAATAAACAGAAGTATGGCTATTAAAAATACTTGGGTATACTGCTGGATCCCAAAATCAGGATACATTTTACAAGATACAAGTTTGAAATACAGCCAGGAAACATACTTAAGGCTGGATTTCACCGAACCAAATACATTTCACCAAAGTGTGGCTATGGAAATGGAAACAATGAAGATCTTACACATATACTTTGGATATGTAATAGCTATAGTTCTCAACAAACTTATCTACTACAAACTATCTTTCAGAAAACTAAGCAAGAAGATATAGGACTGGATAAAAAAACATTGACGAATTTTAATTCATACACATGTAACCTGGACCTGGGGAGAAATCTGCTCAGCATTATGCTAGGTTTGTGCTTCTGGACAGGGGCACCCAAGTAAACTGGACTCTGGAAGCAATAACTGAAATGTTTGAAATGTCCAAACCAGGAACTGGGATTCTAGATTGTGGCTTTTATTCACATAAACACAGAGAATAACAAAGCAAAGATGGACCCCCACAGGTCTACACTCACTGGTGATGCAGATTAGAGGTACGGAGCACACTTCTTCACCACATGAAACCCTCCAGTTCTGAATGAAATCTGGGGTCACATGGCCTGAACTGGTAAACTTCTCTTTGATTCCTTGAGATGGCACCCCAGCCAGTACTAGGACACGTTTCCATATGGCATGGAGGGTGATGGTGGCTCACTAAACCACCCAGGAGCACTTTCTAGCTCTAAAGGGAAGAAACTCCATAATCCCATGTCTGGGTGCTTTCTGCAAACACTGGCCAAGTGCCTGGGAGAAAGCCATAGGTGCCCAAACTGAACCTGGAGAGGTAAATCTGGTTACTCCAGATAGGGGGTCTCCCACCTCTTGCTCCCAAATCTATACTCTGCCATTCATTTGGTTACAGCATCTTTCTTCAAATCTCTGGTCATAGAAATGTTTAGCAATTTAACATTCTACACTGTACTCAGTGGGGGGGGGGGTGTCCTGACTTAAAGTTCTATAAGTGGCTATGTCCATACCCTAGACCCCCACTGTTTCAGATGCTTCCAAGCCATACACAAATTAAAAGTACTGTACTTGGCAAGTCTTCTCCTGACCCCACAGTAGGCAGATACATTTACACTAATCTCTGTCTTGGTGAACACTGTCTCTTTATCAGAGCCAAACTCACCATGGTATGCAGGTGCCCCAGGGCTTCTTTCCCTAAAACACATTCTCTGGACTCTGTACAAACTTCACTTTCAGTTTTCCCTTTCCAGGTGGGGCGAGGCGATTGCCTCTGAAATGCTGGATTCCCCCCATCCCTCCAGGGATGGGGCACTGGAACAACACTGGGAACAGTCTCTACACTTCCTTCTGGTCTCTTCTGTGTTCCTTTCTAGGGTGAGAACACACAACCCACTTGTCTTATGTAGCTCTATCAGAGCTAGGCTCTGAGGGGCTGCCAACTGCAGCACACCTCTCCCTCTTGAGTCTCCACTCAGACTGCTCTCTCAAGACTGACAAATTCCCCAACATTCTGCTGCTAGCATTCCATTGTGGCTTATGCTGCTGCGAGAATTCAATAGTGACATCACTCCAGCTCAGCTGAAACTGAGAACAGAGTGAGACAGTGTGAAACCCATTTAACTGGTATCCCACAAGCTGCATTTCCCTGCCTGCCACTGGTTCTAAGTGGGGTTCCAGTAACCCTGGGGAACAAGGTGGTTACACACAGGATGAATTTACAATCAAAACCTTGGGTAATTTATTGAGTGTGGCTGAGATTAAATATAAATGTGTAGAATGATAAAATGTACTCCTAGGACAGACAACTGTATGGCACATAAAGTTGTGTCTGAGACATGCCAATGAAGAAAAGTGATAAAAATAACTAAAACATTCTTTCTCAATGGAGTACACAAGATGTACACTATTTTTTGAATGTAAACCTCTACTTGCAGATGAATGAAGTGGTCAGTCCTTGCCAGCAGGTTCAGCCTTGCGCATACAGATCTGGTTGCTGGCCTGAGTATAAGAAATGTATGTCCGTGCTGGATATGTGCACAGATCAGGACATTTTATACAGCATATGCAAGTAGTCCAAGCTTTTTGAATTAATGTTTTACTAGGAAAGGTATGCTAATTCAAATGACTAGTCATCGGATACATGTGTCCCAGGCAGGTAAAAAGCATTATGTACTGAAAAATACAATGGTTCAATGCAGTGAGATAGTGCCTGAATGTGGCTATACAGATGTACATGAATACAGATCTATACAAAAACAAGCATATTGTGTTAGGAGAAAGTGTTATACAGGTACTATAAAGGCAGACAGCAGTAAGATGGGATTTAAATGGCCTGTTAAAGGCAACAGGATTTAAATAACTTCTTGTAGATAATCAGTGGTTATTTCAATGAAAGGGGTACAGCAATAGAATGTTTGATCTTATTATGGACAGTTTTGAAAATGGAGAATCAGAGAAGGACAAGTCTTGTAGTGTGAACTGTTTGAGACGCAGTACTGTAATGTAGTGGCCCAGGTTGAAAGAATGTGAAGGTTAGTACCAATCAAGTACTGTGTGTGTGTGTGTGTGTGTGTGTGTGTGTGTGTGTGTGTGTGTGTGTGTGTGTGTGCGTGTGTGGCCCATTGCAAAGTTTAAGCTTCATAAGCAAAATTGCCTTGAACTGGCCCACTATGCACTTCACAAAGTTTTCATGAAGTGGCCACTTCGCACTTTGTCACACTAGCATGGAGTTTACTTCACATCTTCATCATCTTACAACAAAAACATAGCCATGAAGTGGCAAATCACTGCACTTTGTATAGATTTTTCTATGCAAAGTGTGAACTTTTCCTATCAAATACTACATGCAGCTGTGCACTTCATGGCAAACTCCATGAAGTGTCAAGTTAAAAACTTTAGAAAATGCAAAGATAGATGTTTAGAGAACAAAGCAGTGCTACCAGCATGTCCAAATTCAGGTCAAACCAGTTACAGTGAACCGGGCAAACTTTATCTGAATAAAGCAAACTGGATGAAGCACATGTACGTGTAACGTCTTATGCAGGAAGAGGAAACAAGAAAATGTGGGATAAAGTTCAGTTGACAACCTAAATGCTTCAACAGGACCATTGCACAAATGCTTATTTTAGCAGTTAAACAGTTAAGGTACCTACCAGTAACAAATTAATGCTCCATAAAATAGACATTAGATAGTTGGAATTTTTTATGACCTGGGTGCCAGTGACCATCACATGGTATGGTTAATTTTGGTCACTAGAACAAAATCATCCCATTCCAAGGCAAAAATATGGGACTTCAGAGGAGCTGATTTTTGATTTTGATAAGATGGCCAACAGAGTATAGGTAGTTCTGGCAAAAAGAAATACAGGTGAGGGGGTACAGGCAAAGTGGGCAAGCATTAAAGATGCAATACTTGAAGCAACATCCCATTGTGTAAGTGAGAAAAGGAAGTGCAAAAGAAGGAAGCCACTTTGGTTCTCAAACACAGTAGCAGAAAAGGTCAGAGCCAAAAGACTGGCCTTCAGGAATTATAAGGGAACGCAGCAGGATGAAGATAGGGAGGCATACCAAACTTCCCTAAGGGAAGCAGGGAAGGCAGTAAGGCAGGCAAAGGTCCAAACCGAGGAAACACTGGCATGAAGAGTAAGAGGGTGACAAGACTTTCTAAAGATACATTAGTGAAAGGAGAAAGTCCAGAGGGGGTATTTCTAAGATCAAAGGAGATAAGAGGGCATGTGAGGAGGACCATGTAAAAGCATCTATCCTATATAGATACTTCTGCTCAGTATTTACTGAAGAGAAGGTACGGCAGGGCCCACAGCTCTGCACCATGGACACAGGGGGTAAGGAGGTGCGCACTAGTCCCTTCACAAAAAAAAGGGCCTACAAGAGCTCGATAAGCTCAGGGTGGACAAGGCAATGGGACCTGATGACAAACATCCCAGGGTACTAAAGGAGCTAAGGGTGGAACTAGCAGAGCCATTATCAGAACTGTTTAGTGAGTCCCAGAAGACTGGAGAAGGGCACATGTGATCCTGCTCCACAAGAGTGGTAGCAGGGAGGAAGCAGGGAACTACCAACCAGTCAGTCTTACCCCAGTAGTGGGCAAGACCACTCCTTAGTGGAGACCACTCCTTAGGGAAAGGATAGTGCAACACCTGGAATTCATAGGAGCACAGGATCCAAGACAACATGGGTTTACAAAGGAAGGTCCTGTCAAACTTATCTCATTGATTTCTTTGACTGGGTAATGAGAGTAGTGGACCAAGGGGGAGCAGTTGATGTTGCCTACCTTGATTTCAGCAAAGCTTTCAATACTGTTCCACATAGCAGATTGATTAATAAGCTGGGTAGGCTCGGGGTGGGTCAGACGTTGGTCAACTGGGTGGCAAACTGGTTGACAGACAGAAAACAGAGTGGTGGTAAACGGTATACAGTCAGAAGAGATGCAAGTCACAAGTTGGGTACCTCAGGGATCAGTCCTGGGGCCAGTCCTCTTCAGTATCTTCATCAGTGACATTGCAGATGGACTGGAGGTTAAGGTTTGTCTGTTTGCAGATGACACCAAGATCTGCAACACAGTAGATGATCCAGATGGTGGGGGCAGAATGAGAAGAGATCTGGATAAACTAGCAAAATGGTCAGAAGAGTGCAACTGGAGTTTAACACAAAGTGCAAGATCATGCACATAGGGAAGAGAAACCTTGAAGCCATCTATAGGCTGGGAGGGGAGTTGCTGGAAGTCACAAGGGAAGAAAGACTTGGGCATTATCATCACAGATGACCTGAAATCATCTAAGCAGACCACTAAAGCAGTAGGTGAGGCTAGAGGGATGTTGGGGTGTATTAGTAGGGGTATCACAAGTCGGAAGAGGGAGGAAATAATCCTTCTTTACAAGACACTGGTTAGGCCCCATCTGGAGTACTGTGTGCAGTACTGGAGGCCACACCTACACAAGGACATTAACCAAATTGAGGCAGTCCAGAGAAGAGCAACCAACATGGTGCAGGGACTGTATCAGAAAACATATGAGGACAGATTAACTGAACTCAATATGTATACCCTAGAGCAAAGGAGGTAGAGAGCTGATATGATTGAAACATTCAAACACCTTAAGGGCATTAACAAGGTGAAAGAGTCTAACATGTTACAATATAAGAAAAATAGCAGGACAAGACATAGCATGAGATTACAAGGAGGCTGATTAAGGGGTAATGTGAGGAAGTTCTTTTTCACAGTAAGGGTGGTGGATGCATGGAACACCGTACCTCAGGAAGTGGCAAATATGAATACAGTGCAAGGCTTCAAATAGGCATGGGATAGGCATACAGGAGCAATACAGACGAGTCTGAATAGACAGGCCATTGACAAAGCAAAGGCCTATGGCACATTCATAAGGTAGAAAAAGAAATGGGCAGACTGGATGGGCCTTGCAGTCCTTATCTGCTGTCAGTGTCTGTTTCTATGAAGGCCTGGAGTGGTATTGGCACTAGTACATATTGCACTATGTCTCTCCTCAATAAAATATTTTTCAGAATTCAATGACACCTTCTCAACAGCTTTAAATTTAAAGATGTGGTAATCACCTTTCTCATGCATATGTTGTACCAAGGCATTTCTTTTCTCCCCTGTCTATAGCATGTCTGTGCTTTCTCACATGTGCTTTGAATTTGCATGTGGATTTACCGCATAGAAAGAATTACAACCACAGCAAATGGCCACATAAACAGCTGAGGTGCTGACATAGTTTATGAAATACTTAACTGGTTATGCTTTCCCTCGAGGGGGATGTATAAAAAAAAATTGTGTCTTAATCGGGTACCTCTCACACTTGCAAGTTCCACATGTAAAGCTTTCCTGATATAGTTCCTGCCTATTATCCTTGTACATACTGGGTTTATGCAGGCTGTGAACTAAAAGGTTCCTGATACTTTTACCCTGGCTATAAACCATTCTCAGATATCTTTATACCCAATCACCCAGGTTATCATCAGATTGTAAAACTGAACTATGTTTGTCAATGATGAGGTGATCATAAAAATCAATTTGAAGTCCTTTTGTCCGGTCATGTAATTCTCTAACCCAACACCTCTGTTGTGAATTTCCCAAGAGGGTGCCCCATCCAAACTGGCAACATAATGTGTGATGCTGTTTATGCTAGCTTTGTCATAACCTTCATCCGGAATTTGTCACTCAGTAATTCTGTTTGGGACACATGCATCACAGCGGAGGAACAATTACTCCTGACCCATTTAAACTAACTTTTGGGAGCATTCACCACTGTGCGGCAAGGTTGCCAACTTTCTAAATATAACAAGTTATTGCAAGTCTCCTTACAGAATAAATTTGTGGACACAGTTTGATCACTTTTTGTAACACTGATGTCTAAGAACTTAGCAGTGGGCTTATTCCAGGTGAAGAAAAACACAAACTTGCATAGCTTCTTTCCAAGTAATCCACAAAATCCCCCAGTTGTGTCTCAAACCCTTCCATACAATAGAAACATCAATATGATGTTTGTTTATGTTAAGATTAAAGGAAGGGTTACCTCTCCAGGGGTTACCTCTCTAGGCATGATGGACCCAATTCTCAAAAGACGGCACAGGCCAAACAAAAGGTGGCTTGCACCAATTGCCGGTGTGCCAGGGACCCTGCACCTGATTCTTTATCAGGTAGGGTCCCATCGGCAAAGTCCCATGGCTTGCAGCAATCACAGCCATGCACTAAATAGGGGTCGCATCTGGACATGTTTTTGCAAGCTGCGGGTAACCATGCAGCAAGGTACCCAGACACACCCTGGTTGTCTAGTGGATCCCTCCCAGCCCCGATCCCCTAATCTTTAAAATATTCACGTCCTTGGTGGTCTAGGGGACCCCCAACCCAAACCCCTTGTAATTAAAATATGCATTTCCTGGTGGATTTGGGGCCCCCCCTCCATGCCCGATCTGCCCGAATAATATATTAATTCCCTTGTGGTCTAGTAGACCCGCTCCCTATCCCCCAATCAGCCTATATATATATACAGTATGTATATATGTATGTATGTATGTATGTGTGTATTTATGTGTATGTATGTGGATATGTTTATATATGTATGTATATATGTGTGTGTGTGTGTGTGTGTGTGTGTGTGTGTGTGTATATGTATATGTGTATATAGATAGATAGATAGATGATATAGATCTATATCTATATCTATCTATCTATCTATCTATATCTATTATACCCTGGTAGTCAAGTGGACCCAACCCAGCAGGCAATGCCCAAAGACCGCTTTCCCCCAGTCCCATCCCTGAGCTGGTGACTTGCATAGCCCTCCTCTCCCCACTGCAGTTAGCTGCTGACTAAACTGCAAGAAGCATGTATTGTATACAGTACATGCTCACTGAGTGAAAGAGCTCTTAATCAATGAGTGTGTACTGTATACAGTGTGCTCTCCTTGACAGTTCAGTCAGTGTCTGGCCATGGTGGGGAAAGGAGGGCTGTGCCAGTCGCCAGCTTAGGGATGGGGTGAGTAAGGTAGTGGGTCACTGCCTGATGGAGTGGGGGGATGGGGGTCTGCTAGACCACCAGGGTAACAATATATATAATTATATGGGCTGATCAGGGATAGGGAGGGTGGTCCACTAGACCACCAGGTAATGAATATATTATTTGGTCAGATCGGGTGGGGGCTTAGGGGGTCTGCTTGACCACCAGGGAATGAATATGTTAATAAGGGGATTAGATAGGGAGGTGCTTGAGCACCAGGGACCTGTTTATAGTACTGATAATGGGATTGGGTAGGGAAGGGGGAACCACAGCACATAGGCATAAGTTGCTCAACCCTTCTAGAGGTAAAAGTCCAAAGTCTTGCACTCTCTTGCACAAAAGCACAACAGCAGACCCAAGACGGTGCTATCAATATCAATTTTTTTTTTGAAATTTAATATGCTTTATTACTAGAATAATATACAAAATAGCTGAAAATCTGGCCCTCAGAACAGTCAGAAGGGACCACAAACATTGCCAGCAGTATTAAACAATACCTTTATAAATCCTACGGTAATACCCAAAAGAAAAATGAAATCAACGAGGCCTCCCCCTCAACACAAGTTACTTGAAATACATAAATAAAACTCAAAATAAAAATAACAAAAACAAACTATAGCAAAATTTATACCAAAAACCCATTCCCCACCCCCCATCCTCACCCCCCTCCCCCACAACCCCCGCAGGTTTTGTGCTACATGGGCACTATGCACTAATGGAAAGGTTGCCTATGTGCCACAGATCCAAGGTGTATAGGCAACCCTAAGTGTGAATGCTGCACACTGGGGATCCCATGGACCCCCGGCGGCATTCACCAAGGGCACACAAGGCACTTATATGCCTGCCTCCCAAGCCACACAAGAGCACTGCACAGGGGGTGTGTCGGGGGTGTACAAGCATTACTGGCATTCACTAAACTGCGTAGTGCCAGGCTCAGCGGGCACTGGGTATGCCAGCTGAGACCTGGCTTAACTCAGTATGCATCCCAGTGTTCTTTGTCCATCAGGTATTGCAGCACTGGGCAATGGGCATCTGTGCTGCCCTAGACCACTAGACTGCAGGGAAGGGCTAGGGCAGTGGCTAGACGAATGTCTGGCAGGTGTGGCAATTTTGATGCTTTATGCAGTTCGCTCCAAGACAGATCCACTGAGGGACCTGGTAGAAGCATCTGAGTGAATGCCTGCCCTGGTCTGCGGCTCTGCCGACTGCCCATGTGACCCTGTGTGCCAAAGGACATGGCTTCAGACAGGTGTCCTGTGGGTGCTTGCAATCATGCATACTGCACTCCAGTCACCTGTCTGAGGCCGCATAGGTATGTCTGAGGTGCGTATAACCCACCCTTTAGTAGATAAGGCCCCATATTATCCCAGGAACTGGACTAATAACAATAGTACCCTAGGTGATGACATAAATCCTAAATAAATCTCCCTAATTGTTCTCCCCGAGAGGTGGAGAATATATACTGACAACTTAGACCTCACCTCCCAGCAAGAAAATGAAGAAAATGATCACATAAAGCTAGAAACTCCTCTAACTTATCATTAAGGGTGGCCACTGCTTTCTCAGCAGCTATCACTGTCAACACTTCTTCAACCCATTCTTTAAGTGACGGACGGCCCTCCTGTATCCAGTGTCTCATAATCAGAAGCTTGGCAACACCTACAAGGGTAGCCACCTGCGTTTTCTCTAATTTTGTGCATAAACTCTCAAAATTACCCAAAATGCAAATCTCCAATGTAAAACATCCACATAACTAAAAAAACAGTACCACAAATCTTTTGATCTCCTGCCAACAATCCTCCACTCCCAGACAGGTCCAGATCATATGAAATAGTCCTCTATGCATGGGAACACCTATGGCCAGAGATTCTGAAGACTTACCCATTCTAAACAGTTTTTGTGGTGTATAATAAAGATTATGGAGAATGTTAAATTGTACCAGACATAGCCTGTCTTGCTTAACATAGTATAAATATTTCTCCAAATTGATACCCAAGCAGCCAAATCACATGCCAGCTGCAATGTCTGCCAATAAAAGGCCTGTGGCGTACTCACGTTCCAAGACAGAGAATTCAATGTTCTATAAATCTTAGAAGGGCAGAAGTTTGACTTCTTTGCAGAATATTTAAACTAGCAAATGGGGAGAGGGGCACAGCACCCAATACATCAAACAAGAATACCCCCTCCTCAGCTAGTGATCAAACAGGAGTTCAGCATGTTTATCGTTCATTTGCACACCAGGTAATAAAAAAGATCCGGCTCCCCATATGACGTGAAGGGGAAGTGCCTGACCTTGCCCAACAACCAACACACCAAAATCTGGACAATGGAAAATCATGTACACAAATGCCTGCAGTCTGGGAAACAGAATCCCAGACCTGCAGGTAACCATGACAGAGGCTAAACTGGACATAGTAGTCATTAGCGAGACATGGTTAACCAGTAACTACACTTGGGAGACTTCAGTACCCAGCTATGTACTGTTCAGAAGAGACAGAGGTGCAATAATGGGAGTGGAGTGGCCCTTCATGTCACTGAAGATATCAAAGCTACAGAAATTCAGAATACACATAAGAAGCCAGAAGAACTGTGGGTCACCCTGGAAACAGAAAATGTGACAGCCATATGAACTGGGGTTGTCTTCAGGACTCCAGACCAGGGGTAGGCCATAGACACATTACCTTTAGAAGATATACAAAACATGACAGCTAAAGGGGAGGTTTTGATAATGAAAGACTTCAACATGCCAGATAGAGTGGTCAATACCAGCCGGAACAGATGCCAAAATTAGATACATGGTGGATTCCCTGCAGGGGGAGGGCCTCAAACTGGTACAACAACCCACAAGTGACAGTGCTATCCTAGATATAGTACTGACTAATGGGGAAAGGATCACAGATCTCCAGGTAGGTCACCTAGGGGCCAGTGACCATCACATGGTATGGTTCAATTTGGCCACTAGAACTAAATCATCCCATTCCAAGACAAAAATATGGGACTTCAGAGGAGCCGACTTTGATAAGATGGCCAAAAGAGTTATGCTAGCCCTGGCAAAAAGAAATACAGGTGAGGGGGTACAGGCAAAGCGGGCAAGCATTAAGGATGCAATACTTGAAGCAACATTCCATTATGTAAGAGAGAAAAGCAAGAGCAAAAGGAGGAAACCACTTTGGTTCTCAAAAACAGTAGCAGAAAAGGTCAGATCCTTAAGGAAATATAGGGGAATGCAGTGGGATGAAGATAGGGATGCATATCAAACTTCCCTAAAGGAAGCAGGAAAGGCAGTAAGGCAGGGAAAGGCCCAAACCGAGGAAACACTAGCACAAGCAGTAAACGGGGACAAGACTTTCTACAGATACATTAGTGAAAGGAGAAAGTCCAGAGGGGGTATTTCTAAGATCAAAGGGGATAAGAGGGAGTGTGTGGAGGAAGACCAAGGAAAAGCATCTATCCTAAATAGATACTTCTGATCAGTATTTACCAAGGAGAAGGTAGGGCAGGACCCAAAGCTCAGTACCATGGACACAGGGGGGAGGGAGGTGTGCACTAGTCCCTTCATAAAAGAAAGGGTCCTACAAGAGCTCACTAAGCTGAAGGTGGACAAGGCAATGGGACCTGATGGCATACATCTCAGGGTACTAAATGAGCTAAGGGTGGAACTAGCAGAGCCATTAGCAGAACTGTTTAGTAAGTCTGTGAGCACAGGAGAGGTCCCACAAGACTGGAGAAGGGCTCATGTGATCTCGCTCCACAAGAGTGGTAGCAGGGAGGAGGCAGGGAACTATAGACCAGTCAGTCTTACCTCAGTATTGGGAAAGATTATGGAGGCACTCTTTAAAGAAAGGATAGTGCAACACCTGGAATCCATTGGAGCACAGGAACTAAGACAGCATGGGTTTACAATAGGAAGGTTCTGTCAAACTAATCTCATAGATTTCTTTGACTGGGTAACCAGAGTGGTGGACCAAGGGGGTGCAGTTGATGTCACCTACATTGATTTCAGCAAAGCTTTCGATACTTTTCCATATAGAAGATTGATTAATAAGCTGGGTAGGCTCGGGGTGGGTCAGAAGTTAGTCAACTGGGTGGCAAACTAGTAAGTGGGCAGAAAACAGAGTGGTAGTAAAAGGTATGCAAGCCACAAGTTGGGTACTTCAGGGATCAGTCCTGGGGCCAGTCCTTTTCAATATCTTTATCAGAGACATTGCAGATGGACTGGAGGGTAAGGTTTGTCTGTTTGCAGATGACACCAAGATCTGCAACAGAGTAGGTGATCCAGATGGGGTGGTCAGAATGAGAAGAGATCTGGATAAACTGGCAAAATGGTCGGAAGAGTGGCAACTGAGGTTCAACGCAAAGTGCAAGATCATGCACACAGGGAAGAGAAACCCTGAAGCCACCTATAGGTTGGGAGGGGAGTTGCTGACAATCACAAGGGAAGAAAGACTTGGGCATCATCATCACTGATGACCTGAAAACATCCAAGCAGACCACTAAAGCAGTAGCTAAGGCTAGAGGGATGTTGGGGTATAATAGTAGGGGTATCGCAAGTCATAAGAGGGAGGTAATAATCCCTCTTTACAAGACACTGGCTAGGCCCCATCTGGAGTACTGCATGCAGTACTGGAGATTGCACCTGCACAAGGACAAGAACAAAATGGAGGCAGTCCAGAGAAGGGCAACAAAAGTGGTGCAGGAACTGCATCAGAAAACATATGAGGACAGATTAATGGAGCTCAATAAGTATACCCTAGAGCAAAGGAGGGAGAGAGGTGATATGATCAAAACATTCAAACATCCTAAGGGCATTAACCAGATGGAGTCTAACAACATGTTTCAATATAAGAACAAGCATTTGTTAATGCCAAATGTTTGCTTGCTGGCATTAGCACTGGAAGTGCAGGGGTTAGACAGATGCAAAATAGGAATGGCAGTGAAATATTGAAGTGACGCCAATCCCATCCCGACCCTGCAGAGATGGACTGGCATTGGGGTGTGCCTTTGTCAGTGTGCCTTGGGGTGTTCGGGCTTTACACTCACCCCATTCCATAAGGAAATACTCTGAAATGGGTGCATTGTAGGAGGATAGGGTGAACTTTGGGGATGAAGAGCCCAAGGCAGACCTCGTTGCCTGTGGCTGCTGGGTGGGGGGGTGGAATGGCAGGAGCATTGCAGTCGACAATTCCCAAGTCGCACCCCTGTCAGTCCCTACAGAGTAGGGCATTATGTTCGGAAACCCTAACCAGCATGGGTTTTTTGGGTCCTCTCCTTATGAACACCGTCACTAGGATTTTCTTAATCTGTCCCGAATGTTGTTTTCACACAGTGACTGCGCCGTTGTGTGCCAGATGTGCAAATCACATTTTGGGCAGGATGTGAAAAATTACATGCATACTGTTCATAAGGAGATGTGGAAAAATGACAATATTGAAAATCTGGAGTGAAAATATTAAACATTCTCGAAGTTATGAGTGTGCATGTTAACTGTGCAATGCATGCTCATAATGCAGTCATTTTGGGGAATTATTTCCACCACAATTGCAGCATAGGCTTTTTGGGAGCCCTCCTCATGAACAGTGACACTATCATTTCATTAATCGGTCCTGGAAGGTGATTATGTGCACGGACCGCGAAATCACCTTTAGGGACCGAATAATGACATGACAGTGACTGAGTTCATGAGGTGTGGTCCCAAGAACCCCATGTTGAAAATTTGGTGCCAAAAGTCACAAAAATGGCCAAGATATCCACCTAAGTTGAAAACCCCCCATTTACGCCATTATACAGCTTATCGGCATTTCTTCAGTTTGTGATCGGCTTTGAACAGTGCAGACGTGTTCCTGCTCCAGTGAAGACAGTCGAGCTAGGCTCTGGAGGTGAGTATGGGGTGAAGGTGTGTGTGTAGGGAGGTGGGGTGTGTAGAGGGTGGGTGCAGGTTAGGGGAGGGGGCACCGCAGACGAGGGACTGTTTTTTGTTTACAGGGTAAAAAAAAAATATTATGGGAAGGTTTTCTCTTTTACAGGTAAATTTGGCACACTGGAGTGGGCTCCCAGTGTGCCACTTGTATTTTTGGGGAGGGGGAACTGAAGTTGATGGGTATTGGGCCCCCCGTTAGTGTCTGTTTGGGGGGCATGATGCCGAGGGGGATTGGGTACCCCCCTTAGCAGACAAATAACAGGAGGGGGAACATTATGCTGACAGGGACTGGGCTTCCCATCAGCAAATGAACTGGGAAGGGGGCATGCCGACAGGGGAATTGGGCACCCTGATGTCGGATTCCACAGGACTGAGAGGTGGACAGTGACAGCCGCTGCCATGTTTAGTGAAATGTTACACCAGGCAAGACACACCCTGCAATGAGGGGGCGATCCCTCATTGCAGTGGTGAAATTGTTTCAAGTTTGTAGCATGTTTCTGAGCAGCTGTCATAGACAGCATGCTCATTTATTAGTGCCACAGAGAGAAGCCCCAAAAAGCAGTGGCAGCACTGTCCACAACATGACCGCACCTCCATAACCTGTTACTCCAGCAAGCTGTTACATTTCTTGTGCATGCGCACAAGTAAACCTAAAAAGGGAAAAACAAAAAATATAGTATAGGCCCTGATGGTATAGTTCATAAGACAATGTGCATTTGTCAGGTCTTATTCTCGGTTCTGTGTCCTCTTTCCATCTACTTCAACCATTGTACTTCACCCCTTCCTGAATGAACTGCTGGCCTGTCGGAGGTGGGTCACATTATCCCAGAACTTATTTCCAGTTAAAACGAAGATCAGTGCATATGTCACCATGATGAACAAGACAGTAAATGTAAACTTACAACAGTAAAGGCACAACAGCTATATTAACTAATAACAAAAATGAAATATATTAAACACTGACTTGTTTTTCCCAACTTTGTCTGCTGTGTGGTAATTTAGTAAAAGAAAAGATGTTAGTTTATCCTTCTATTCATCCCTCATAAAAATCTAATTTACTGTGTTCCATTAGTAATCTAGATAAGATAAACATGTTCATTCCCTCTCCTTTATCGTCATTCCCCCAGACCTGACCAACCCTGGTTAGTTGCTGGATTCAGGTGAGATATTGATTTAATATTGGGGTAGAATCCATCTCTTCCACATATCTGTAGAATGGGAACCATCTAGCATTATACTTCTCAATCCGTAATTGTAGTCTGACTGTAATAGCCTCTGTCCTTGTATTCTGGTTATGTTTCTCCACCATTGAGCTATTGTGGGTGTGGTAGTAGACTACCAGTTTGGGGATAATACTTTATTGGCTACCGCCACTAGAATATGAAAAATACATTTTTGATCTTGCCTTCTTAACTCATTAGGTGGCAACCCTAATACTAAGTGTTCAAATTGAGGACATAGAGATAATTTAAATTTTTTTTAAATGATTTATTGCAGTATACTGCAAGGATTACAGACAGTGTCCTGCCTTCGGTCGGTCCCTGATCCCCTCACAACCCACTCAGCAACTGCATGGAAGCCAGTCATGTATTATACTGTTATTCAATGCAATGAGGGCTCCAAACCACTGTCACCTGTCTGTGACACAGAGTGAGCAGCCTTGCTCACCCATGCGCGGAAAGAGTGAGTCACAGGCAGAAGACAGATGTGAGGCAGCTAATGGATGATGTTCACTTCCCATAAACACCCTACAGTACAGTGGTGAATGTCAGGAGATGATGACACATTACTTTCAAGTGCCATGTATCTCCTGCTGTCTGCAGATTGGAGAGGGGAGGGAGAGGGGAAATGTGAAGGGGAGAGGGGAAGAGGGAGAGGGGGTGGACACAAGGTCATTTTCACAGGACAGAGTACTGAAAGAACTTGCAGTCCCGAAAGTGCATAAGGCTAAGGTACAGGATGGGATAATCCCTGGGTACTGAGAGCTCAGGGATGTTCTACCTGCTCCACTGATGGTCTTGCTCAACAGATCACTGGAAACATGTGTGGTTCTGGAGAATTAGAAAAGGGTGGACGTGGTTCCTCTGCATAACAGCATCAGTAGTGAGGAATCTAGCAACTACAGGCTGGTCAGGCTAACTTCAGTCATAGAAAAACTAATGGATGCCTTACTAAAAGAGAAACTGTTTGATTACCTTGAAGACTAAGGGCTGAAGGACCACAGGCTGCAGGGGTTAATGGGGAAGGGGGGTGTCATGCCAAATGCATTTGATAGATTTCTTTGACTGGGTGACCAGGAAGATGAGGGAGATAGGGAAGGCAGTGGATGTATCCTATGTAGACTTTAGCAAGGTCTTCAACACTGTGCAACACAGAAGGCTACCTGTTAGGGACCACTTTGGGGGTTGGGGCCAGGGACCTTGGGATTATTATATCAGAAGACTTCAAGGTGGCAGCACAGTGTGACAGTGCCAGGAGGCATAGTAAGTGAGGTGTAAGCCAGCCTGGTGGTGCACAGGGTTGAGGTGCTGGATGCCACCTCACACCATGCCAGTGACTCTGGTTCGGGAGTGGACTTGGGTCATCGGCAGGAGGAGAGGATCGAACGTCCAGAGGACTGCTCTCCTCAACTGGGGTGGGATCTTAGAGTTTCCCCATCGTGTAGCGGCTCCCGTTGGAGACTGGGGACACTACATCTGGGTGGGGACAGGAAAGGGGGATCCAGCGGTTGATCTCTGTGGGAAGGGGTGGGCACATTCCCTCTGTGTGCTGACATCACTCCACATCTGCCACCTTGGGGGGGGAAAACCATGGTGGAAATCTCCAGACTCCAAGAGGTAGACAGTGGTCCCAAGGGAATGGTGCACACGTCCACTACTAGTCCCTACCCTGTTGACTCTCTCAGGTCTCCCCTCTCTCAGGGCCAATTGGGAGGACTCTGTCCTTGATTTCTCACTGCGTAGGATTCAGGCAGAGTGTTAGCGCCAGCTGCGTGGGACTCGTCTGAAGGGGCCCTGGAAGTCCGGTGTCTGGAGTAAAGAAAGTTAACAAAAAGTTACCAGAGTGTATAGGAAGTGGCATTAGCATCAAAGGGGTGTGGTTGCTACTGTACTGCTTTCTGATGCACCTCCACCTGGAATACTACACCCAGTTCTGGAGACCACACATCAAGAAAGACAGACAGGGTGGAGGCAGTCCAGAGGGGCAACCAAGAAGGTGCAGGGGTTACTGCATGAGGAGAGACTGAAAGATCTCTATATACACTCTGAAGGACAGGAGAGTGAGAGGTGACATGATAGAGACCTTCAAGTACAGGAAGCAAGCCCCATCCAAAACAGGATGAGCTTCAGGACCAGGAAACATGCAATGAAATCAGAGGGTGGAAATTCCAGAAAGGGTATGAGGAAATACTTCTTCACAAAAAAGGTAGTAGAAGCATTGACAATCTATAATTCTGGCTCCACTCGCAAAGCGTGCACTGTGTAGAAAATTTTACTTAAAAACAAAAAAAACAGGGCACCACCAAGCATAAGGCCTCCTGAGGATCACACAGACAGTGCAAAACTGTTCAATGGTGTTCCCGTGCTGTGGACAGCTGTGTGCCTTTGTCATTTTGGAGTTTGGTGTTTTTGCACATAAAGATTGCACCTTATGTTTGGTGGTACCCTGTTGTTTTTTTTATTTTTTTCCAAGTAGAAGCATGGAAGAAACTGCTTGTCAAAGTCGTGGAGGATAGAATGGTGGAAGGCTTCAAGCTTACATAAGAACTCATAAACTAAGGAGTATATTAGTGCAGAAGCAGGGAGAGTCTGCCAAGGTACAATAAGCAGTGAATCTTTGGACAGACTGATTGGGCCAAGCAATCCTTTTCTACTGACAAATTCTGTTTCTAGAGGTGCCACCATGGATTTTCTGTCCTCTTCCAACTGACTTTGCCATTACAATTTATCTAGAATAGTCCAGCTGAGATGAAACATCTCACTTCCAGTGGGGTCTGGCTGCTACCCATTTATGCAGCTAGGTGAACTGTAGTACCGAGAGATCAAGTGAACTGGCCAAGGTCACATGATTAGAAAATGGGCTAAAGATTTCCTGTTACCTGATTGGCTGATAGCTGTGCCAGGGATACTTAAGTCACAGAACTGGAAAAAAAGACTAGAATGGTAACTCCTCTTGGCAGTGCCTAGCGTGAGTATGTAAAGTGAGCCGCCATCTTTTGGACGGCAGAACAGTGCTGGAAGTTCCATGCTGAATGCAGTACTCTATACAGCTGTGAGCAGAGGAAATTTTTAATAAAAATAATTGAAATTGCATAGTACATGTGGAATTAATTTTGTTTGGGAGGCAGGGATCAATCTGTGCAATCTGCATTTTACTGGGCCAAGGTAGCTGCATTTTTTATGAATGATTTAACATATATAGGGTGGTTTTAGTAAGTGATATTCTGCTGTGTGCATGGGGGGTATTAGAGGGCAGTACGGAGGGCTGGGGGGATAATGGGATGCATAGGGAGAGGCATCACCAGTAGAAAACAGGAAGTTATTATCCCTCTGTACAGACAGCTTGTGCGACCCCATCTGGAGTACTGTGTGCAGTTCTGGAGACCCAATCTCCGCAAAGACATAGACAGGATGGAGGCAGCACAGAGGTGGGCAACTAAAATGGTGCAGGGTCTGCACCAGAAGACATATGAAGAGAGACTTAAGGAGCTTAATGCGTATAGCCTCAAGGAAAGGAGGGAGAGGGGGGACGTGATAGAAACTTTCAAGTACTTCAAGGGAATAAACAAAGTCCAAGAGGGTAGCATTTTTCAGAAAAAGAGGTGTGCAAGAACAAGGGGGCACAATTTAAAGATGGGGGGACAGCTCAGAGGTAATGTGAGGAAGTATTTTTTCAGAGAATATTGGATGCATGGAACGGCCTTCCTAAGGAGATTGTGGAGTCAAAAACGGTGGCATTCAAGCATGCATGGGACAGTCATAAGGCAATTCTAGGGGATAGAGATAGGAGGAAGAAGGCAGTTGATTAACTGGGATCTGCAGCTTATCCATTAGGTAGCAAAATGGGCAGACTGGGTGGGCCAAGCAGTCCTTATCTGCTGTCAAAGTCTGTTTCTATGATTCTTACCATCTTCAGCAGTCTGTATGATGCAAAACAAATTAAAGCTGTGTTCTAATGTATTTTATATCAATATCAGTCTTTGCATACTACATATAATACACTATTTATTGTTAATATATGTCTGTATTGCTGCTGTGTGTCCAGTATTTAGCCTATGTGATGGGGTGGTGGCTCTCATTCAGTATGCTAGCCATTTCTTGTCGGTGGGTGTTGTAACATATGGCTGTAATGGGAGGGCTGCCACAAGGGCTGTGTGTGGGAGGTAGGGGATGTTGGGGCTGGTGGGGTTTGGTAGCCAACAAAAATGCCTGTGGTGAGGGCGGGCTAGGGATGATGTCATGGGAGAAGGGGTCTAAATCTTTGAGGCTTGACTTGCATGTACTGTAAATGTAGATGCTCAGATTGTGGTTGTCTGGGAGTGGAGACTATTGTATGTGTGAGATTTGTCCAGGGTATGGGTGGAGTTCCAGTTCGGGAAGTGGGTAGGGGGAGTTTATGGGACACTGGTCAGTGTAGTTGAAGAGTGGTCTGGCTGTACTGAGTTTCATTCCCAGAGGTGGGTGAAACCTCTGCCTTTCTTTAGAGTTCTGTGGGTATTCGACTGAGGGTTACATAGTCCAGTGCACAGAACTCAAAAGAAAGACTAGAATGGCAATGTCCCTCAGTGGTAGAGATGCAGCAAATTTAAATTCCACTGGTGAAGTGAACACAAAGTGGGCACTTCGTGTTGCCACTCCGCTACGCGGAGTGTGCAATGCAAAATGCTCACTCTGCCTTGTCATTACCACTTCACGTAAAGGCGGAATGGCAACACGAAGTAAGGAGAAGTCATTGTGTTTAATGGACTTCGCGTTCCTCATTATGATTCTAAGTGATCCACTTGATGTTTCAGATTTGGCAGCCGACCCACACATCACATGGCTTACAGTACTGTAAGTCATGTGCACTTTAGCCAGGCAGGAAGGAAGGAAGTCATACAAGCAGACACTTTCACTTTCTCCTGTGCAGATGGAGAGAGGGGAGTGTGTTTTGTGACTGCTGATACTTTGAGATCAGAGTGAGGAGGAGAGTTAAACTTTGATTCTAACCAAACAGCTTTTTTTAAAAGCTAAATGTTTTTTGTCTTTTCTGTACTCTTTTTTTATTTAATTCTTTCTGTAAATTTTAATTTGCTTACCTTTTATAAGTAGTTAGTTTGTCTGTGACAGTGTGAGTAGTGATTGCTCGGGCTGAGGGAGGGCAGTAGGAGATGGAACAGGGTGACAGAATGTCTGGGGCAGGCTTAGCTCTGGGAGCACGTGGTAGTAAGTATCATACCATGTGCATGCGTGGGGGTCATGGGTGCCCATTCCTGTTGGACCGCTTGAAACTTGAGTGTCTACCCCCCCCCCCGGGAAGCAGGACGAGCACCACCTCCGGACTCTGAGGCAATTGAACCACCACCACCAAGTCCAGCATCAGGTCCTCTGGAGCAGGATGTGCCTGTCTCCCCAGGACCAGGTGTGGATCCCATCCTTGTTCAGCATCATGACCAGCCGGCTGCCAGGTCATCTGGCCCTCCCCTGCCTGTGCCTGGTCCTCCCCGCACCTCCATTGTTTGGCAGTCATTTGACTGTTGGGGGGGGGGCAGCAGTGTGGTGAACTGTTGCCTATGTGAGGTGGAGGTGCATCGTGGCCCCGGGAGAGTCATCTTGGGACTAGGGCCAGCGCACCCATATGCTCAATCACCACCAGTTGGAGTGGTAGGCTGCCACAGAACGGACCATGCCTGCACCTGCTGGCCATTCTGTGGCAGAGGGTGCAGCTGTGCATGGCAGCATCCTTAAGAAGAGGAGGAGTGCCACAGCAGCACCTGCTACTCCACCAGCACCCCCCACACCACCACCACCAGGTCAGCCTTTAAAACATGTGGACCCCAGAGAACTGCATATAACACAGGCTGACTTGGCAGTTCTCTGGAGTGCTGTCGAGGAGTACGAGAGGGTGAGTGGTGAGTGCTGTGGAGCAGCAGCTGGATCTCATATAGGGACATCAGCTGCAAATTATGTTCATGCTGGAACTGCTGCTGGATCACAATGGGATCTCACATTAGTTTTGTTTCCTCACATATGTGCCCCCACACCTTCCTTGCTGTGTCATAAAATGTATTTCTCCACCATCCCCGACTCTTGTATGTAATTATGCCCTTTTTTGTTGTCTTTCTTATGCGTGACACTTTGTATTCTGGACCCCCTTCCTTCTGTTAAGTGTGTGTGTGTGTGTGTGTGTGTGTGCGTGGTTTTGGTGCCTTATTTTTCTGCATCCCCAAAATGTATTTGTCTTGTGTCCAGAAAATTGACAAGTGCTAACAAATTGAAATGTGAGCATTACAGCACATACAAAGTCTTCCAGAATTAATGGCGCACTCAGTCATGCATGCAGTGGTCACACAGAGTGCCCAGATTTTTTTCTGCATGCCCAAAATGCATCTGTCTTGTGTCCAGAAAATTGACAAGTGGTAACAAAGTGAAATGTGAGTGTTACAACACATACAAAGTCCCACAGAATAAAATGATGACCATGAGCGAACTGTTGCTGGTCCAATGTGTGCTACGATTCCAACAATTGCAATGTGATTATCTCAATCGGATGGAAGGGTGCCCTTTGTCTGTACACTAATAGTAGCCTTGGTGAGTTGATATATATATATTGATATATATTTGTGTATTTTGTAGATGGGGGGGTTGTCATGGACATGTACTCATGGGATTGTTTTGCATCACGGGTCATAGATACTGTTGGTGTGCACATTTCAGTGCTCGATGATAACTTTTTGTGTAGAAATTTGAAATGGATAACTCTCAAGCAAATGAAGGTAAGTATATATATTTTTTGGGGTGGGGGAGCATATTTGCAGGTTTGTCTCCAATGGTTTCTTATTTGGTTACTTCACAGATGTCATCTGCATCCTTCTCGAGACTGGCTGTTAATGATGGTCATGGTCACAGAATGAAATGACTTCTGTGTGTTGCATGTCTGCCCCAGCCTGGGGGGGGGGGCTGATGTTAAAGAAATTCTTTGGATAAGGCCACTTTGACACAACAACAAAGCATCTGGTAGTTTCCTAAAAAAAGAAATGAATGACTTCTTCGAACTTGATTGTAATTTGTCCCTGGTTCTCAATCTCAAGTCAAGTTACATTTCAAAACCACATCTTGTCAAGTAACACCACCTATGTGCAACTTTTTCAACACTGTCATGGTCATAGCTGCACAGCTGCAAATTCAGAATACAGTGCATGATATCTCACAGAAACAGTTTTGGTGATGTACACATGTCACCTAGTTTATGAATCGCACTCAGTCGCATTTGCTGCAGTCTTTCAAAAAAGAATTGAACAAATGAAATAAAATCTTGATACTTACCAGTGTGGATTTCAAATGGATGTTCCATAGGTTCCTGTGTATGGTGCAGCTGCAGTACCATTCATACCAACTTTCAGCGAAGGAGTTGTTTTGTTAACATGTAATTTACTGTATGTGTTTGACCACTACGGCTCAGAAAAGCTGCAGAAAACAAAACATACAGCTAAAGGAAGTTAAATAGCATAAAAAACATTAGTAAACATACTCACTTTATAGTTTAAATAGAAGCTTTGTGCCTGTGGCTGATGGATGTGGTCTCCTTTTCGACTCCTTCTGCCTTGGCATGGTATATGTAAATGTAATGAGGAAATATTGTCTGACACTGGTGATGGGTGCTGGTCTGCTGGATTGGTGGTGATGGCTGTGGCACATGATGACATTCTCGGTTATATCTTCCTGCATCTGGTGGTGGTGGCAGTGGCTAGCATCAGTCCCAGTGGTGGTCCGGGGGGGCAGACAAACTCATGCTCGGTGGTGGCAGTGACTAACATCAATCCCGGTGGTGGTGATCCGGGGGGCAGACAAACTTCTGCTCAGTGGTGGCAGTGGCTAACATCAGTCCCAGTGGTGGTGGTCTGACTCCAGGGGGCACACTACATTTTAACAACTTGTTAAAACCTGCCAACATTAACCACATAATCATCCTCCTAAAGATATCTGCCCTCACAGTCATCTGTCTGAAGTCTGTCCACTGGGAAATGTTCTCCTTTGTGTCATCTACATCAGTGGTAGGCCGTTTCATGCTGCCACTGCCAGTGCCACTAGGATGGTCCATTTCCACATCACCAAAACCACCATGACTAGGCTGGGGTACGAATACTGAGGCTGCAGTGTGTGCTGGTATGTCTCTCATTCATTTTTATGAATGTTAGCAAACTAACATTTGCAGGAGAGAGGTTTGTTCAACAGTCCCTGACTATTGCACCTGCTAAGCTGAATACCCTCTCGACACTTACACTGGAGGGTGGGCATGTGAGGTACTTCAGTGCCACTGCAGTCAGCTCTGGCCATTCACTGACCATTCCACTCCAGTACAAAAGAGGATCATCAGTCATTGTCAGATGCCTGTTTTCAGACAAATGACTCGACCATTCACTATGCCAAACTAAATCCAGTGGTTGATGCATCATCCTGTTCTCTAGAATCATTTATTTCACAAATCCCCACTTGGGACAAAGCCTCCCAAAGCAGGTTGACGCCTGCCACTTTGGATGACAGACCATCTGGAACTGCAGTCCCCTTCCCCTTGCAGGATATGCTTGATGATCCTCCAGGTACACCTTCAGCCAGATTATGCTGCTGAGATTTGCTGACCTTGGCACGTGACTTCTGTGCCCCATGAGCCAAGCGCACCAGTTGGCCACTGATGTTTTTTACCTGTTCAGGCCTTCCCTCCAGTACTGATGCAATTCCACATTTGAATCATGGGTCCAGCATTGTTGCTATGGCAAAGTTGTCACTATGCTGAATGCTTAAAATGTGGTGATTCTGGTTGAATACGGTCAGCACGTGTTGCAGCAACATACTGCAAGCACTGCCTCTGGCAACATCAAGGCCTTGCTGTACATTCACCAATGTCTGCCTCAGCACCTGCAGCAGTGGAACTGATCGGCTAATGGAGGCAGACTCTCCACTCACTACCTGTGTGGCATGTTCAAAAGACTGCAAAATTGTTATTACAGAGTCCATGAGGCGCCACTGTTCAGTCATGGACATGGAGGCCCCAGAACTGTCACGGCTAGTGTGCATCACAAGATATTCTGAGATGGCTTTATAGTGTTCATACAACCTCTCTGCCAAGTATAAAGTGGAGTTTCATTGGGTGACAACTTCCAGCTTAAAGCAGTGCTGAGGGAGGCTGTTTTGCATTTGCAATTGCGGCAGTTGGTCACGGGCCTTTGCAGATCATGAAAAGTGAGCAGATATGGATTGCAACGGTCAGCATTTCCTTTACATCAGGGTGCTGCAGAAACACCTGCACCACAAGATTTAAACAATGGGCCATGCATGAAACATGAAAAAAACACCATTCGTGATGCATTTCACCACATTTGACCCATTGTCACTTGCTATGAACCCAGCTCTCAGGGACAGGGGGTTTAGCTACTTGTCAGTTTCAGACAGTACCATGTCCAACATGTTTTCACTAGTGTGTGAACAGGTCACATTGTGCATAGCAATTGTTGCATGCTGTTGAATTCCTGGAAGATTGCTACCATGACAATCCACCTTACTGCACTGATTATTCACACTACCAACATCACAAACAACCCCTGGCATCTGTGCCCAGTGTGCAGTTATACACAGATATGAACTCCTCACTGTTTTGCCACTTGTCCACATATCCATACTTAAATGGATGAATGGAGAGGAGGAATGTTGAAGGGCATGTCTTACTGAGTCGGACACAGTACGGAACAACTCGGACAGCATGTGTTGAAAAGTATGTCCTGGATGGTACTTTCTATTTTGGACAGGCGCATGCAGCAAACCACCAGAACCCAGAGTTCTCCACAAAGGAGAAGGGTAAAAGATTAATTGCCAGCATTTCAGCTACAGTAGCATTAAGTTCACGTGATACTGTATAATTGGGGGGGGCTTCAGCTTATGTGCAAAAACACTCTGTAACATGGGCTGACAAACATTTTACATGGGGTGTGATGACAAATGGTTCTGCTCTGTGATGATGAATGTCATTCCCAGGGGGTGGAGTGTGGACATTTGATGAAGACTGTTGCACAGGCGATGATGACAAACCCAGAAATGCAGTTATTTTACCAGATTTGCCAACCGGGGTTGATGTACCACTTGCACTAGACATACTGCATTTACCACCACCACCACCAAAATTGCTACTCTCACCAGCACTGGACAACATTTCAGAATCATTATGCTCCTGTACCTCATCATGCCTGTAGTAATCCTCTGCTCTTATTTCCCCATTACTGCACAAATTTAATTTCCTACTGGTCATAACACTCATGGAAGGGGATAACATGCTCGTTATGGTTGCTGACAAGGGTGAATGCCCCACTGTGGTATTAGCTGCCATCTTGTGCTGGGTCCACAGTGCCATGTGCCTATTCTTAAGATGCGTATGCTGTCCTCCTCTGCCCAGATGACTCCCCTTTTTACCTCGACTCACACGCACAAGGCAAACCTGGCAGACTGCAACTGACTCATCATTTGCATCTTGAACAAAAAAAATCCCAAACAAGGGATTGTGATGCTCTATTTTTAACATGTCCATGATGCTGCTTATTGAACTCTGTTCTTTTAAGCACTGAAGTGTGTGTGTGGGGGGAGGGAGCTGCATGCAGTTTCGGGCACTGCACACCTGGACTGCAACTGACCACCATGACTACCTATCATTATTACTGGGTGATCATCATCATCATCATCAACTGAAACTGGTAAATCACAAGTTTTCATGGGGGGGGGATTAATGCAAACAGACTCAGACACAGCCACCTTGAATTTCTTTTTCTCCGGTTCCCAACTGGGGTCAATTACATCATCACATTCATCAACGTGATCACACACATCCACATCTTCTGCTTAGATGCTGGCATGTGGACTGCATGTTGCAACCACAGCAACATCATCTTCATCATCACATTCATCACCTGATATTTTTTCACCACACTGTGAATCGCTGCATGGAAAATGTGGCATGAACCGCAGTGACGAAATATTACATTGTATGCTATCGGTGACATGATTATCAGAATCCTCAGGTTCAGTTACTGGGATGTTACTGGGAAGAATGACATCTACACTGCCAATCACTTGCATTACTTCACACTCCACTATATTTTTGGAGATGGTACACTGGTCAGAATTCAAATTTGAGGCAGCAATACTCGTACTATCACCACCAGCAACTGCACTAACACCACCGGCTAGGAAAACATCTCCTCCAAATATGAGTGAAACTACTGATTGGGCTGTAAAAAAAAAAAAAAAACACACATTGCAGGAGAGAAACCTTTCCTCACATCAGCAATGTACTTCCACGTCTGCATACTACCATGCCCACAGACTGTCTTTCTGGCAGCAGTGCCATGGCGAGAACTGGCCTTGCTTGCATATCTCTGTGGGTATTTTGGTGGATCAACAACAATATTCTAAACAAATTTAGATTTTGGTATGTTGACTTTCTGATTGGGGGGACACTGGATGTGCAGCCAAAAAAACTGTGGCTTCAGCAACAGATAGATGGTCACACAAATTCACAAGTGAAAACACCTTCAGTAACCAGTGGTGCTGAGGTGACAAACAATTATATCTTGAAAAAAAAATCCTTTTGCCGCTGGGGCGGTGATGGGGGGAGCACTGACTGCAGATTTTTACAGCAGTACAAGCAGCAAAACAAAGAACAGATACCACGACAGCAGTACAAAATCAAGCAGCTGCAGTGGATAGCGGGTTCACACTGCTGCACCTACAATTATACTGTGGCACAATAAAAGGTGTATTATTTGATGTCACGCACTACTGCGCACGTGTGCGTGCGCGCACACACACACACACACACACACACACACACACACACACACAGAACAGTTTGTCTACAATAGTGAATGAGTAATGAGTAGCAAATTGAAAAGTTCAGTAATATGCCATGTATTGTAAACAACTTGAAATTATGAACTGCTGCACCAGAGCAACACAATGCACAATCCGCAATAAAATTTCAACAATTACTGACAATATTACTGTGTGTACATTAACAGTCAGTTATATAACAAAAATATAACCAAAAAACAAAGAAATCCCTATTTCTCCAACTTAAATCTACCTACACCACAGATATGTCCCCCCAAAGCACACTTTCACTGTCTCTTACTACACACACTCAATGTTGTACATTAACATTCAAAATCCACACACAAACAAAATGCTCGATGAACTAGAGTTTAAGCCCCCCAAAACACTCAAACACTTTTTTAACAGCTTTTGGAAGGTTTGAATCACAGGCAGCTCTCAGAGCACACTGTCTCCTACAGCTTCCTGCACACACTACCCCGAACTGAGGCTGTGCAGATCAATATAGAGCCCATGTGACCTGAAATCCCATGAATCAATGCAAAATTCACCTTTGGAGCTTAAAAAACAAGGTGAAGTGAGGTGAAGTGCATTGTTCTCAATGCGCTTCGTCTTAAAATTTGGTGGAGTAGTGGTCTGGGAAGGTGGATTAATGCGAAGTCATTGTTTTCAATGGACTTCGCGGTACTTATTATAATGCAAAGTACCCCGCTTCACATTGTGGAGTACTCCACAAATCCACCTTTACTTCGTGAATCACTTCGGGGAGCGGATTGAGCCCACTTCGTCCACCACTACTCTGTGCCTAGTACAAGCATGTCCAGCTAGCCCATCCACATATCTCCCAAGCCTATGGAATCCACTTCCCTACAACACTCACCAGTCCTCCACGCCATCCACCCTGAAATATCTACTCAAATCAGCTCCTTCTGCTACCTGCTCATTTTTCTGCATCTCCCGTCCCCCTCCTGCACCCCCTAGCTCCCCACCCTCCTCTTCCTCTCCCATTCTTGGTGCTTTATCCATATGCAAGGCTTGCTCCATGCTCTCTCTCTACATTTGAATGCACTTATTGTATGTTCTAGTAAAACATTTATAATCTGTATAGTCCTGTAACAGCACTTCATTTCTACTCTACATTGTAAATTTAATTTTCCTTGAAACATTTACACCGAACATATATATCCTGAAACAGCACACATTAATTGTCACTTTTGTATTATGCTGCCCATGCCCTATTCATTTGTAAATAATTTTTCCCTGTATCTGTGGCTACCTACCCCCCCCCCAGGTCAAACCTGGAAATGAGCTTTGACTCAGTGTGCCTATCCCAGTAACCAATCTTTAAATAAATAAATAAAACTCCACACAGTGCAAGGAAGCAGCAGCAAAGGCAAACAAGATGCTGGGATGCATATCTAGGGGGCTCAGTAATAGGAGCGAGGAGGTTATATTGCCCTTGTACAGGTCACTGGCAAGACCGCATCTAGAGTATGGAGTTTAGTACTGGTGCCCACACCTCAAAAAGGACATTAACTTGCTGGAGAAGGTGCAGAGGAGGGCTACAAAGATAATAGTGGGTCAGCAGGGAAAGGCATATGAGGAGAGGTTGAGGGCACTGAACATGTACTCCCTGAAAGACAGGAAAGAGAGAGGGGACATGATTGGGACATTCAAGTACTTCAAAGGGATAAATAAGGTTGATAAGGAGAGTCTCTTAAGCTGAGTGGCAGCCATAACACAAGGAGGGTACAGTCTTAAACTGGAGGGTGGGAGATTTAGGAGGAAGGGAGAGAGGTCAGGAAGCACTTCTTCACAGAGAGGGTAGTTGACTCTTGGAATGCACTGCCAAGAGGTCATCTCATTGAAGACAGTGGGCAGCTTAAGAGAGGCTGGGATAAACATTGGTGAAAATGAGAATTATGAGTAGAGAGGATGGGAGTAGTGGGGAGGGAGGGACATTAGCTCAAGCTGTGGACCCTGCAATATGAGCAGACTTGATAGACCAAATGGCCGCCTTCTGCTGGCTTCTTCTTATGTTCATATGTGAAATAGATTAGGGAGCCACTTTCAAGTGAGGACCAGCACAAAAAGAGGTTGCACACAATGAAGCCGGCATGTGATGATTAGTTCATGAGAGATACCTCTTTGCTCACATAAGATACACTACCATGTCGAACATGTTGTTCCAACACTGTTTTTCCCTCCAAAAGATGACACTGCAGTCAGTGTACTCGCACTAGTCTTTCTTTCAAGTTCTGTGGCCAGAAGTGCCGTGCCCAACTTAGTGGTGTATCTGTTACGTGAGCAAAGAGGTATTACTTAGAAATATTTTTTACTGGCTAAACACATCTGTGAACCATTCTTTTGGAGCCATGAAACAATCTATTCCAGTGAAAATTACTGGGCAAAGTTATCAATACAGGCTACAAGTTTTGAGGCAGTTATACTGGGATTAGAACTAGGCAACCTGCTGCTGCTGTGTGTAAATGGTGTCTTCAGGATCGGTAGCAGTAAAAACAATTGCTATGTTTTTCTTAATTTGTCATCTATCTGGCAATATACAGACAAATAATATAATCTATTTTAGATATTTTAATATACATAAATAATATAGCCTATATCTGTCTATACTGCTGCATTATATCCAGTAATTAGCCGAGGTGAGGGGCTGGGGGCTATCATTCAATATGTCATGTAACTGTTTAACTTGGTATCCTTGATTTAAAAAAAAAAAAACTTCCCTCGTGCCAGTGTTCATTTCCTGTTGGATCAGTTGGTAACACATCAACCTCTGAGCCAAAAAGCTATGGGCTGGCTTTTGATCATCTGGGTGGGGATGCAGGTGCAGAGGTTCTTGTGTGGTCCAGGGAGAGATCTTGACATGTACACCCTTGAAGATATGAAAGATATGGACACAGGCTGGGTGATTGGCAATTGTGGGGTGCTACTGGACACCAGTGCTTCCTGTACACATCATAGGATGGGTGTTCAGTGCCAGGTAGTAGGGAGGCACTACCAGAGACCAGTGAGGATGTGACCTGAACTGGAATGGCTAATCAGGTGTAGGGGATGCTAACAGCACCAGGGCATTCATTGTTTCATTGTGACAGGGCTCAGGGATGGGTGCATGGGCAGCTGCAGTAAAGGCTGACCACTCTTCATGCACCTGGACCACCTGTGCAGCATCCAGATCAGCCTCTGACCCCCATCTGACCACTGTCCCCAAAGCCAGACCACCTTTCCAACCTCCCAGGCCAGCCTTGCCAACGCAGACTCAGAATCTGGTAGTTTTCAATACTTTCAACATAGCCATTTCTTCACAGCATCTCATGAATGTGGCAGTTGTCATTTTTTAAATCCTGGCCAAAATGTGTTTTTGTACCGAAAGGTAATTTCGGACTTGCTGCTTGAAATCACCTTTCAGGAAGAAGTTGAAAATTTTGTCTGCACTTGTTCATAAGGTGGGGGTCATAAAAAGGCTATGTTAAAATTTGGGCAACAATATTTAAAAAAATAAAAGTAATGAGCATACCTTGAAATTTATGAATGCAGGCTTGTAACTTCAGTAACTTTCAGTATTTTGACCCCAAATTTTAAATGTAGCAATTTCTTCAACACCTCATGAATGTGACTGCTGCCATTTTTCAAATCATGGCCAAAACGTGTTTTTGTACCTGTGGCGCCAAATTACCTTTTGTTGGTACGGTATGACGTTGGGTATGGATTTGAAAATCTACTGTCGGGTCCACTGGGTAGGGTAATAAGAAGGCTATGCTGAAAATGTGTTGTACAAATACAGTAAAAGTCCAGGTTAGAACTGAATGCTACACATTACAGCATTCACTGATAACTTCACTAATTTTCAATATTTTGACTCCAAACTTTCAACATAGTAATTTTTCCACACCACCTCATAAATGTGACAGGTGTCACTTTTATAATCCTAGATGTGATGTGTTTTCACACCTCTGGTGAGAAATTACATTTCATCCAATATATAATAATTGGTACATGTCATGTCTGAGGCGATTCCTAAAACAAGTATCTTCAAAAGTTGGAGTAAAAATTAAAAAAACAAAAACAAAATTGTTCAAGCATCAAAGATTCAGCATTGATAAATGCTTATAATATATGGTAAGTGCCTATTAACCACCATAATCAGCAGTCACACAGCTTTGTTATGCACTGTTTAGAATTTTAAAAGTTGTTAACTACACTTCAGAACTTACAAACAGTGGCCTATCATAAAAGAATGCACCAGAGTTCCATAAATCTGACACATAGAATGCAAACAGTGTTTTTTTACCATACACTATAAAAGATGATGGTTGGGGATCGGGTGACAACCACACTGAAATCACCTCTTGTGGTTGCTAGGGCTACAGTAAACCCCTCGAGCTGCGCTCTCAAAGTTTACCATGTTGCCCTAGCAACCACTTGAGGTGATTACAGCATGGTTATCTCCCAATCCCCAGCCATTATCCTCTTTGCAATTTTTATCTGTCTGTCTGCTTCACTTACAGAATTATCACCAAGCTATTAAAAGGGCTCTTTGTGTTGCTACTACTGCTGCAACAAGGCAAGGCTGCCTCCCTGAGTAAAGCCTCTTAATTTTGGTATTATTGTAAAGACATAAACATTTTTTATGATCTTACTGTGTATTTCCTCCTCATGGCACCATGTTTATCCACAGTGTCTATGCTCCCCAGAGTTCTGTGCTCCCAGTGACGTGAGGGGGTGAATATGAGAATACATTGATCTCTGTGTGGGAGTGCTTGAACTTGGAGCCTGTTTATGGGGAAGACAGTCTTATACTGCACCAATCGGGGAGCGACATCTGCCATTACCCACTGCATCCACACACTGTGTCCTTAGTGATGTCCATAAATCAGCTTGTGCAAATTAGTGGGGATGCTGTCAGAGAAACTGTGAAGCACCCAAAATATAAACATCTGCCCCAGTGTCCCCATGTATTGCTGAAGTATCATTGTTTGATAATATGCTTGACAAGTTTTTCCTTTTTGCAGTCACTAAAATAAAATAAATATGACAATACTTACTTTCTTCATCGATTGCCTCCAAAGTTGAACTCTCCATCCGGTAGCATTTCTTCCAGTCAGCACCATTATGTTTTTTTATTTAGGACTCCTGCACATGTGAAGCTTACCCTCATGCTGAAGAGTTCAGATTTGTAGGCAAGTGATGCACGAATTAAGTACTGCTACAGTTATTTGTCCTAGTGACTGCACAGAGGACAACTTTAACAAGCATACTACCACACAATGGTACTGCAGAAATATACAGGGATGCAGTAACAGATATTTGTATTTAGGGTGCCTCACTGTTTCTCTGTGTTCCACTAATTTCCATAGCCACAGCTGTGAGCGCAGTCCTGCCTGCAACTCACTATGGCAGCTGTTCGGATGAATAGAGACTCAGCCAAAAAACAAAAAAGAGAAAAAGACACCGTGTAAAGGTACATGGGATTTGGTATTTCTACACACACAAGAGGCTCCCATTTCACACACTCCCCACTGAGATGTAGTCCCTTATTTTTCTCCTCATCACTGGAATAACAGAACTCTTTGTGGCGTGGGCATTGTGGGTAAACGGGGCACAAGGAGGAAGGAAAAAAATGGTAGGATCATTACATATAGGATAGTGGATGGGCAACTATGTTCAACCAGTATGTTATGCCACCGAGGGGTTCTGATTCCCTGTGACCTCGAGAGCGAAGCTTGAGAGGTCCATGGGAATCAGATCCCCAAGGTGGCACAACACACTAGTTGTGCATAGAGTTGTCCATCTGCCATTCTATATAGTGTATATTTCAGACATTGCACTTTGTTTCAGTGAACTGTTGGTTGGGGAAGCACTTGAGGGTTGGTGGTAGGCTCAGATTACTGACAGTGTGCTAGAGATGTTTCTGCAAGTACAAGTTTAAAAAAAAAAACAACTTCCAACTTAACTGGATTGGGGAAATCAAGTATGTGGCAGCATTCCAAGTTTTTCTGCTGCTGTAGTGACACCACTACTGCAGCAGAACAACATAATGATGCCACTACTGCAGTAGAACAAGCATATTACAGGCATAGAATTCCACACATAACAGCATTCCACCATACACTATAAAAGTTTCTTTACTGAGCATGGTAAAATTATGCCAAAATGAAAAGGTTTTACTTGGGGATGCATAATACAGGGCCACTGGAACCTCCAGAGATAGCATATTGGTCTGCAGACCCGTGCTGCCACCATGACCACCACCGTCTGAACTAGACCGTGTCTCAGGTGAGAGTGGGAGGATGGCGCTTCCTCCCTTGACCCTGCCAGGGGGGATTCTGCAATGGTGCCCCTCCATGACGTAGGCCCCAGGGAAGCCTGTGCCAGTTCATAGGGAGAGGGACAGGACTAAAAAGCCCCTAAATTATCTTGCTGAGGAGATAACCCAATATGGAAAAAAAAAAAAATCATGCAGAACTTAAGGAACTGTAAAGTGCAATTTTTGTAAGTATTTTTTTTTAAATGAGCTGTTGGCTGGACAGCATTTATCCAACCCTGACACCCATCCTCCATCTCCTGGGACTTACCCACCCCACCAGAGTACATCTTGGCTCACCCACCCAGGATGCATCCTCAGGGAGGGAGGGACCTCTTCATGAATAGAGACTGGTTTGGGATCTGGGGGGAGTGCCTTGATTGGCTGCATGTGGTCTGGTGGAGGCAGACATCGTCCTGCATAGGCAGTGGATCTTTTTTCGGCCCCACAGGGAGGTGTGGTGTGCAGAGACATAGTTGCGCACAGAGTGATGGACATCTGGCATGCAAATGTTTAGGATAACTGGTTGCTCCCAGGGAAAGACTACCCAGTGTTTGAGGTAAAATGCTGTCTATAAGAGGGAAGACTACCCAAGATTTTAAATTAAAAAGCTGTCCCTCTTAAGAAAATGTGACCAAGGGTAAAAAGCTGCTTACCTTAGGGCAAGGCAGTCCAATATTTCAGCTAAAAAGATTGCCGGTCCCAGAGCATGGTTGTTTTAGGTTTCGGACATAGGGCTATCCATGCTGTAGGATAAAGAACTGTCCATGCAGGGAAGATTGCCTATGTTTCAAGGTAAGAGACTACTCACCCCTAGGAAAGGATTCCTGAGAACTGGAACAAAGTTATCAATCCCCTCCAGAGAAAGACTGCTCAAATGTGTAGGTACAATGCAACGTACTAGTATGTGGCATGAAATGCTGCTTATTCTTGAATAAGCAACCACAACATTGATAAACACTTTCTATAGGGGATGGATTAAAGTCTAGTGTGAAACATTGACCACCCTATGGCAACGCTGCTCAAGGTTTGAGATAAAGTTGTCCCTATAAAGGGAAGATTACAGGGATGCTATGCACAGGAAGGTGGTTGAAAGCATGGGGTTAGAAGGTTAACAGCTGTAGGACAGAGTTATAAAAGGTTTGAATAAAGTGCAGTTCTGCACTGAGAAAAACATTTTAAACTTTGAGGTAAAAATGGGCATTTGGTATACAGTAAAATGCAATGTATCATGGTATGCCTGCCTGGGACTTGAATAATCTTTTGCCTTCATCTTTCTAAACAAATGGTAAAATTTCACTATCTCTGCATGACTCATTTTAAAATGTACCTGCATTTTCTTTGAAATGTAATCAATGTTGTGGGAAACCAAAGCACATAAAAAGTTATAACAAAGTGTTTAAAAATGTTGGAACAAATTGCTCATTGTAACAGTCTGAACTAAGTCCTTCCTTTCTGTACCATAACTAATTCACACAAAACTGCCTGCTGTCATACAGGCACAGTCCTTTCCTCAGCAGCTCCTGCTCCTGCCAGTCCATGGGCAGAGTTCGCACAGGGCAGACCCAACTCTCCCTATGGCACAAGCAGTCCCCATGAGTCCAGCAGCACAAACCTTGAGTGGACACGGAGTAGCACAGGGGTCTTATCTGCCACCTTACCCAACCAGAGACATCACTGCCACCTCTGTCTCTCAGGCCCTCCATGGCAGCCACCCTTTTATGACTGGATCTGGAGCCTGGCAGGCTCCTTTCAACCTTCTACCCTCTGGATCTGCTGCCCCACTGCTGGCATATGGGTGCCCCTACCACTATTTTGGGACTGGGGGCAATCTCTCCACCTTGGGTCTCACCAAAAGAGGTGGTCTCATTGAAGACAGTGGGCAGCTTCAAGAGAGGCTTGGATAGGCATAGGGGGAAGGTAAGGATCATGGGTAGGGAGGATGGGAGGAGTGGGGAGGGGGAGCAGGGACAGTAGCTCAAGTTGTGGACCCTGCAATACGAGCAGACTATTTATCTGAAAGTTTGTGAATGGGAGAGGCACACAAAGACGTGACTTGTTTCCAAGTACAACCTGGGTCAAGGGAAGGGGAATATTTGTATAGATGTAAACTGACTTACAGGACCAGATTAAGCTGTTGGTATTATTTTTAGTGAATGGGGGGAATTTGGCCAGGACACCAGGGCAATTCCCCATCTCTTTCGATAGGGGCACTTTGGAGTCAAGAGAAGACTGGCTTCAGATGGAGTAGCATAGTGGAAGAGGGCAGGTGTCTGGAGACCCACAGCAAGCACTTAGCGAGGGGATTGGTATAGCTGGGATGCACCTGAGTGGTGGCCAGCAGAGCATACCCCATCCCTCGCACCTAGGCACAATGTCTATCAGTGATGTTGGTACCGGCATTTCAAGAACGTCAGATGGCCTACAACTTTTGGATTCACAGTTGACAGATAAGGAAATGGGTTGGGAGACCATGGAGAACCCCACAGATGCAAATAGTGTCCTTGCCGAGAAATGCCACCTCCTGGAGCAAGCGGCACAGGAATATCAATGTCCAGCTTTTTGCGGCCACTCAGGAGGAAAATACACAAAAACGCAAATGATTGGAGGTGGACTCACCCTCTACGACCCCAGGTACTGTTACTAAATTTCTTGTTTTACGCAGTCTACTGGAGCAGGAGCCAATCTGTGTACCCCTTTCTCCTGCCCCAAAACAGCAAGATGTACAGCCTCAAGGGCCCCCAAATTATCTCTTGAAAGGGCTGGCTGGATACAGCTCAAAATGGCACAGTGGGTTGTGGACCCTGATATCCCACTTTCAGGATCTTCTGATGGGGGGGCCGCAGGCCGAGCTCCACGCAGACATACCTTCGCTACCAAACCAAGCACAGGGCTCAGAGGCTGTACAACATCCCATTATTATTATTACTGTCTCTGAGGTTACTCCTCCATTAACCCAAGTGGGCCCTCAAGGGCCAGTGCAACACCAGCGAGATCTGCACAAGCCCAGTTCTCCCCCTTTGTTCCCCTACAGCAGGATTTGCTCCAGGATTGTCACAGTTCAGGGGATACCTCAGCAGTCATGCCAGCTAAGGAACTCGAAAAGCCTAACTCCCTTGAGGGGAGCAGTCTTCCTATCCTTAGTGCACCTTCCCACACATATGCTAGTTTATTCCACCAACCTGTATCGTTGGCTAAACGCAGGAACACTGTGAGGTTGCACTTCCTGGGGCCTGTTGACAATATGCCTGACTGCTTCTTTTTTGGGAAAGTGTTAATCAAGCAAATGCTGGGGTTTTCCCCAGGGGAAGTATATGCCCCGAGTCACACACCTGGAGACAATACTTAAGATGTAAGTTTTCAGTCATCTGATCTTCTTAATAAATTTTGGATGAAATGTGCCCTGTTAAAAACTAACCTGGCATGGTCCCACTTCTAGGCCATCCCTGCTCACTAAACAATCTTTTAAGGTTATTACTGTTGTCTTTTTTTGTAATGAAGGGGTGAACATGGTGGATATCACCTACTGGCTAAAAAACAATGCACTATCCAGGGGAATCCAGAGCTTATCCTGGATTCAGAAGGGTTCAGAAATGGGGGTTGGCATTACAAAGAGAACCTGACTCTGTCAGATATGGGGCTGGTGCATCTGCCTAGCTGCTTTTTATCTGGGCCGTGATAAAAGGTTCATATTTTATCCAGGACAACCCTGCCACTGCTACAAATGTGATTCTAGCAGACATTTGAGCAGAACATGCGACACTTTGAAAATGTGCACAATGTGAGAACTTGTGCATATTATGTTTGACTGTCATCATCCTGTCAAATGTTCTCTCTGTGAGAAAGCACATTCTTTCATGGAGTGCCCCCAGGCAGCCCACAATACTGCTAATGGGGATTTTTGCATCCAAGATTTCTATCTTAACACAGTTATTAAAGCAAACAAAGGCAAAAACCTGGACCTCCCTTTGTCCAGAATCAAGGTTTGTACACAGTCGGTTTGGTACAACCGCCTTCTGTGGAACCACTTCCATCACCTCAGGAGCATGCTGTGCCTACTGGGGACTCTTCCCCAGCCAACACACTCACTATCGTAAAGGTAGTTGTTCCTGAAACTACATCCATGCTGCCCCCTTTGCCACCTGAAGAACCTTTTACAGTGGTCTCTACTAGATGATGGAGTCTTAGGAACAGGTTCTCTGGTAAACTTCCTGCGGAACACCCACTACCCACCTTGCAGAACTCCTACTCTGTATTACTTGTGGTCATGCCAGATGCAGGAACAGAATTGGATTCCACCTTGGTTTAATCATTTCAGGCAGAGTGGGCTTTGGATGTGGAATTGCCTCCGAATGATTCTGAGTTACCATTGCAAAAGCCTGCTTGAAGGGATTCGAGGAAAGGGGCTAAGAAAAAATAGCTGTTTATTTTGGACCTCCTGGTTTAGGATTTATTCTGAGTTTCTTACTGGTTTTGTTTTGGCCCCTCTCTAGTATTCTATGTTTGGTATTTGTAAAATCAATATTGCATCTTTGAATGCTAATAGCATCCAGTCAGAGAGAAAGAGACTTTTGATTTGTTTTCTGTTTGACAGCGATTTGCATGACATGGTGTTTTTTAGGATACCCGCCTGCATGCCTGTTTGGATCTGGAACAGGCCTATTTGGATTGGAAATGGGAAAAGACCTATTGGTTGACAGGAGAAGAACCATGTTGTGGGGTGGGTATTTGTGTGAATAACCCTTTGGTCCAGATGACATGCCTGACTGATATTATTCCAGGCTATGCTTGATGTTGGATTTAGTTTTGAGTGACCTGCACTGCAGATTTATTAATGTGTATGCTCCACAGGCCAAAGCTACTAGAATAGATTTGTTTAGAGCACTGCATCCATTTTTATTCACTTTTAAATACATTTTTTGGGTGGGAGATTTTAACTGTAGTAGATATCTTACTGACAGAGGTATGAAGTCGAGAAAACTGTTTCGTAATACTAACTGTTTGAATAATCTAATCACACAGGCGGGGTTGGTGGATGTTTTAGCTATGTCTGGCACTCCTGAGAAAACATTCTTTCATGGAACGCATGCTATCAGAATTGATTTCTGGTTCCTGTCTTCCTCTTTGAGGGTGGAACACACAGCTACATGACCGAAAGCACCTTCTGATCATGCCATTATAAAAGCTATAGTGTCCAGCCATACACATGTGCACCAGGGCCCAGGGTATTGGAGACTGAACCTATTATTGTTAGGATCCCCACTATTGAGGATGGCCTGATAGCCCTCCTTATAGCCAGAAAAATCAGTCAAGTTTTTGTATGATACATCCCAGGAGTGGTGGGAGGATACAAAAAAGGGGATTCATTCCTACTTCCAAACAATTGGGAGACTCAATGGGAAACAGAAGGACTCTTACCTCTCACTTCATGAGAGGTTCCAGTCTCTTCTCTCCCAAGTGGCACAAGGTAATCAGAAAGCTGTTCCTGAACTGACTCAAGTCAGACATCATCTTAATGAGGTTCAATATAGTAGATTAAAATCTCTAGTACAAAAAAGGTGGTTTGGGAAACAGGGCTGTAGAGATTTTATGAATTCCTTTCAGTTTTGTGGTCAGCAGCATCAACAAAAATAGCACAAATCGGGAACAACCTTGGGGTTCTTTTCACCACTAAGGACAACGGGGTCCTACCTGAGAGTATGTCGGAAGGATTGGTGATCTTCCTGTATAAAAAAGGAGACAGGACTGATTTAAATAATTGGGGCCCAATAATTCTGTTAAACGCAGACTTTAAGATATTCACAAAGTTGCTAAACAGTAGGTTATTGCTCTGTGCCTCGCAGTTGATTCACACCTCACAGACTTGCAGATACCAGGCTGGACGATTGCGGATAGTCTTATCCTCCTACGAGAATTACTGCATAGGGAAATATGGGAGAACTTGCTGGTTTACTTTTCAGCCTTGACCAGGCTAAGGCCTTCAATAGAATACACCACGATTATCTATGGGCCTGTTTGTCGCAGTATTGGATTTCCCCTATTTTTGTTAATTGGCTCCAGACATGTTATACTTCTGACACTGCCCAGACCTTCTGCAATGGCTGGTTAGGCCAGAAATGTGCGATTGAGAGGGTTATGACAAGGATGTCCCAGGAGGCCACTTTTATATACAGTATCTTTACGTTGGACCCCCTTTTTATGCAGGGTTTTAGACACTGTTGATATGGGAGTCTTCCTTTCCAGTATGGATCCAGAAATCAAATGTGTAGAATATGCAGATGATGTGTGTTTTATTATAGGGAATTTACCTTCAGCAAGGAAACCTGGGGTGGTTCTGCAGACCTTTATAGACCACATGGGGGCACAGGTACATTTTGGTAAATGTAAATGTCTTCTGATAAGGAAGGACGAAGTACTGGATAACCAGATAATAAGCATCCCAATGGTATGGGAGCCTTGCTCCATCTTGGGTATACTTTCTGGCACAGGAGATTTTGCCCTTTTGAATTGGTCTGTTAAGTTACAACTAGCACAAGACAATGTGGCCATCTGGAACAAATGGTATTTGTCTAACTTGAAAAGGGTGCAGAAGGTTAAGACCTTTTCATTTCCTATGTTTTTGCATCTCAGTGAAATTTTCTATCCACCTCTACAATTGGAAACAAAAATTTATGGCTGTTTTTTTTTTTTTTTCCTACATATGGGGAAGCCAGTTAAACCCCATCAAGAGATGCCTCTTATTTCGGGGTGGGGGGATGGAGGGCAGGTTGAAAATGATTCAGCCTATTGTATTTTTCTTTACTATGTTTCTTTACACGAATTTGAGACCAATATTGATCCATGAACGGCTGCTTGGATTCCCTGGGTGCTGGATTCTACTGCAACCATTTTTTCAGTTTGGCCACTGTCTGCTTATCTCCCAAGACAGCACTCCTGAGAGGACTGCCTGATTCATCTAAGATTTGCTTTGGGAAAATCAAGTTATGGGGCCTCACACAGGATCCTATTACCAGGTACACTAGAAAGGACCTATATGGATTCCTCATACAGAAATTTTTTTCAAGAAACTGAGCATTTTGATGGGTATCAACTTCCCGTTGCTAGCCTTGCTTGTAGAGCAGAAAGCAGCTAACTAAAACAAGCTACATTTTCTTATTAATTTAAAACTTATATCTCAGTAGGAGTCAGTGTCTGTTGAGATTAAGTAGACAGATACTTTATTAGAAGTAGAAGGGGTCTTATTTAGGGTTAAAAAAAAAAAGTCAGTGTGTGATTTGTGCTGGGAAGGGTACTGTATCAGCTGACTTGCTAAACCAGTAGGAGGAAATAGCTTTATTGGGGGTGTGGCTTAGACACTAAAAGCAGGTGACTCAAATTACAACTTCCTGTTGCTAGCCTTTTTTCTTATGAATTGCCCTCCATTGCACCCCTCCACCCACCCACCCTAAGCTAGTTCTACTTTTATAGCCACTGGATTTGACTGTCAAAAGGAACTTCCTGTTTGGCAGTAGGAAGGAAAGGATCATAGAGAAACACTGGTTTTGTTAACCCTAAAGGAAAAAAGTAGCTCACTCGCGCCCCCCCCCCAGCTGCTGGTGGTCTGACATTGAGCAAGGAAGAAGGAGGCTACTGAAGAAGACAGGAAGTTGCTGTCCCAGAACAGGAAGGGTGAGAGTTGTAAGGAGAGGAGAGAGTAAGCATACAGACAAACAGTAGAGGGGACACAAAATAAGACATGATAGGAGTGGTGCAGTGCAATGGCTGTGGGGCGGCAGTGTTCTGGGAGACATTCTGGAGGCTGCGATGCTACCCTATTTGCAGGTGCCTCTCTAGTCTGAGAGAGGAGGTTGCCTGTCTCCAGGCTGACCTGGCTAGGATTCATGAAACCTCCTCCTCCACCCAGGGACCACCAGGGCCAATGCCACTACCTCAGAGGTTGCCAAGAAGGAGGAGAGGCTGGACCAGAGTGGGCTCAGGGATGGAGACGATGGTGGAACAGAGTTGCATCCCTCAAGCTGTACCTCTCCACAATTCATTTGCTCTTCTGGTGGATAGTGGTTCCTCTATGGAGGCACCTGCAGTGGAGACCAAGGTGGATGCTGGAAACCTTCACAAAGGAGACCCACAGGAGGGTGGCATGGAACCCAACAGGGGAAGGAAACAACTCCTGGTGGGTGACTCAATCATTAGGTGGGTAGAAATGGGGGAGGAAGGGGAGAGGATGGTAAGGTGCCTTCCTGGTGCCACGGCTTGGAGGGACAGGAAGCGAAACCTCAGGATCGTGGGAGGAGCTGCATGAGGGAGGGAGCTGGATGTCATTGTCCACCTAGGGACAAATGATCTGGCTAGGAATGGGATCATAGGAGTGCAAGAGAAGTTTGTAGCATTGGGGAGGGGCCTTAGACAAGTAGCCCAAACGGTAACCTTCTCGGAGGTGCTGTCTGTCTATGGCAAAGGTGATGCTAGGGCACGCCTCACCAGGGAATTCGATGAGTGGTTGAAAAACTGGTGTGGAGCTCAGGGTTTTGGCTTCATTGGGGACTGGGGAGCCACCTAGAGGGATGTAGACCTATACTGGTGCAATGATCTGCATCTGTCCAGGGGGGGAACCAGAATCCTAGGTGAGAGGTTTAAATGCTCATTGGCAAGCATTTAAACTAGCCAAGGGGGAAGGCACTGAAAAGGAGCAGGAAATCCAGTCTCCCCCACAAAACATGGTACTTAGTGAGGTAAACACCAAAGAGAAGTTATTAGGGAGCAGAACATAGGTAAATGTAAAAAAGGTAAAGGCAGTAAGGACAGGAATGGAGCTAAAAGGGGTAAGGCTATCAAAAAGTGGAGGGTGATGAGTACCAATGCCAGTAGTCTGTGTAACAAGCTTCCTGAACTAGTGGCCTTGATGGAAGAGGGTTGCCTGGATATTGTGGCAGTCACAGAAACATGGTACACAGAGAACCATGACTAGGATGTCAACATACCAGGATACACAATCTACAGGTGGGACAGGGAGGGTAAAAGAGGAGGAGGAGTAGCTCTCTATGTAAAGGAAGGGATCAAAGCAACAGAACTAAAGAGTAAACACGGAGCAGATGAGGCATTCTGGGTCACCCTGGAGAAAGGAAATGGCACCACAATCCGCATGGGGGTTGTATACAAACCCACATCTCAGGGGGAGGGAATGGACAAGGAAATGATAGAAGGCTTCCTTAGAATGGCAGAAAAAGGGGAGATATTGTTGATGGGGGACCTGAATATGCCAGATGTTAACTGGAGCACCTTTGCTGTTGGCACATCCAAGAGCAGGGTCATTCTTGATGCCCTACAGGGGGCATGCCACAGACAGCTAGTATTGGAATCCACTCGGGAGGGAGCAATCTTAGACCTGGTACTCTCAAATGGGGACGGAGAAAGAATCTCAGATTTAGAAGTGGGTAGCCATCTGGGAACAAGCGACCACCAAACAGTGTGGTTCACGATAAACACAGCCATACAATCAAGCCATACAAAAGCAAGAGTATTGGACTTTAGGAGGGCTGACTTTGGGAAAATGAGAGAGTGCCTCAGAAAAGCACTAGCAAATGGGCAAAAAGGAGGGTTGGAAGAACAATGGGGAGTAATCAAAACAGCCATCACAGAGGCAACACGCCTTTGTGTAAAGCAAATCAATAAAGCACAACGAAGGAAAAAAACGCTATGGTTCTCAAAAGAGGTGGCAGGGAAGGTTAAGGAGAAAAGGATAGCATTCAGGAAATATAAGGAAACACAGAAGGAGCAGGACAGAGAACTTTATCAGTTAAAGCAGAAAGAGGCTGGGAAGGCAGTCAGAATAGCAAAGGCCCAAACCGAAGAAAGAATAGCCAATTCTGTTAAGAAGGGGAATAAGACCCTTTTGTAGGTACATTAGGGAGCAAAGAAAGACCAAAGGAGGGATACTGAGGATTAATAAAGGGGAGGGAATGTGGGTAGAGGGTGACAGAGAAAAAGCAGGGATACTGAACGAATATTTCTGCTCAGTATTCACAAAGGAAGAGGAGGGGGAGGTACCTAAACCAAACAAGAGAAGCACTCTGAAGACAGGGGTCGATACCAGTCCATTTACAGAAGAAAGGGCTCTGAAAGAACTAATAAAATTGAAGGTGGACAAAGCAATGGGGCCTGATGGGATTCACCCAAGAATTCTAAAAGAACTAAGGGCAGAGCCAGTGACACCGCTGACTACTCTCTTTAACAAATCATGGGAGGATGGGGTGGTACCCGAGGACTGGAGGAGGGTAGATGTGATTCCTCTTCACAAAAGTAGGAGCAGGATAGAGGCAGGAAACTACAGACCAGTTAGTTTGACCTCAGTGGTAGGGAAAATGTTGGAATCACTTCTGAAGGAAAGAATTGTTGAGTACCTAGAGGCCAGTGGGACACAGGACCCAAGGCAACATGGATTCAGAATGAGAAGGGGTGTGTCAGATGAATCTAATAGATTTCTTTGACTGGGTGACCAAAGTACTAGACCAGGGAGGGGCTGTGGACGTGGCCTACCTAGATTTTTTAGCAAGGCATTTGATACAGTCCCACACAAAAGATTTATACACAAGTTAGCCAGCCTTGGAGTGGGTACCAAGGTGGTAGCCTGGATAAAAAATTGGCTAGACAACAGGACGCAAAGGGTAGTAGTAAATGGAGGCCACAGTGAAGAAAGGAGGGTTATTAGCAGGGTACCGCAGGGTTCAGGACTGGTACCGGTCCTTTTTAATGTCTTTATAAGTGACATTGCAGAGGAACTGGAAGGAAAAGTATGGCTCTTTGCAGACGACACAAAGATCTGCAACAGGGTTTATACACAAGATGGAGTGGAAAGGATGACAAGGGACTTGGCAAGGTTGGAGGAATGGTCAAATGTATGGCAGCTCAGATTCAATGCAAAGAAGTGCAAGGTAATGCATATGGGAAACAAACCCGGGGGAAGTGTACACAATGGGGCGTGAGATACTGACAACAGTAAAAATGGAAAGGGACCTGGGGGTAATTGTGGGCAAGCAATGTGAGAAGGCAGTAAGGAAGGCTGGAGGGATACTGGGATACACAGGAAGAGGTATCAATAGTAGAAAACAGGAAGTTATTATCCCTCTGTACAGACAGTTTGTGAGACCCCATCTGGAGTACTGTGTGCAATTCTGGAGACCCCATCTCCACAAAGACAAAGACAGAATGTAGGCTGTCCAGAGGAGGGCAACCAAAATGGTGCAGGGTCTGCACCAGAAGACATACGAAGAAAGACTGAAGGAGCTTAATATGTATACCCTTGATGAAAGAAGAGAGAGAAGGAACATGATAGAAACTTTCAAGTACCTCAAGGGAATCAACAAAGTCCAAGAGGGTAGCATCTTTCAGAAAGAGATGTGCAAGAACAAGGGGGCACAATTTGAAGATAGAGGGCGGACAGCTCAGAGGTAATGTGAGGAAGTATTTTTTCATGGAGAGGGTTGTGGATGCATGGAACAGCCTCCCTGAGGAGGTCATGGAGTCAAGAACAGTGGGGGAATTCAAGAATGCATGGGACAGACACAAGGCAGTCCTAGTGGGGGGTAGGAGGAAGTAAGCTGTTGGTCAACTAGGATCTGCAGCTTATCTGTTAGGTAGAAAAATGGGCAGACTAGGTGGGCCAAGCGGTCCTTATCTGCCGTCAAATTCTATGTTTCTATGTATCCCGTGCAGGACAAGGTGTTGCTTAGCAAAACGCTTACATCCCTTCGGATACCTGGCTATATGTGGGATGTTCTATGGCTTTCCTCTTATGGGACATTTAATGTGAGTAGTAATTTGAAACATAAGAGATGGAGGACAGGTAGGAAAATCCCAGCCTCCCCCTACAAAACAGGGTACTAAATGAGAAAAAGACCAAGGTAGAAAGGTAAGTGGAGGATGCTGCTACAGAAGGTAAAGCAATCAAAAAATGGAGAGCAATGAGTACCAATGCCCATACTCTGGGTAATGAGCTTCCTGAGTTAGTGGGCTTGATGGAGGAGGAACATCTGGATATTGTGGCAGTCACAGAAACATGGTACACACAGAACCATGACTGGGACATAAACATACCAGGATACACTATCTACAGGAGGGACAGGGAGGGTAAAAGAGGAGGAGGAGTAGCTCTCTACATAAGGGAAGAAATCAAAGCAACAGAACAAAAGGGTAAACAGGGAGGAGAAGAAGCACTGTTGGTCAATTTGGAGGCAGGCAATGGCACCACAATCCGCACAGGTGTTGTATACAGACCCCCCTCTCAGGGGGAGGAAATGGACAAGGAAATGATAGAAAGTATACTTAGAATGGCAGATTAAGGGGAGATATTGCTGATGGGTGATCTGAACATGCCAGATGTTAACTGGAGTGCAGTTGCAGCAGCCACTTCTAAGAGTGGGGTTATTCTAGATGCCCTACAGGGACATGCCTTAGACAACTAGTATTGGAACCCACTCGAGAGGGAGCAATCTTAGACCTGGTCCTCTCAAATGGAGATGGAGAGAGGATCACAGATGTAGAAGTGGGTAGCCATCTGGGAACTAGCGACCATCGAACAGTATGGTTCACAATAAACACGGCAATAGAGTCGCCATACAAAGCCAAAAGTACTGGACTTCAGGAGGCTGACTTCTACAGAATGGGTGAGTGCCTAAGGAATGCACTAGCAAATGGACAGGAAGGAGGTGGAAGAACAATAGGAATAATAAACTGCCATCGAGAGGTACAAGCCTTGTGTGAAGCAAATAAACAAATAAAATAATAAGAAACCACTATGGTTCTCAAAGGAGGTGGTAGGAAGGTTCAAGAGAAAAGAAAGCATTCAGAAAGTCAAGGAATCACAGAAGGAGCAGGACAGAGAATTGTATCAGTTAAAGCAAAAGGAAGCTGGGAAGGCAGTCAGAACAGCAAAGGCCCGAACCGAGGAAAAGATAGCCAGCTCAGTTAAGAAGGGGGATAAAACCTTTTTTAGGTACATCAGGGAGCGAAGGAAGACTAAGGGAGGGATAGTGAGCCTTAATAAAGAGGAGGGGGTGGGCGGAGGGTGACTGTGAAAAGGCAGAGATACTAAGCAAATATTTTTGATCAGTATTTACAAATGAAGAGGGGGAGGTACCTAAAACAACAGAAACACTCTGGACACAGAAGTTGACACCAGCCCATTTACAGAAGAAAGGGTTCTGAAAGAACTCTTAAAACTGAAGGTGGACAAAGCAATGGGGCCTGATGGGATTCATCCCAGAATTCTAAAAGAACTAAGGGTAGAACTAGTAACACCACTGACTACCCTCTTTAACAAATTATGGGATGATGGGGTGGTACCTGAGGACTGGAGGAGGGCAGATGTGATTCCTCTTCACAAAAGTGGGAGCAGGGCAGAAGCAGGAAACTACAGACCTGTTAGTTTAACCTCAGCGATAGGGAAAATTATGGAATCACTTCTGAAGGAAAGAATTGTCGAGTACCTAGAGGCCAGAGGGGCACAGGACCCAAGGCAGCATGGATTCACAGCGGGAAGGTCATGCCAGACAAATCTAATAGATTTCTTTGACTGGGTGGCCAAAGTAGTAGATCAGGGAGGGGCTGTGGACATGGCCTACCTAAACTTTAGCAAGGCATTTGACTCAGTGCCACACAAAAGAATAATATACAAGTTAGCCAGCCTGTGAGTGGGTCACAAGATGATAGCCTGGGTAAAGAATTGGCTGGAGAATAGGACACAGAGGGTAATAGTCAATCGAGTCCACTTTGAAGAAAGGGGGTTTACTAGTGGGGTACCGCAGGGTTCAGTATTAGGACCGGTCCTCTTCAATGTCTTTATAAGCAACATTGCAGAGGGACTGGAAGGAAAAGTATATCTCTCTGCAGATGACACAAAGATCTGCAACAGAGTTGATACACAAGGTGGGGTGGAAAGGATAAGAAGGGACTTGGCAATGTTAGAGGAATGGTTAAATGTATGGCAGCTTAGAGTCAATCCTAAGAAGTGCAAGGTAATGCACCTGGGAAATAAAAACCCAGGGGAAGAGTACACAATGGGGGGGGTGAGATACTAACAACAAAAATGGAAAGGGACCTGGGGGTAGTCATATCAGATGACTTAAAGGTGGGCAAGCAATGTGAGATGGCAGTAAGGAGGGCTGGGGGGATACTGGGATGCATAGGGAGAGGCATCACCAGTACAAAACAGGAACTTATCCCTCTGTACAGACAGCTGGTGAGACCCCATCTGGAGTACTGTGTGCAGTTCTGGAGACCCAATCTCCGCAAGGACATAGACAAGATGGAAGCTGTCCGAGGAGGGCAACTAAAATGGTGCAGGGTCTGCACCGGAAGACATATGAAGAGAGACTTAAGGAGCTTAATATGTATAGCCTCGAAGAAAGGAAGGAGAGGGAGGACATGATAGAAACTTTCAAGTACCTCAAGGGAATCAACAAAGTCCAAGAGGGTAGCATCTTTCAAAAAAAGAGGTGTGCAAGAACAAGTGGGCACAATTTGAAGATGGGGAGGGCAGCTCAGAGGTAATGTAAGGAAGTATTTTTTCACAGAGAGGGTTGCGGATGCATGGAACGGCCTTCCGGAGTCAAAAACAGTGGTTGAATTCAGGCATGCATGGGACAGTCATAAGGCAATTCTAGGGGGTGGGGGTAGAAAGAAGTAGGCTGTTGGTTAACTAGGCTCTGCAGCTTATCCATTAGGTAGGGAAATGGGCAGACTGGGTGGGCCAAGCGGTCCTTATCTGCCATCAAATTCTATGTTTCTATGTATTGTCCTACCATGGAAACCATGGAACACCTGTTTCTGGGCTGTCCCTTTGTACAGAACTTTTGGTGTTCTCACATATAGCACTGGCCTAAGCCACCTTTTATTAATAAGACGATGGACATCCTATGCTTGGCGTTATATTGCCGTTCTTATGGACTAAGCATGATAAAACAACCCTGTGGTTATTTTTAGTTTGTTTTAAATTTCACATATGGTCAGTTAGATGTAGATTGATGATACTGCAGATAGTATATACCCCTGCTGAGTTGTTTTTATGGTAGGAAACATGGTCACCAACTTAAATGCTGAATTAGCTATGGTCTTCCCAACACACCAACACAATTTCTCCCTACCCTTTTAAAGAGGATGGGGTGTGCGTTTATGGTTTTTGTAAGACTGACATGTCTCCAACCTGTAAGGGTGTGAAGGAATACTTATTTTTTTCAGATTTTCTGTGTCATATTACACATCGTTACATATTTATTTAAAAAAGTACTTCGATAGGAGTATGTTTCAGACTCAGTTTTCTCTGTTAAAATATGTCCAGGGGAAAGTAGGATTTATTCCTTTTCTTTAACAAATGTGGGAACTCATTTTGGCTTCATTAGTATGTTTGAAATACTTTTTTTTTTTTTTTATTTCTGAATTGTGATTTTGCATTGTGTCTAGTTACTTGTTTTGAAGTAGTAAATATATACTTCCTCCTACTCTTTTGTTGGGGGGGGGATTAAATTCCCCTGCTCTTCTTGTGGAGGGGGGTTGGGAGTTCATGTTAGTTTAGGATTTTCCCCTTTGGGTTCTGTATAATTTGTTAGCAACCTAGAAAATGTATGACTGCAATACTTATTTGATTTATCTTTACTTTTTCTTGTTTTATGATTTGTGAATTATTTTGTGTGAGTTAACACTGTTTGTAACCATTTGTTTGTTGAAGTTGCAATAAAAAATTCCCCTACTCTTTATCGATTAATGGCAGATGTGCACCTCCCAGTCCCACTCTGCCCTGGTGGTCTAGTGGCCCCCCACCCTTTCCACCCTAAAAGGCAGTGGTGCAGCACCCTGGATCGGGGATGGAGGGGGGATGGGAATGCTGCACCACTGCCTGTTGGGTTGGGGAGGGTGGGGCGCGATTAGACTGACAGGCAATCGGGCAGTTCTACATGGGCACGTGGGAGCATGGGGTGCAAAGTTCAGTTACAGCTGGACTGAGAATCAGGGCAATCACTGTGTGGGGGGGCACTCAACTGCATCTCCTTGGTCTTCGAGGACTACAAGGTTGGCACCGGCCTGCCAGAGCAGGCAGTCTGCACTGGGGGCACACAGGTGTCCTGGCAGTACTAGAACAATGCCCTACAGGGGCACCACACATCAGCTGCCCAGTTTGTGGCTGGCTAACATGCTGCCTACTCTTGGGTCACCTGGGTGAGCCCATCACCTGGTCCCTGGCTGCCTCGTGGACTTGCGATGATGCCTGTGGCAACACTCCTTTTAGTGCAGGGCTGCAATGTGCGACTATTGCAGATAGTTTATTGCAAGTGGCAAACTTTCTGGGACAGCATCTTTTGTGTTTTTTGCAACTGCTTCGGGTGCAGCCTGTTTTTGCAGCAAGTGATGCTCGACACAGGTGGCTTCCAGAATCAGCCCCATAGTGATACAGGGTGTCTCCAGGGTCTGCAATAAAATTTTAACAACCCTCTCCCCAAGCAACTTGAACCCCACCTCTGCCAGCAGCAGGTGCATTTTTCCCCTCTTATTGCAGCATGTGCCTCCAGAACTCCCCCCCCATCCCAACAGGCAGGTAGCATGGCACATGTGGAATCTTATCCATGGTTCCCCCATACAAGCAAGGACTAACATACTAACATACTAATTGCCAACAGATTAGGCCTTACGGTCTATGGAGTCTGCTCGAACCTCGGATCCCTAGTTGGGTGCCGAGGCCCTCCCCCCCTTGTGTTCCAGAAACCCCTATCATCCATCCCCACCCCCTGAGCCAGGCCATCATCTGATACATCCACTTTCTGTGTCTGTCCCACCCTCTCTTGAAGCCCTCCACTGTGGATCTCTGAACCAGCTCGCCGGGCAGTGCATTCCAAGGGTCCACCACCCTCTCAGTGAGAAACCTCCTGCCCCCCCCCCGCTTTCACCTTCCAACTTCAAACCATGCCCTCTGGTGATACCTCCCTGCTTTAATCTAAAGATCTCCACCATGTTTACCCTATTTATTCCCTTGAGGTACTTGAAGACCTCAATCATGTCCCCCGGTCTCTCCTCTCCTCCAATGAAAACAGGCAAAGCTCCTCAAGTCTGTCCTCATACGTCAAATCCCCTAGTCCTCGTATCATCTTAGTTGCCCTCCTCTGTACCCTCTCCAGGAGCTGTATGTCCCTCTTCAAGTGTGGTCTCTAGTACTGCACACCGTACTCAAGGTGTAGTCTAACCAGTCCATTGTACAATGGCAGAATCACTTCCCTGCTCCTAGAGGTGATCCCCCTTACGACGCATCCTAACATCCTGTTTGCCTTGTTAGACGCTCCCCTGCACTGCTCAGTTATTCTTACATGCATCCACCATAACCCCTAGGTCTTTTTCCTTTATTGAGGCCTCCACCGCCTCCCCTCCCAGGGTGTACCTGTGTTTAGGATTTCCCCGCCCAAGATGTAACACCTTGCACTTGATGATATTGAAATTTAATTTCCATGTGTGAGCCCAGCTTAGCAGGGTGTCCAGGTCCTCTTGCAGGGCCAACCTCCCCTCTTCCTCTTCTTCCCCCTCAACTACTGCTCCCATCTTGGAGTCATCAGCAAAGACACTCATTTCACACCCTATACCCTCTCTGAAGTCCGATATGTATGCATTAAACAGGATCGGTCCCAGGACCAAGCCCTGCGGTACCCCACTACTGACCTCTCTAGGTTAGAGAGCTCCCCACCAACCACTACTCTCTGGGTGCATCCAGCTAGCCAGTTTTCAATCCATCTGACCAACAAAGGGCCTACTCCCAACCCCATCAGTTTCTCCACCAGACCACTGTGGGGGACAGAGTCAAACGCCTTGCTGAAGTCCAAGAATAATACATCCACAGGCTTTCTCCTGTCCAGTTCTGATGTTACCCATTCATAGAATGCCAAGATTGGTTTGACATGATCTACCTGGCACAAACCCATGTTGCCGCCTATCCAGACCTCCCACCTCCTCTAAGTACACCCCCAATTGTTCCTTTAGTATACTCTCCGTTAATTTTCCCACCACCGCGGTCAAACTGATGGGTCTATAGTTACCTGGTACTTCCCTTGACTCCCCCTTACGGATTGGCACCACATGTGCCTCTCACCAATCCCTAGGTACCCTCCCTGTCTCAAGTGACCTGATGAACAGCTCCGCCAAGGTTGCAGCCAGTATGTCTGCCAATTCCCACAGTACTCTTGGATGAATGCCATCCGGCCCAGGAAATCTATCTTTCTTTAGGGCCTTGAGGGCTAACCACATCCTTCCGGTGGAGATAGCATCATCCGTCCTCTCCACCTTACTGGCCTTTTTATCCTTATCCTGATATGACACCCCTGGGGTACCTCTCCCTCCCTCTTGCTCCATTTCTGTTGCTCCCCTGATCCAACTCACTGCCGCTCTATCCCCATCGTGCCTTGCTTTGTAGATATCCCATCCCTCCCTAGTGAACACAGAGGCGAGTACTCATTTAACCTCTGCCTGGTCCTCGCCTCTTCCACCCACCCTCCTTCTGATCTCAATCTGCTGAGATGGCTCTTAGTTTTTCTCCACTCCCTAATGTACTGGAAGAACCCCTTTTCCCCTCCATGTATCCCCTGTGCCAGCCGCTGCTCTTTACTGGACTTTTCCCCCCTCACCATCAGGGTGACTTTTCTAAATGCAAGGTGGTACACTTCCTTATCCCTCCCTGTCCCCTCTTGTTGTTTTATATTATTTGTAGGCCACTTTCTTTTCTCTGACCACTACCTGAACCTCACTGGACCACCAGCATGGTTTGTGACCTTGCTCCCTTACGTTTCACCTTAGCGCAGGTCCTGACTGCCTCATGAAGTCCCAGTTTTATGACCTCCCATTTCTTTTCCACATTTGCCATTGATGTAATCCCCTTCAAGTGATCCTTGAGAATATTTCCAATGCCCACAAAGTCTGCCCCCCTGAAGTCCACTGCCAATGTCCTAGATCCCACTCCCCTCCCCCCATGCTTATTTGAAACCAGGTAGTATTGTGGTCCCTCCCAGTCAGTGGATCCTCTACAACCAGGTCCCTTACCAGATCCCCATCTGCCAGAACCACGTCCAGGACATGCCCCTCCCTTGTGGGCTCCATCACATGCTGTGTTAAGAACACATCCTGGAAGCCATCCAGCGGCCTCTGCTCCTTGGCTACCTTAGAGGACATGATTCCCCGGTTTGTACCTGACATATTAAGGTCCTCCATCAACACCACTCCTTCCCCTTCTGGTCCACACTGGGAAATGATGTAGTCCAGCAAACCATCCTCCAGAACATCACCCATCCCTGGGGGCCTATATACTACACCCAGCTTGACCTTACCTCCTGCTGGGGTTCATAAAATGACCCATAAGACCTCCACGTTTCCCTCTGCCTCTTCTACCCAAGCAATTTCTATGTCATCTCTAATGAACATAGCCACTCCATCTCCTCTGCCCTCCTTTCTACCCTTCCTAAGCATAGTGTACTCCCGCACGTTTAGGTCTCAGTCATGGTTTTTGTTGGCTCACGTTTCCATGACCGCTGCCACATCCACCCCCCCCACCCCCGAACAGCATGGCCTGGAACTCTGGTAACTTGTTTCCCAAGCTCCTGGCATTTACTAACACCACATCCCACCCTTATCCCTGATCCCCTTTGTCGAACCCCACCCAGGTTCCTTATACTTTCATCCTCCCTCTGCTCCTCCTGAAACTCCACCCCCAGTCTGTTCCCACTCCCCTTTGGTTTGAAAGCTACTCCCTCATCCAGAGGAGAGGCTTCGGTCAGCCCTCCCTTATTCCCCCCCCCACCTGAGTTGTAGTCAGCTTACAGCTCATAAATTGAAACCTAGAAGCACTGAGGTTCCTGGCTTGGAGTTCTAAAAAGGCAGTAGTTATACAGACTGTCGGAGGACAGATGCAAGAAGCAGCAGTGGAGTCGGCAACTTCCCTTGCATGCTGCTTTGGATCTGCTAGCTTCAGGTGCATTCCCACTGCTTTCTGGGTCCCAGTGCAACTCTGTGCTGGTGGCTCCAAGTAAGCAAAATGTGAAGGGATGGTTCAGTTGGCCAGCAGCAGCAGCTGAGATTAGGTGGAGTCTGTGCACAAAGGCCCAATTTATGTACAAACTGCCACAGGGACTGAAAAAGGCAAACACCAGGAGACCCTATTTGCCATTCATGAGGGCTAAATTCTGGTTCTGAATTATCATTTATATAGACCCTTCAACTGTACCATTTTGGCCGGTACAATACTGTATTTTTAAGACCGATACCGGATCCTGCCTGGATCGTACCGTGTCCCGAATTTGCCACCTCCCAGTTAAACAATTTAAAAGTTTTTTTTTCCCTGAAAAAACTTCTTTCTTTGCTGTGAGCTCAGCTGGCACAGTCCAAGGTGGGGATCGTCCCAGTATCCCCATGGTAATCACCAGTGTGTTTGCTGCCCTTACCATGGTGCTGCCAGCAGAGGGCTCCTGTACGTGCACTGTGACCCCTGGAAGCACTGTAGCTCAGTGCTTAATACTGCGCAGGCGTCTTGCCCTTTCCCCTGACTGAACTGGTAGGATGGTGTCACACAGTTGGTGACAGGAGATTCCTCCGGGAGTCCATCTAGGCCAAACCATGGCGCGGTGGAGTGAGTGGAGCGCTTGTTGCAGATAATTAAAATTTAAACCGTCCAACCGGTAGGTCACAACTTGTAAAGTCTAAGCATCGATGCTGGAGTGGATAATTTAATTTGACCATGCACAAGAAGTTCTCCTGTCGATCCATGATAGCATCTCTGCAGGTGATGGGGAACGGGGGGGGGGGGCACAATGCCATGGGGATAGTGATGATCATTCTGGCTGGCCGGTAGTTTTCTTGATTTTGGGTGGTGGGGGACAATAACCGACAAAGTGACAGTCAGTGACTGAACAATTGTTCACCAAGTTCTGTGTGCTGTTCTGCATGGAAGAGCGGTGGTAGGAGGGCCCTTTACCTTAACTATGGAGGGTATTTCCCAGCAGATTGTCTTTTCTTTTCTGTCTCCTTACTCTCCTTGCTATGTTCCTGCTCCTGGCTGTTTTTTTTTTACTCCCCTTTCCCTTCCCTTTTGGAAATCAGGTCTGGTGATCAGAGAGAAAGCCAATGGTGTGCCAAAAAAAAAACAAACAGCCGAGTCAGACTGAGATAACAAGTGCTGTGTTTATTAGAGTAAAGCAGTAGGACTGCAAACACTCCCCAACATTTAATTGAATATCACTGTGTCTTTTGGGTTTATCACTTGTGTTGCAGTGAGCGGGCTCCCCCACTCACTGCAACACAGAAGTGTACCTATTTTGATCTGTGAAATGTTGGAGGGTCTGTTTATAGTGCTAGTGCCTAACATAATTTGATGCAGAACTTAATTCCTTAGCTAAATACCAAATGGGCATGTGAGCACTTAGTTGATGCCACTAAAACATAACACTGAACAGTACTGAGGGTTAAACACTGAAAGTATCAGAATAATTAAATGCCATGATACTTAAAAAGCCAGCGCAAGTATTTTGTTTAATTATTAAAAGTAGAACTGCTGCATTGATTCAGGGTGTTTATTTTAACAGACAGCATACTACAGTGAACACCTGTTTGTGACTACAAGGCACCACTGAGTTATGCATACTTGTCAACTTTGACAGGGTACTTGCCATGGTCCACTTTCCCTCCATTTTCAGTTGTCACTCAGACACTTTTTTTGCACATTTGTACATTTACTAAGATTGGAAGGATAAATAAAACTTTTTTTCTCCCTCTGCCCCCAGGTTGGCCACTCCTTCAGGCTTCTTGGACCCACCCCCCAATGGCACTCTACCCCTCCAGCCTCCACCTCACATTGCAGCCATCCCAGGGTAACGCAGCATAATACTTCACTGGATGGGTCCCTCTTCTCCGAGGGGGAAGGCACCAGTGGGGTGACCAGCGCACTCTTGATTGACCCTGGGTGCTGCTGTGGTGGGTATGCCTGACTTGAGGTTTCCATGGCAGCAGGAGCTGACAACCATCATTCAGTCAGTCTAGGAGCTGCTTTTCTTCCCTATTTCTTCCTGGGGGCATGGCGTGCTGCTGACGTCTAGGCACATGCCAATGTCTACCACTCCCCTTAGTCAATGGAGCCCAGCACTCTTTTGTGCTCCCGGCCTCTGCCAGGATTCAACAGGCACCAGGGCTGCATCCCTGCACTCCCCCCAGGAGAAGGCAAGCAGTCTTCTGAAGCTCTTCTCCCTCCAATCAGCCCTCTGGCATCCCTGGTCCATTCCCAAACCTGGGTCACTGGCATTGCAAGCAGAAATTGCATTGCTGCAGCGATGGGCCAGCATAAATAACAGTTTTATATAAAATAGACGCACACAACACATTTATTTGTAATGAAGGAACTTTATGCAAGTACCTTTAAAATCACAGACATTATATAAAAATCAATTAATACATAAATGTTAATACATTCATTCAACACTGCATAAGTAAGCTAATGTAATTAAAAACACTATATATACGGTAGCACAAACATGCTACAAAACGTGTTGGAGATAGTTACAGAGACTATAGATAATTCCATCGATTAATAAAAACAAGACTGGGTCAGCCCGGTGGCACTGAGAGCTGAGGCACAGGATGCCAAACCTCGCACCACGCTGGCAACCTGGGTTTGGAAGCACGCTTGGGCTGTCTGGTCAGCAGGGGGAGGACAGGACTGAGTATCCAGAAGACTGCTGTCCTGTCCTGGGAGGGAGGGGAGTCTCAATCCTGGGCTCTGGTGACAGTCAGGGGCACAGCAAGCCTGAGATCCACAAACCAAGGGATTGGCTGTGGCAGTGATCCTGTGGATGCACTGCACATCTGTGCTTGGGGGGAGAGACAAAAAGCAGAAAATACCCTGCCAGCCAGTGAGGCGACGGCCACCTCCAGGGACCGAAGCTCCACAGACCTGTCGCAGGCCACAGCTCTGACTCCACCCCTGGGGATCCTCTGCCTCTCCAAGGGGTCCAGAAGAGATTGGGATCCTGATATTGACGTCACTGTATATATGGTCAGGGATGGTAGCTCAGATCCATGCCAAAAAGTGCAAACTGATGCACATAGCGGTGAGTAACCCGAGAGCAGAGTACTACATACTAAATTGAGAAGGTCCAAGTTACACCATCAGAGGAAGAGAAGGACCGGGGGGTGTTAATTTCTAGTGATCTGAAACGCACTACTCAATGCAAGCATTCAGTGGCAAAGGCAAACAGAATGCTGGGATGCATTGCAAGGGGATTTAGCAGTAGGATGCGCAAGGTTATTCTGCCACTCTACAGGTCATTGGTAAGACCACATTTGGAGTATGGTGAGATATTGGCATTCGCACCTGAAGAAGGACATAAACATGCTGGAGAGGGTCCAGTGGAAAGCAACTAAAATGATAGAGGGGCAGCAGCATATATCTTATTAGGAGAGGCTGAGTGACCTGGGGATGTATTCCCTGGAGGAGAGGATGCAGAGAGGGGATATGATTGAGACTTTCAAGCACTTGAAGGAAATTAACAGGGTGGATTGTGAGAGCCTATTCAATTAAAGGCCCAACACCACTACCAGAGAGCATAGCCTAAAACTGATGGGGGAAGGTTCAAGAGGGACGTGAGGGAACATTTCTTTACAGAAAGGGTGGAGACAGCATGGACTAAGCTGCTAGAGGAGGCGGTGGAGACAGTCAGTGGAAGTCTTAAAAAGAGCCTGGGACAAACATAATCAATGCCAGAAGGCATAGTCAGAAATACAACAAAAGAAATCGGAGGTGGGGGGGGGGCAGAGGCACAGTTGAAATCTCAAGGCATAAGCAATATTTATTTTCCCGAGCAGACATGATAGACCAATAGGTCTCCTTCCACTGGCTGTTTTCTTATGTTCTTACTGTCTGAGAAGTGGTTCAGGAGGGTGGTTAGGGGCTGCAGGTCGAGCGAGTATAGCCTGAGATGCCCCGAATGGCAGTGAGAAAATAGAGCTGAAGAATAGAAACAAGGCTATTTAAATATTAAAAAAAAAAAAAAAAAAATTACTAGGCAAAAAAAACCTGCAATCTGAACATTAACCTGAAATACAGGCATAAGAACACATTACATATGCTTGAATTTGTTAAATTAAGCTACCGTTCCTGAGCTGTCAAACTCGAACAGCTCAGGATGCTGCAGCAAGCATGCAGTGCCATTACATTTGCTTTTTACAAATCCCCGATTCCTGAGTGAATAAATTTACTGGTAACAATAAACTGAATACTGAAGATAGCAAAACAGATGTACTATGGGATGGTCTGATATTAGCTTTAAAGAACAAATAATCATGCATAAAGTGAATATGACAACTGAAGCTGACAGAAGCTACACAGAATAGCGAAAACACCCTGGAGGCAGTACGCTTTTCCCCTCCTCACTCAGACCAACCACCATGCCACACCTGCTCCCCTTCCTACAGATAGTCAGTCCTGCAGCTGCTCTACCATGCCCCATTCTTATCTCCATCTTTGTTCATTCTGGCTATCGAGCCGCTGTTAACTGCACTTCGGCAATCCAGTGATATAAAAGGCATCTCGATAGGTAACCTGCAATATACTTCCTTAGCATATGCAGATGATCTACTAATTCTGGTAGACAACCTAGAATTTTTTGTGCAGCCAACTATTAGGTTACTTAATATGTTTTCCAAACTCTCAGGTCTTACAGTGAACTACAACAAATCTGAGGTACTACCGTTGAACAATCTCTGTTAGACATATATGAATACTCCACTCAGTCTGCTGATCACCTCAGGGTATCACTTATATAGGAATTACAATTTTGCCTAATCAGGGTAAGATCTGGGATGCACATATTTCTCCTCTGCTCTCTACAATTAGCACAATATTCAATAAATGGAAAACTCTTAATCTTTCATTTATGGGTAAAATATCAGCCATTAAAATGTCTATAGCTCCTAAAATATTGTATTTACACTCAAATATCCGATTAACCTTACCACCCCTACTCTTAACCAAAATAGACAAATTAATAGGTACTGTGACTTTATTTGGGAAGGGAAAATCCCATGATTTAATCGCACCAAATTAAAAGCTCACTGGTCCAAGGAATGACTCTGCCTTCACTGGTTCTTAACATATTTATGGACATTCCGGGTAGCTCATACTATCAAATGGTTCATAAAATCTAGTTCTAAAACCCCACTATGGGTTGATATGGAAACAGCTCAACTTGCAGGAACTAATCCTTTAGTATTTATCTATAACCCTCTGAATCATAAGTTAAAACACCCTACTATAGCTCCATCAGTTAAACACTGGTTTAAGCTCCATAAACAATTAAATTCCAGCCATACCCCTTTTCTATACACTCCCATTTGGGGTAACCAGAACATTTCTGTTGAGGGACATCCTATATATTGTAACTCTTGAAAGAACAAAGGAATTCAGTATTTGAGTGATATCCTATCTAATGACAACCTTTTACTTAACTCTTTTTACTAACTTTCAAACTGGATGGGGTATATCTAAAAACTATATTTGGAAATATCGGCAATTACTTCATGCCTTATCAAAATCAGTGCTAAAGTCATTTAGATTACCTAGCAGTGAGTGTTTGGATATGCATATTACTCATTGGCTGAATAGTAACTCATTCTTAGTTAGTAAAATATATAAGGTTATCAGGAATACCTTGCCAAACCAGTCTCTTATCCAGAACCAAATGGTGTCTTGCACTGCAGCAAGATATGTCCGACTCTCAATGGAATAGTTGTTGGTCCTCATATCATTACTCATACAGAGACATACGCAGTATGTTAATGCAATTCAAAATACTGCATCTCTGGTATAGAACTCCAGCCATACTACATTGCCTTAATTTAATCCCAAATGACAATTGCTGGAGCTGTAATTCTTCAGGGAGTAATCTGTTACATATTTTGTGATCCTGCAACGCCACATCAAATTTGTGGAAATCAATATATAACTTGGCCGTTAAGGTACTGTAATTGGCCACAGCGTCCCCTTTGACACCAAATAGTACATTCTTGGAATTAGGGATCAGCATATCAAACTCTCAACACCAACATAAATGGCTGAATATATTATCTATGCAGGCAAAATATTAATGAACTGGAACTATTTCAGATATTCTCAATAATTTAACCCAAATATCGTCTTCTGAAAATCTCATATTTGGCTATGGATCAGATTAATAAATATGAACTTTGTTGGCAGAATTATTTGAACTATTTGTAGCATAGTTAATTACAATCCTTTTGGGCCTAGATAATTTTCTATACACTAAACAATATATATATATTTTTTTTTCTTTAATATCCCTGTTTCATTAGTTGTATTTGCTTTATTTAGAATAGTAATGTATGCTTATAAATCTTATGTTATGGGTAATAGTAGGGCTAGTAAGGTTAAAGGGCATATGTATGTGTGTGTGTGTGTGTGTGTATATGTATATATGTGTATGTGTGTGTGTGTGTGTGTGTGTGTGTGTGTGTGTGTGTGTGTGTGTGTGTGTGTGTGTATATATATATGTATGTGTGTGTGTGTGTGTTGTGTGTGTGTGTGTGTGTGTGTGTGTGTGTGTGTGTGTGTGTGTGTGTGTGTGTGTGTGTGTGTGTGTATGTGTATGTATATAGTGTATATGTAACGATATGTCCATTTTGTAACATGGATATACAGGTCTACAGGTTCAGGGAGGGATGAGGTTACTTGGCACAAGAGACTAGGTTTCGCATTTGCACAGGGGGCACCCAAGTAACCCAACTACAGGAAGCAATAACTAGTCTAGAACCAGAATTGGATTTTCAGTGGGTTTATTTATTAACCATTGAACATAAACAAAGCTTTGTATGGTCTCACAGGCTACGTGAACGTAATGCAGATTAGAGGTCAAACACAGCGGTCCATTTGAGGAATGAACACAACAACAGTTGTCTGGTTTGGACCCACCAGGCACTCAGCCCGACTTTGCATGCGATTGATATAGTCTGACTGGCCCAGTCCCCCTGCAGGCCACTCGATTGATGGTCCATTGGCGAATGAACCAAACTTTATTTGGAAGACATCCCATCAAACAAGAGGATCCTGAACTGTGCTCTCACACCACTTGAAGTCTGTGACTTCAGAGAGTTTTGTTTTCCCAATCTTGAACTCCCATCAAACAGGGAGACTTGGTCCAAAAAGGAGTAATGTTCATCCTGTGGCCCTTAAACCACTTGGAGTCTGGGACCCTAGAGAGATTTTCTGTTGTGACCTATGTCTGGTACCCAATTCTATCACTACAAGCGTGATGGAGGTGGTGCAGCAAAACACAGAAGAAACTGTAGAGGTGGACCTGGTTACTAAAGATGGGGGGTTTCCACCTCTGTCCTACAGCCCATACCCGCCATTTCTCTGGACACACAGAACTTAGATTTAAATGTAGATGACGGATGACCTGAAGCACTCTACAATGAACTTAACCCATTAACTCTTTAAAATAAGACTGTTCATTTGTTTGTCCTAGTTGACATAGTCCTCCCAAATAGCAGTCCCCAATACTTGAACTAACTGAAGAAAAGAAGTTGTTTGTTTCTTCCAATGGGGCCAAACACTCACCCATTCGTTGGAGGTGCCCTACAGGCTTAAAACTGTAACCTTTGCTGTTATACATGAACAGACTGAACTTAAATTAAACAGGCAGCTTTTCCCAAGGTGGGAGTATGGTACGCTGAACCTATTAAAGAACTTTTTCTCACCCCTGAGAGGGGGTAAACAGACAACTACTGGTGTCCTTCTTGTTTGCTAAGGACAAACTCAAGACTCCTCCTTGAATTTCTGGAGTTCTAAACTACTGGAGTGAAGATTCCAAATGTGTTCTGCAGCCATGATAGTTCTGTTAGATGTCCTCTAGTCTCAGCTTGACTGAGGACAGAGTGGAGACAGGTGTAAACCCATTAAACTGAGTTTCGTTGCCTTCCTTTCGCTCACTACTGGTTTATTGGATTTGTAACCCTACAAAGGTTATATGTGTGTGTGTGTGTGTGTGTGTGTGTGTGTGTGTGTGTGTGTATGTGTATATATATAGAGAGATAGAGATAGAGAGAGAGAGATAGAGATAGAGATAGAGAGATAGAGATAGAGATAGATCTATATTTTGTGTGTAGGTATTATGGTATCACGGTATGCTACCATAGTTAGGGTTGAGGAGTCATTTATGTTAAACCCGAAACTTTTGCACCTTAATAACTTGTAACTGTTTGACAGATTTGTCTGAAATTTGGAATACATGATCAAGAATGACAGGTCTTGACTGCCAAGTTTCTATTGGTTGGTACACCACTGCGGAGTTATTAAGCATGATTGTGATTTATCCTTTTTCTGAATTCAGTCGCAGTATAGGTCGCCGGTTTATGCGACTGGCCCAAATCTTCAGGAACATGTGGTGGGGTTCCTAATATGCCTTTGAAGATTTGTGAAAAAGTATTAAACGTTCAAAAGTTATTCAAAACTATTTCCATTATAAGTCAATGAAAAGTTAACAAAAGTTCGACAGTGTCGCAAATGTTTTTACTTTGCAAATGGCCTGTTACTTTCTAAATATGCTATTTTGTTTTTGGTGATCAGAAAATGTTGGTATTAAATTTGGGACCCTCCAACCTAATTCTTTTGTATTCACCTATCGGACCCTGAGGATGCTTGCCATTCTTTCTTTGAAACACTCAGAAATATGTTTTTCAAATTTCTGGAAAGTAATTTCGCAAATTACTTTCATGCTCATGAAAGTGTCGAACTTTTTTGGCGAAGTTTTTAAATTGCTACAGTAGTTTTCTTACCTGTGGGAAAGTGACAGCGATTCTTTGGCATTGCGCTGCAAAGAACGGTTGGGAGTTTTGGCTGAAATTTGAGGGAACACGCTGACCACAGATGTTCCAGTGTTGTATTGAAAAATATTACATGGCAGCAAAGTTAGTATTCCAAATTTGATATTTTTTCCCATATTAATATTATTTTGTTCGATGATTACAGGAATCCTTGTCCTGCTGCAAAATAATGGTTTGGTCTTTTTCCTGAAATTTGGAGGGAAGATAGCCAATAGCCCACAGATGTGCCTTCCAGTGGTTTGTGAAAAATATTGCAGGAAAGGCGGTGCTCTGAAATTTTTTCCCATAGGGATATTATTACTGGTCTCTAAAGTTTAGGCCCGTATTCGAAATGCGATATGGACTTTGTCAGAACTTCTATTCCCATAATGGGGGCTAAGTATAAATTAGCTAGGACAGTTGTAATATATTTAAATTTTTTTCTATGTCATGTTCCTGAGGTATAAATATATTTATTCTTAAGTCTCATTTTCTGTCTGATATCCATTATGTATATATTCTTTGTACTCCTGTCTTTCTCTTATTTTGGAAAACCAGCCTGTGTACTTACATACTATTAGTCTTTTCTGTTGCGGTCTCCGCTTTCTTACTTACTGTTGACGCCTGCGCCACCATGCAAGTATTCTTGTATTTTATTGCCATGCTTTCTGTTATTTTTTGCTATTTGGTTCATAGTACTGTTTCTCTTTCTGTTTTAGCGTTTGCGCTACCATGCCCATTGAAATTTCCGCTTTGCAGGCAATTATGTTATTGTGTGGATATCATTCACGGCGGACCGTTCGGTCTATGCTACCATGTGTGTTACCTTTCTGTTCTCATTCAAGGCTATGCGTCTTTCATGTTCGCCTACCGTTAGCACTTCTGCCTATGCTGTTATTCCTGTTACTATGCCTCAAGATAGATCACGCGGAGCAAGAAGCGTGGCCTTTGGGCCCCCGTGCTCCCCGCTTGCCATTATTATTTATGGCAAGGGCTCTCCCGCCACTGCATTACATTGACTATTTTCTCATTATCATTCTCAAAAGAAGGGAATTAGAGGTAAAAAAATCCATTTAATGCATTAGTTAGGGTTGTTCCACAGTGACAAAAGTGAGGAAATTCGCTGTTAGGGTTGAAAACCCCTTGGACCCTTCCCCACCCCCAACTGACATTGGGGTCATCAGTCCTAGCTCTCACCCCATTCTCCTCACACTTTTGCTGGTTTTACAGTTGTGATGGGGTGAGAGTTAGGGCTGACGATTCTAATGCATACCCTAATGCCGTTGGGGGAGGGTAGGGGTCTTAAAGGGGGGTTTTCAACCCTAACAGCGAATTTCTACTTTTGTCACTGTGGAAATGTTCCTAACTAATGCATTAAATGGAGTTTTTGCCTCTAATATATAAATATATATTATAGTGGCACGGTAGTGCCACTATAGTTAGGGTTGAGGAGCCATTTCTATGTTAAACCCCAAAACTTTGCACCTTAATAACTTTGCAACCGTTTCTTGGATTTGGCTGAAATTTGGCATACATGATCAAGAACCATGGACCTTGGGATCTGCCAAGTTTTGTACTGGTTGGATATCCAGCTGCAGAGTTATTAAGTGTGATCTGTGCGCACATTTACGCTTTTTCTGGAATTCTATGGTCGCGCCTACAGGTCGTACGGTTTGTGTGACCGGCCCAAAATCTTCAGGAAACATACAGCCAGGGTCCCCAATGTGCCTTTCAAAGATTGCATGAAAAAATATTAAACGGTTCAAAAGTTATTCAAAAAACAGTTTTCCATTATAAGTCAAAGGGAAAAGTTAACAAAAAGTTCAACACTTTCGCAAATGCATTTTTACTTTCGCAAATGGGCCTGTTACTTTCACAAATTGGCCATTTTGTTTTCAGTTGGTGATCAGAAAAATGGTTGGCATTTAAATTTGGGACCCTCTAGCAACCTAATTCTTTTTGTATTCACCTAGTCGGACCCTGAGGATGCTTTTGCCATGTCTTTATTTTGTGGTAAAAGACCCCGAAATATGTTTTTCAAATTTCTGGAAAAATGTTTCGTAAATTTCTTTCGTGCTCACGAAAGTGTCGAGCTTTTGAGAAAGTTTTCGCAAATTGCGACAGTAGTTTTCCATCTGTGGAAAGTAACAGCGATTCTTTGGCACTGCGCTGCAAAAGAACCGTTGGGAGTTCTGGGCTGAAATTTGAAGGGAACGGAGCCAACATCTCACAGATGTGCCATTCAGTGGTTTGGTTAAAAAATATTACATGGCGGAAAAGTTACAGCACTCCAAAGTTGATGTTTTTTCCCATAGGATAACATTACGGCGCCCGACGCATTACAGAAATCCTTTGGATCCCTGCTGCAAAATAACGGTTTGGTCTTTTTTCCTGAAATTTGGAGGGAAGACAGCCAACAGCCCACAGATGTGCCTTTCAGTGGTTTGGTGAAAAAACATTACAGGGAGGGAAGGTTATGGTGCTCCGAACATTTCTTTTTTTCCCATAGGATAACATTACGGCGTTCGCTGCACCTTTCAGGGCCTGTATCTTGGAAACGGTGCGAGATACGGACTTTTTGTCAGAAAAATTCTTAGCCCCCTAATGGCGACTAAGTACCAAATTAGCCAGGACAGTTGTAAATAATATGACTTTTAAATTTTTTTCTACGTCGTACGGTTCCTGAGATATAACGTATTTAGTATTCGAAGTTCTCATTTTCTTCGCCGATACTCATTATTATGCATACATTATTTGTACTCACTGTCTTTCTCTATGCAAGTTTTGGGGAAAACCAGCCTGTGTGCTTTACATTACTGTTACTGTTGCCTCTTTCCTTGCATTCGTTTCATTTACTATTGACGCTCTGCACCATGTGCGTATCCTTTATGCTTTTCATTTGCGCTATGCTTGTTATTTTTTTGCCATTTGTGTCTACAGTACTGTTTCTCTTTCTGTTTCACTTTACATCACTATGCCCATTGACATTTCTGTTTGCAGGCACCATATTTGCTATGTGACAACACATCACGTGGCAGACCGTTTCGTCTCACATACCATGTGCGACTTCCTTTCTGTTCTCATTCGCTTGTGTTACCTATGCGTGACTGTTACTGCTTCTGTTTATGCTTTATTCCTGTTACTTAGTTGTCAAGACATCATGTGGCAGGGGGGCCCCATACCCCAGCCTAATTACACATTATATCTACTATTTCTCGTTATCATTCTCAAAAAGAAGGGAAATTAGAGGCAAAAAACTCTGTTTAATGCATTAGTTAGGGTTGTTCCACAGCGACAAAAGTGAGGAAATTCGCTGTTAGGGTTGAAAACCCTAACTCCGAATTCACCCCCCAGCACCACACACACAGACACACACACACACATGCAAGTATGGGGGAGGACCAAGTCAACACAACCAATGACAGACATCCAGCAGCAGGTGACAGAAATAACAAACAATTGTCTAAATGTACTACGAGACATCCCCACCCACCTGACCAGGTACTGCATGCTCAGTGGAGATCAACAGCAAAACTGAGGCCATGTACACCAAACATACACATCCCTGATTGCAGCTGCACACAACGTACCACACTTAGTAGTTGCATGGCCTTACCTACCAATGTCCCACACCAGACCACACCACATGTGGTGGGCCACCTGAGCAATAGAGTTGAGCAAAACCAAGGAGTTGTACAGGTATAATATCTCTGATTATAACAAGGGTTTGAGAAATGCAGCTTTCTAATTGACTGTAAACATTGTAACAGCCTTATGTTTAGTTTTTATTAAGATACATATAGAACCTAACCATATGATGAACATGGTTTAATGTTGTTTAAAAAAACAGTTTTATTATGATAGCAATAAGCCACTCCCAGGTATTATGTTAATGGTCAGTCTATCACTGTCTAACGACATGTGGCACTCGGCTACTCCTCATTAAAGATTAAACCCTTACAGGGTGATTAACAGACCATTTAACATAACTGTTGGTCATGCCTTATTGCTTAATTGTCTTTATGAGTAGATACTGTCCTTCTGCTAGGCACTGCAGCAGCTTTGCAACACAGTGTTCCACCCAGTTACACCATACACTGTCTAGTTACTGGAGAATGGCTGTGAATATGAACTCATGAAGATGAACAGTGTAACTTGATCATTACAGTCATTGAAACCTTAGTGTGATTATAACTGACAGTCAGTGATAGAGGATAACCCCTGCTGTCCTAGTACACTTATCCCACTGTGAGTTAAATCAATACTAAAAGACATTCTGTTTATCTACACTATTCCTACATGATTCCTGTTGTACCACAATTAACATAGTTATCACTTTGATAGCATCAGTGACAGAAGTGTGGCAAACCCAAACACTAGGCATACAGCCTGAGTATGAAACAACTGTTAAAAAAATTATACTGTGTCCATAAGTGGCATAGATCACTCATTGCAACAATAGTAAATGTATCACTATTTGAATAAGTTAGTCATCACAGATGCAATGAAATTGTCTTTCTCAGGTACAACATACTCAGTAAGTGCCTACAGGAAAATCTATCCTATAGACATCTCTGATACAGGTACGCCATTGTTGGCTCAGTAGTGCTATGATATTTAGAAGTTGCTTGGCCTGATCCATGCAACTACACTGTTTCTTACAAAGAATACTTACTGCATCTTTAGTATTGAAACACACTGAAGGTCTATGTATGTACATCAGCAGTACACCTTCATCAGTAAGAATGTATCTGATACTGGCAGTACGAATTTCACAACGTTGAACAGGCAATGCTTTTCCATACGTTTACATCAGCCTCTCTATCTTGAGTAAACAGTTGCAGTAAATGTACTACTATGTAAATCACATACTAAATGTAACACTACTTTTATCTTGAGCATGCTAGTGCCTTGTAGTTAATTTATGTACTTCTCTTAATTAATGTATACTCACTAGTGTTAAAACCTTTCTACAACTGTCATCATGCACCTTCAGCATTTATATTGACTAACGGCACAGTACCAGTTGTGATGTGTTGTGGGGAATCGGTAGGTAAGGCCATGCAACTACTAAGTGTGGTACGTTGTATGCAGCTGCAATCAGGGATGTGTACGTTTTGGTGTACATGGCCTCAGTTTTGCTGTTGATCTCCACTGAGCATGCAGTACCTGGTCAGGTGGGTGGGGATGTCTCGTAGTACATTTAGACAATTGTTTGTTATTTCTGTCACCTGCTGCTGGATGTCTGTCATTGGTTGTGTTGACTTGGTCCTCCCCCATACTTGCGCGCGTGTGTGTGTGGTGTTAGGGGGAAGGTGAATTCGGAGTTAGGGTTTTCAACCCTAACAGCGAATCCTCACTTTTGTCGCTGTGGAACAACCCTAACTAATGCATTAAATGGAGTTTTTTTTGCCTCTAATATGTATATATGTATGTATGTATACATGTGTATATATATATATATGTATATGTATATGTCTATGTATGAGTGTATATTTATATGTTGATATATAGGTATAGCATAGGGGCGCAGTCGTGCCCCTACATTTAGGGTTATGAAGGCACTTCTATGTTAAAGTCAATATTTTGGGCGTTAATAACTTTGGACCCATTCAATGGATTTGCGGTATGCACACTGGGGCATGATGGATCTCTTGATCTGCCAAATTTTATTTTTGTTGGACTTACGGTCTTTGCACATGAAAACTCTGAAAAATGCACTTTTCGCCAGTCATGTGGGCAGTTTGGGGGATTTTGTCCGTGGCACTACGTTGCCATTGTGTGGCATGCTTCTCTGTGACTTGGTTTGTTTGAAAGAGCTTCACTGGCCGGACATGTCACTTTTAGTTTGTTGAAAAAATATTTAGGCATTCAAAAGTTATAGCACTTTTAAGCTCCCAGTATAAGTCAATGGGAAAATTTATATGGTTGTTTTGCAAACAAAAAATGTGGTTCTGGACATCTGGTCTAGTCTGATGATCAAAGAATTTGTAGCCTCGTGGTCAAGGAATCTTTGTCCCCAAGAATTCTTTGATCTCGAGGTCCGCCATCTTGTTTTTGAATTCCGATAGTAAAAAATGAAATATTTCGGCTCAAGGGTCGCTCTTGAAGTAAAACGTGCATAGGTTTTACTCAGGGGGCTTTGTTCTATTGACCCATGCCTTTGGTTTCAACAAAAACTGTCAAAAAATAGTTTTCCACATTTTTATTCTTTGATCGTGACTTGCTAATGATCTTTGATCGTGAGCCTGCAAATTCTTTGACCGTGAGATTCTTTGAACTTTGATTGCGAGTGAGGGACGAGATGGCCAAATGAAAAAATCAAATTTCTCAGCCCAGGGGTGGCCTAGGAACACAAATGAGGGTGGGTTCTGCTCAGGGGGCTTCATTCTATCAAACCATGGTGGCGATTTACCTCATTTCCCTCAAACTTTTGATTTTCAGCATTTTTTAATTATTTGATAATTCTTCAATCCTGAGCCAGCAAAATCTTTGATCTTGAGCCTGCAAATTCTTTGATCGTGACATTTCTTGATCTCGAACTTTGATCATGAGCGAGGCATGAGATGGCCAAATGAAAAAATAACATTTCTTAGCCCAGGGGTGGCCTAGGAACACAAATGAGGGTGGGTTTTGTTCATGGAGCTTCATTCTCTTGAAACATGGTGGTGGTTTACTGTATTTCTGTTAAATTTTTGAATTTGAGCATTTTTTAATCTTTGATTGCGAGCCAGCAAAATCTTTGATCGTGAGCCTGCAACTTCTTTGATCGTGAGATTCTTTGATCTCAATCTTTGATCGCGAAATGATGACCAGACGGACCAATGAAAGAAATTAAATTTCTCATCCCAGGGGTGGCCTAGGAACACAAATGAGGGTGGGTTTTGCTCAAGGGGCTTCGTTTTATCAAACCATGGTGGTGGTTTGCTTTAGTTGTCAAATTTTTGAATTACACCATGTTTTATTCTTTGATCATGAGCCAGCAAATTCTCTGATCATGAGATTCTTTATCGCCATCTTTGATCGAGAGATGGGGACAAGATGGCCAGATTTTATAATGCATTAGATAGGCCCATTTTACTAACCTTTAACATTACATATCTCTAAAACAGTTTGGTCTTTTTATTTGAAATTTGGAGGGTGTTTACAGCATGTCCTGTAGTTGTAAATTACAATGTTTACATGTCAAAATATATTTTTTGCAGAGACATTGTGTGGCACAGTTTACATTTTGCCGACAGTGTTTTGCATTGTGGTGGTGGCTTGAAATTGATAGGGTATCTAGCCTTAGTGTCATGGATGTAGTTTTCAGTCAGTGTGTCTGTAAAATGTCAACAAGTGTGGACCTCTGCAACTCTGATGAATGAAAATCTCAAACATTAGAATGTTATATCTTGGACATGGTTTGATCTTTTACATTGAAATTTGGAGGGTCTTGACGGCATGTCCTGTACATGTTAATTATGGTATTTAGGTGTTGCAAAATTAATTTCCTGTGGAGATATTGTGTCACACACTTTACATTTTGTGTATAGTGTTTTGCATTGAGGTACTGGCTTCAGATTTACAGGGTACCTAGTGTTACTGCCATGGAGATAGTTTCACTGCTTATGTGTCTGGGATGTAAACAGCTGCTCAGTTATGCTGCTCTCATGACCAAGCAATGCATCGCATATTCAGTAGTTGTACTTTTATCTTACAGAGACATTTACACGTTGGTGGGAGGGAGCGCAGGGCCTGAAGGGCCCACACTCCCACCAACTTCTGCAACTTCTTAGTTTTCTATTCTTTTTCAAAAAGATTCTATGCAAAAAACTGCATTAATGCATCATTTAGGGTTAAAACACAAAAAGTCAGCAAATGAAAAATCTTTAGTGTTGCACCCCCGTGGACAGCTCCAATCATCCCAAGATTGACAGTTGATGGGGTGTGTCATTGGGGTTGGGGAGGCCTAAATGCTGCCCCATTCTTCTTCACTGTTGCTTCTGAATATGATTACACAAGGAAAGGGGCAACATTTAGGCCTCACAACCCCAATGATGCACCCCATCATCTGTCGATCTTGGGATAATTGGCAGGTCCACGAGAGGTGGGGGAGGGGCAACTCTAAAGATGTTTCATTTCCTGACTTTTTGTAGTTTAACCATAAAGGATGCATTAATATATATAGAGGATATGACATGGCCTGACTGAAGATATCATATTTATCTTCATGAGAGGCCAGTGATATCTTGATGTCACTGGCCTCGAGTGAAGATAAATGATATCTTCAGTCAAGCCATGTCATATTCTGTTTATACAACGTATGTTTTGCCCCCGAAACGCAACCCACCGCATATCTTCTCAATGCAATGGCCAAATAAAGGTGATGGCCCTAGCAATACAACTCCCCTTACAGGAATGCTGGCAAAAAACAGATGTCGTTTGTTGTTTAAAAACATTTCTGATGGAGCTTGCTATTTATAGTTATTTTAAAAAAAACTTCTCTGGTTTATCCTGCCATGCCCCCCCAATACAGCCCCCCACCTCCCAAGACAACAAATGAGATAAGGTATTGAAATATCTGGTTGATCCTGTCGGTTTAAAGTTATTTAAAAAAATTATCTGGTTGATCCTGCCATTATTTTTTATGAAATTCATATTTTAAATGCTTATCTGGTTGATCCTGTCATTATTTTCCACAAAATTCATATTTTAAATGCTTATCTGGTTGATCCTGCCACTCTGAGCACTTTCACTTTCTGTGTAATGTACCGAGGTCGAGCGCTATTCTCACTGATGACGCTGCATTCTCTGAGGTTTTCTAGTAGTTGGAAAAGTCAGAACCTGTGCTTGTGCACAGTTATGCTCTTTTTCAGTGAGTAAAGTTGGATTGCACATAGGTCGAAGCGAAGATATTTGTAGGCTTTTGAATAGAAGCGCGAGTGTCTGTAGCCCAGCAACAGACACTCACGCTTCCCTCTAGTGTCCCAAAGCCACAAATTCACTCACTTCAGCCTGTGTGCAGTTGACAGCTTTTACTCACTGAAGAAAGAAAGAACACTAAGCTGTGCATAAAGCACAGTGTTTTCTGACTTTTCCAACTAGTAGAACATCTCAGAGAATACAGCACTTATCAGTGAGAATAGCGCTCGACCTCGGTACATTACACAGAAAGTGAAAGTGCTCAGAGTGGCAGGATCAACCAGATAAGCATTTAAAATATGAATTTCGTGGAAAATAATGGCAGGATCAACCAGATAATTTCACAGAAGAGTGACAGCTGCGTGGGGGTGCTGCATGGGGGTGTTGGGGTAGTGAGACAGCCACGGGCAGTAGACAGCAGCAGGAAATAATTTCAGTTTGATTTTGATGATTTATAGGAATGTGGAGATAATAATGTTATCTTCACTGGCCAGTCAGATATCATTTTTTACACTGTGATTTACCCCTAAACATACATTGTATACAAATATATATATATATATATATATATATATATATATATATATATATATATATATATTTATTTTAGGCAAAACTCATTTAATGCATTACTTAGGGTTGTTCCACAGCGACAAAAGTGAGGAAATTTGGTGTTAGGGTTGAAAACCCCTTGGACCCTGCCCCTCAACGGCATTGGGATGTGCATTGGGGTCATCAGCCCTAACTCTCACCCCATCACATGTGTAAAGCAGCAGAAGTATAGGAAAATGGGGTGAGAGTTAGGACCGATGACCCCATGCACACCCCAGTGCTGGATGGGGGTGGGCAGGGTCCAAGGGGATTTTCAACCCTAACACCGAATTTCCTCACTTTTGTCGCTGTGGAACAACCCTAACTAATGCATTAAACAGAGTTTTTTGCCTCTAATTTCCCTTCTTTTTGAGAATGATAACTAGAAATAGTGAATATAATGCAGTGGCAGGAGTGCCACATGATGTCTTGTGGCATAGTAACAGGAACAGCAACGCAAACAGAAGCGCTAACAGTGGCACACATGGTAACACAAGTGTGAATGAGAACAGAAAGGATAATGCACACAGTGGCATAGACGGGAACGGTCTGCCACGTAATGTGTTGTCACATAGTAACATGGTGCCTGCAAACAGAAATGTCAATGGGCATGGTGACGCAAAGTGAAACAGAAAGAGAAACAGTACTGTAGACACAAATGGCAAAAAAACAACAGAAACGCAAGTGCAAATGAAAACGCAAAGGATAACGCACATGGTGGTGTAGACGTCAACTGTAAATGAAACGGGTACGGAACCGCAAGCAGAAAGGGCAACAGTAACAGTAATGTAAGCGCACAGACTGGTTTTCCCCAAAGCCTGCATAGAGAAAGACAGTGAGTACAAAGAATGTATGCATAATAATGGGTATCGGAGCAGAAAATGAGGACTTGGAATACTAAATAGGTTATATCTCAGGAACCATACGACATAGAAAAAAAATGTAAAAGTCATATGATTTATAACTGTCCTGGCTAGTTTTGTACTTAGCCCCCATTAGAGGGCTAAGCATTTTTCTGACACAGTCCGTATCTCACACCGTTTCCGAGATACGGGCCCTAAAAGGCGCGGCGAATGCCGTATGTTATCCTATGGGAGAAAAGAGAAGTTCGGAGCACCATAACTTTGCCTCCCTGTAATATTTTTTCACCAAACCACTGAAAGGCACATCTGTGGGCTGTTGGCTGTCTTCCCTCCAAATTTCAGGAAAAGAGACCAAACCGTTATTCTGCAGCAGGGTGCCAAAGGATTCCTGTACTGTGTCAGGTGCCGTAATGTTATCCTATGGGAAAAAACATCAACTTTGGAGTGCCATAACTTTGCCGCTGTGTAATATTTTTTCAACACAGCACTGAAAGGCACATCTGTGAGATGTTGACTGCGTTCCCTCCAAATTTCAGCCCAAAACTCCCAAACGTTCTTTTGCAGCGCAGTGCCAAAGAATTGCTGTAATTTTCCCACAGACTAGAAAACTACTGTCGCAATTTGCAAAGCTTTCACAAAAATTTGCAACACTTTCGTGAGCACGAAAGTACTTTGCGAAAGTACTTTTTCCAGAAATTTGAAAAACATATTTCTGGGGTGTTTTACCCCAAAATAAAGACATGGCTAGCATCCGCAGGGTCCGACTAGGTGAATACAAAAATAATTAGGTTGCTAGGGGTCCCAAATTTAAATGCCAAGCATTTTTCTGATCACCAACTGAAAACAAAATGGTGGATTTGCGAAAGTAACAGGCCCATTTGCGAAAGTAAAAATGCATTTGCGACACTGTCGAACTTTTTAACTTTTCCCATTGACTTATAATGGGAAATTGTTTTTTGAATAACTTTTGAACTGTTTATTTTTTCACCAAATCTTTGAAAGGCACATCAGGGACCCCGGCCGCCGCGGTCCCTGAAGATTTTGGGCTAGTGCTAAACCCGTCTGGACCTGTACTGTGTGAAGAATTTCAGAAAAAGCGTAGCGCCTCGACAGATCATGCTTAATAACTCCATAGCCGTGTATCTGACCAGTATGAAACTGGGCAGATCCCAAGGCCTATGGTTCTTGATCAAGTATTCCAAATTTCAGTGAAATCTGTCAAACAGTTACAAAGTTATTAAGGTGCAAAATTATGAGTTTAACATAGAAATGGCTCCTCAACTCTAACTATGGTAGCACTTCCATGCTACCATAATAAATAAATATATATATATATATATATATATATATATATATAAATACAATCACATCATACCCCCACAATGCAAAGCATCATGGGCTGCATATGCAAATCAACACAGAATGTTATGATGGTCCAACTTTAAGCAGAATTACATGGTGCCGAAAGGCCTCTCACACAGTTTGCAAAGGGTGCTAACAGAAGACATAGACACGTGTTTCGTCCTACCAGGACTCATCAGTATGCCTCGTCTGTTTGACACCCCAGTGGAATGGACCAGCAACCCCTAAGGCAGAGTGCCTGGGATATATTGTGGTGAACCCATTAAAATAAAAAACTATTTAAAAGACAAAGCACCCTTTGCAAACTGTGTGAGAGGCCTTTCGGCACCATGCAATTCTGCTTAAAGTTGAACCAGCATAAAATTCTGTGGTGATTTGCATATGCAGCCCATGATGCTTTGCATTGTGGGGGCATGTGTGATTTTGTATTTTCTTGAAACTTGGCTTCCCAGCCAAATGCCCTTTGGGGTGACCCTTGCCTCAGTGTTTATGCACGGAGGTTCTTTGTCTTTTAAATAGTTTTTTATTTTAATGGGTTCACCACAATATATCCCAGGCACTCTGCCTTAGGGGTAGCTGGTCCATTCCACTGGGGTGTCAAACAGATGAGGCATACTGTTGAGTCCTGGTAGGACGAAACACGTGTCTATGTCTTCTGTTAGCACCCTTTGCAAACTGTGTGAGAGGCCTTTCGGCACCATGCAATTCTGCTTAAAGTTGGACCAGCATAACATTCTGTGGTGATTTGCATATGCAGCCCATGATGCTTTGCATTGTGGGGGCATGTGTGATTTTGTATTTTCTTGAAACTTGGCTTCCCAGCCAAATGCCCTTTGGGGTGACCCTTGCCTCAGTGTTTATGCACGGAGGTTCTTTGCCTCTTATATGGCAAAACTCCATTTAATGCATTAGTTAGGGTTGTTCTACAGAGGCAAAAGTGAGGAAATTCGGTGTTAGGGTTGAAAACCCCCCGCCCACCACCCCAACCAGCATTGGGGTGCACATTGGGGTCATCAGCCCTAACTCTCACCCCGTGAAATGTGTAAAGCAGCAGAAGTATAGGAGAATGGGGTGAGAGTTAGGCCAACAACCCAATGAGCACCCCAATGCCGGTTGGGGGGTGGGCGGGGGGTCCAAGAGGGGTTTTCAACCCTAACACCGAATTTCCTCACTTTTGTCGCTGTGGAACAACCCTAACTAATGCATTAAACAGAGTTTTTTTACTCTAATTTCCCTTCTTTTTGAGAATAATGAGAAATAGTTAATGTAATGCAGTGGCGGGAGCATGGGGCCCCCGCCACGTGATGTCTTGTGGCATAGTAACAGGAACTGCAATGCAAACAGAAGCGCTAATAGTGGCACACATGGTAACACAAGCGCGAATGAGAACAGAAAGGGTAACGCACACAGTGGCGTAGACAGGAACGGTCTGCCACGTGATTTGTTGTCATATAGTAACATGGTGGCTGCAAACGGAAATGTCAATGGGCATGGTGACGCAAAGTGAAACAGAAAGAGAAACAGGTACTGTAGACACAAAATGGCAAAAAATAACAAACACAAAGCATGAAAGTAAGCATGAGGATAATGCACATGGTGGCGTGAAGCGTCAGCGGTAAGTGAACGGCATGGAACCGCAAGCGAGAAAGGGCAACAGTAACAGTAATGTAAGGGCACAGGCTGGTTTTCCCCAAAAGCTGCATAGAGAAAGACAGTGAGTACAAAGAATGTATGCATAATAATGGTTATCAGAGCAGAAAATGAGGACTTGGAATACTAAATAGGTTATATCTCAGGAACTGTATGACGGAGAAAAAAAATTTACGTCATATGATTTATGACTGTCCTGGCTAGTTTTGTACTTAAGCATATTTCTGATGAAAAATCCGTATCTCGCACCGTTTCCGAGATATGGGCCCGGAAAGGCACGGCGAATGCCGTAATGTTATCCTATGGGGAAAAAGAGAGAAGTTCAGAGTGCCATAACTTTGCCTCCCTGTAACATTGTTTCACCAAACCACTGAAAGGCACATCTGTGAGCTGTTGGCTGTCTTCCCTCCAAATTTCAGGTAAAAAAACCAAACGGTTATTTTACAGCAGGGTGCCAAATGATTCCTGTAATGTATCGGGCGCTGTAATGTTATCCTAAGGGAAAACCCATTAACTTTGGAGTGCCCTAACTTTGCTGCTGTGAAATATTTTTTCAATACAACACTGAAAGGCACATCTGTGAGATGTTGGCTGCGTTCCCTCCAAATTTCAGCCCAAAACTCCTAACCGTTCTTTTGCAGCGGAGTGCCAAAGAATTACTGTTATTTTGGGCATAGTGTTGCAAAGTAGTGTAGCAATTTGCAAAAGCTTTCGCAAAAATTTGAGACACTTTCATGAGTGCGTCACTACTTTGCCAAAGTACTTTTTCCAGAAATCTGAAAAACATATTTCTGGGGTGTTTTACCCCAAAATAAAGACTTGGCTAGCATCCTCAGGGCCTGACTAGGAGAATACAAAAATAATTAGGTTGCTAGAGGGTCTCAATTTTAAATGTCAAGCATTTTTCTGATCACTAACTGAAAACAAGATGGTGGATTTGCGACAGTAACAGGGCCATTTGTGACAGTAAAAAGTGCATTTGCGACACTGTCAAACTTTTTGTTAACTTTTCTGATTGACTTATAATTGTTTTTTGAATAACTTTTGAACCGTTTAATATTTTTTCACGAAATCTTTGAAAGGCACATTGGGGACATTGGCCACATGTTCCCTGAAGATTTTGGGCAGGTCATGCAAACCGTGCAACCTGTAGGCACGACAGTAGAATTCCAGAAAAAGCGTAAACGCATATGCAGATCACACTTAATAACTCCGCAGCCGTATAGCCAACCGGTACACTACTTGGCAGATCCCAAGGCCTGTGGTTCTTGATCATGTATTCCAAATTTCAGGTAAATCTGTCAAATGGTTGCAAAGTTATTAAGGTGCAAAATTTTGGGTTTAACATAGAAATGGCTCCTCAACCTCTAACTATGGTAGCACTACATATTATATATATATATATATATATATATATATATATATATATATATATATATATATATATATATATATATATATATATATATATATATATATATATATATATATTTATTTCTATATGTATTTATTTATATTTATATTTATATATAATGTATATAAATGTATGTTATATAAATGTGTGTATATATATATATATATAAATAAATAAATATATATATATATATATATTTATTTATTTGTGTATATATATATATATATATATATATATTTATATATTATATATATATATATATATATTTATATATTTATATTTATATATATATATATTTATATTTATATTTATACATATATATATATTTATATTTTTATTTATACATATATATTTATATTTATACATATATATATTTATTTATACATGTGTGTGTGTGTGTGTGTGTGTGTGTGTGTGTGTGATATATATATATATGTGTGTATATATATATATATATATATATATATATATATATATATATATATATATATATATTAATTATTACAGGCAAAAAACTCCATTTAATGCATTAGTTAGGGTTGTTCCACAGTGACAAAAAGTGAGGAATTCAGTGTTAGGTTGAAAGCCCCCTTAGACCCCCTGCCAACACCCCCAACTAGCATCGGAGTGAGCATTGGGGGTGCTGGCCCTAACTCTCACCCCATCAGGTGTGTGAAGAAGCAGAGGTATAGGAAAATGGGGTTAGAGTTAGGACCGACAATCCCAACGCACACCCCGATGCTGGTTGGGGGTGTGGGTGGGGGGGTACAAGGGGGGCTTTCAACCCTAACACCAAATTTCCTCGCTTTTGTCACTGTGGAACAACCCTAACTAATGCATTAAATGGAGTTTTTTGCCTCTAATTTCCCTTCTTTTTGAGAATGATAATGAGAAATAGTGATTGTAATGCAGCGGCAGGAGCGCGGGGCCCAGCTCCCGCGACGTGATGTCTTGTCACATAGTAACATGGTGCCCACGAATGCAAATGGTAATGCGCATGGTGATGCAAAGCAAAACACAAAGATAAACAGTACTGTAGACACAAATGGTTAACATAATGTAAACACAAGTGCAAATAAAAACACAAAGGGTAATGCACATGGTGCCGTAGATGGGAACAGTAAGTGAAATGGGTTCGGAACCGCAAGCAGAAGCGGTAAGAGTAACTGTTTTAGAAGTGCACAGGCTGGTTTTCCCCAAAAGCTGCATAGAGAAAGACAGTGAGTACAAAGAATGTATGCATAATAATGGGTCTGAGCAGAAAATGAGGAGTTGGAATACTAAATTGCTTATCTTAGGAACCGTACGATGTAGAAAAAAATTTTAAGTCATATGATTTATGACTTTCCTGGCTAGTTTTGTACTTGGCCCCCCTGAGGGGGCTAAGCATTTTTCTGACAAAGTCTGTATCTTGCACAGTTTCTGAGATAAGGGCCCTGAAAGGCGCGGCCACCACCGTAATGTTATCCTATGGGGGAAGAGAAGTTGAGTGCCATAACTTTGGCTCCCTGTAATATTTTTTTCACCAAACTAAAAGGCACATCTGTGGGGTGTTGTCTTTCTTCCCTCCAAATTTCAGCCCTAAAGACCAAACCGTTATTTTGATGCAGGGCGGCAAAGGATTCCTGTAATGCAGCGGATGCTGTAATGTTATCTTATGGGGAAAAAGCATCAACTTTGGAGTGCTGTAACTTTGCCACCCTGTAATATTTTTTTCACCAAAACAATGAACGGCACATCTGTGAGATGTTGGCTGTGTTCCCTCCAAATTTCAGCCCAAAAGACCAAACCGTTCTTTTGCAGCAGGGTGGCAAAGAATTGTTGTCATTTTCCCACAGCTTGGTACAGTAGTGCTAGCATAGTTAGGGTTGAGGAGCCATTTATATGTTAAACCTAAAATTTTGCCTTAATATCTTTGCAACCATTCAGTGGATTTGCCTGAAATTTGAAATACACGATCAAGCACCATACATCTTAGGATCTGCCAACTTTTGTACTGTTCAGATATACAGCTGCGGAGTTAAGCGTGATCTGCATGTGCATTTATGCTTTTTTGGAATTCTTTGGTTGTCTCTACAGGTCGCACAGTTTGTGCAACTGGTCCAAAATCCTCAGGGAACGTGTGGCCGGGGTCCCCGATGTACATATTGAAGATCCCATGAAAAAATATTAAACGGTTCTGGTTACTCAAAAAACAAGTTCCAATTATAAGTCAATGGGAAAAGTTAACAAAAAGTTTGACAGTGTTGCAAATGCAGTTTTTACTTGCGCAAATGGCCTTTTTACTGTCGCAAATCTGCCATTTTGTTTACAGTTAGTCATCAGAAAAATGCTTGGCATTTAAATGTGGGACCCTCTAGCAACCTAATTCTTTTTGTAGTCACCTAGTCGGAGCCTGAGGATGCTAGGCATGTCTTTATTTTGGGGTTAAAACACTCCAGAAATATGTTTTTCAAATTTCTGGAAAAAGTACTTTCGCAAAAAATGTCCAGAATTACTGAAAATATTACTGTATGTACATTAACAGTTATACAAGAATATAACCAAAACAGAAAGACTGCCTTTTTCTTCCAGTTAATCTATCTCCACCACAGATACGCCCCTCCACCAAAGCACACTTCAAGTGTCTGTTAGTACACAGACTGAATGTTCTAAATTAACATTCAAAATCCACACACACACACTTGACGATATGAGAACAGGAGTGTTTCCTACAGTCAATGTATAAAGTTTTTGAGCAAAATTATATGGCTCAAAAAGGCTTTAACAGCTTTTAGAGGGTTTGAATCACTGAGCTCTGAGAGAAAACTGTCTCCATCTACCACTACACACAATACACAGAACTGAGGCTGTGCAGAACAATCAAGAGCCCACTGTGACCTGCAATCCCATGAGTCAGTGCAAAATTCATTTTGGAGCTCAATAACAAGGCGAAGTGATGCAAAGTACATTGATTTCTGTGTACTGTACTTCACATTTAAAATTGGTGCAGAAATGATTGGGGAAGGCAGAGTAACGCAGACATTGTTATCAATGGACTTCACATTCCTCATTATGAAGCAAAGAACTCCACTTCACATTGCAGATTACTTTGTGAATTCTGCATTACTCTGTGAATTGCTTCACAGAGCAAATTTTGTCCATTTTGCCTACCTCTATGTCTGAGTGCTATTTCTGTGTGTTGGTTTTAATTATTGCTAGTCTATTTGAAAATTACAAAAGCATTGCTGAAGCTTTGCACATTTTATCCTTATGATGCTTGTGATATTTAGCAAAGTGGGGTCTTTATAAAAGCTGGGCAAGATCTGATGGTTCTTGAATATTGCAGGATTTGTTTTGCAAATAATTTCAGCAATGAGGTTATCCAATTTTTAGAACAAATAAGGTCCCTTTTATATTGAATATAGTGACCCCCTTCCCATTAGGTCTATAGGCTTATTATAATGGCACAAAGTTTTATGTGGCAGACCATATCTCATAATTTTACATATATAATTGGAAGGGAATGTGTACTGTTCAAAATGCATCTATCTGAGATTTACCATGATAAGTTCTTATTTCTGTAGTTATTGTACGGCACATTACTGTTGATATGGCTGATTAAAGAAATACCATTTCTGAGTGCATCTTTACAGTAAGTGCTCATGCGGAGCTCAGTCGGTGGATGGCTGTGGAGGTGAGAGGTGGGCTGTGCCAGTCACCGGCTGGAGATGGGTGGGAGGACACTGGCACTGCTGGGTGGGGTGGGTGTGGGGCCACTGGACTACCAGAGATCTCAGGGATTTAATATTTCAACAGTTGTGGCACAAAACCAGGTCGGGGACTGGATGGGGGACAGCTGCCTTGGGGCACTAACAGTGTGGGGTTCAGGAGCATGTGTGTGGGCTGCCCAGCAGGGCATTGAGGGTTTGGGGTTCTGGGGGCTGGGGCTGCTAGATGCCCATCTGGGCATATCTGCTGCAGGGATCAGGGGGCTGCAGGGGGGGTTGTGGGCTGCCCTGTGGGGCACCAATGGGCTATTCTGGGCATGGGGGGAGAAATCCTGGAGTGGGTGCAGTAGGTCTCCAGAACCCCTGGAGGACATATGTACAGTTACGTCAGCTAAATGCTAGTGTAACTTTACATTGCCGGTTCTCCTCTGGGGGTTCTTGTAGAATCCCAACATTGGGGACTGTGTTGCTGCCCTACTAGAATAGGGCACAACTGCTGCCATAAACCCCCTAGCACCATGTTGCAGGGGGTTTATGGTGCAACTGCTGGCATAACTGCTCTTTGGCACAAGTGGCCTGCAACATGTCGCAGGCCACATTGTAGAATCCCACACATCACAACTGCTGGCATAACTTGCTACTTGCGCCATTCTTTTTGGCGCAAGTGCTGTTATGCCAAGTGTAACTCTTTTGGAATCAGGCCCCTTATGTGTGACAGGCTGCCTGTATACTCATGCAATGGCTGCCTATACACTGGCGGATCACCCAGGGGCGTCATTTAGGGGTAGCCAGGGGTTGCGGTTGAGACCCCTATGATTTTTTTGCAACCCCTATGATGCCCACTGCAACCCCTAAGAACCTTAAAACAAGGTTTCCCTAACATTTATTTATATAGATGTGGTGGTTGAGAGAGTTTTACAACCCCTATGATTTTGCTGAAATGGGACTTTGCAACCCTTATGATTCTACTGAAATAATGCTACTGAGTATAACCTATGTCCTTCTGCTTGCTATCCCCCTCCCTATGCAGTCCATCATCCTTTTGCTTTCTCCACCGTTGAAAATTGGGCCACTACCTTCAGATCATCCTGATTGATAACCCTGAGGTCCCTTTCCTACGAGGTATATGCCATGACCTCTCCTCCTGTTTTGTACACGGCTTGTTTTTTTTTTGTGTCTGATGTGCATGACTTTGCACTTTTTTGGCATTGCATCCCAGCTGTAAAATTCTGGACCACTCTTCTAGTCTTTCCAGAAACCTTCTCATGGCCTCCATAGACAGACTATCCCTTCATGCTTCACCCATGTGTCCCCTATGAATGTATTGAAGAGAACAGGGCAAAGTACTGACTCATGACACCCATCTCCTCTGAGACTTCCCTATTTAGTACAACCCTCTGGGTTCTATTCCTTAACCAACTGAGGGATCCTTGGTTAAGGATAGGTGGCAGAGGGTGATGGTAAATGGCATTCATTCTAATGAGGGGAGAGTGACTAGTAGGGTGCTGCAGGGCTCACCATTGGGACCTGTCCTCTTCAATATCTTCATAAGTCAGATTGCAGAAGAACTGGAAGGGAAGGTATGCCTTTTTGAAGATGACATCAAAATCTGTAATAGGGAGGAGAGAATGAATATGTACCTTGGGAAACTTGAGGAGTGGTCAGGGGCATGACAGCTGGCAAGAATTAACTGAATTGAACACTGAGTAAGCAATAAGATATGATGGGGTATGTGTTAGACAGTTCTAATGCATGGCTATGGAGCATTGTGAGGTACGAAGCTACAGGCCAAGTGCATTCAGTCTCCTAGAACTGTATAACACACATCCCCAGAGTGGCTTATTGTGCTTATAAAATGGGTCTGTGTATTCCACATAGAGTTTCTAGTTTTAGCCATGCATTAGACACTGTAATGCATGGCTAACAATCAGTCAGGTTCCTTGAACTCCTTTGCCAATTTTATAATGATTGCTTTGATATGGGCCACAAACCAGTAGCACACCCCCTAGAAAAATGCAGGAATTTATAAAAAATGTGATTAAATTTGATGAATGAGCAGGAGTAGAACTTGTTAACCCTCTGACGTGATTATCAGCTGGGATTCAATGCTAAAACATGCAAAATCATGCACATAGGGCATAGAAATCCAGGAGCTGGTTATAAATGGTAGGTGGGGGAGGTACTGACAGTCATTAACCTTACCCGGTTACCAAAGACTAAAATTTTAAAAAAAATTAAAAATAAAATTAAGCAGGAAAGAGACTTTAGGGTTATCATATCTGATGACCTCAAATTGGCAGGGCAGTGTGACAAGGCAGTGGGCAGAGCTGATTGGATGATGCAGTGCATATGGAGAGGCATCACCAGCAGGAAGAGGGAGGTGATGTTGCCACTGTATTGGAAAGCTCATGAGACCCCCACCTGGAGTACTATGTCTATTTCTGGAGGCCACATCTCAGAAAGACAGACACAAGGTAGAGGCAGTCCAGAGGAGGGCAACTAAAATGGTGCAGTGGTTACATTAAAAGCCCTATGAAGCGAGACTGAGGGATCTCAACATATACACCCTACAAGAGAGGATGGAGAAAGGGGAAATGATGCAGACCTACAAGCACCTCATGGGGGTAAAAAGGGTACAAGGGGGGAGTCTATTTCAAATGAGGAAGTACACGAGGACAAGAGGGCATGCAATGAAGCTGGAATGAGGGAAGTTTAAAAAGGATGTAAGAAAGTACTACTTCACGAAAAGAGTGGTAGATGCCTGGGATAGTCCGCCAGCAGAGTGGTGGGATCCAAAACAATGTGAGAGGGGGGCTTCAAACATGCATGGGATATGGGATAGGGGAATATTGATAAACAGGTTGGGTGGGGGTTGACGGACACCAGGCTGGGTCTGCGGAGACAGAATAACAGGTAAAATCTGGGTGGCCAGATGGCACTTTGTGCTGATAATTTCTATGTTTCTATGTTTCAATTTACCACCTATTGTTTTTTTTGTCACCTGCCACTAGGCCTCTTAGCTTTTGTAGCAACCCCTCATGTGACATTGTGTAAAATACTTTACTGAAGTCCATATAGGCCACATTGATAGCTCACCCCCTGTCCACCTCCCTTGTCACCCAGCAAAAAATTCATCTGGCACTATAACTTCACCCTGGGAAACCCATGTTCTAAGAATTCTAGAATCATGCTGGCAGAAAAATACCATTTGACCCATTGAGTCTGCCCAAGACAGCCCCCCACCTTCCTTTTACCTCCCTCCCTTCTGCCTTCTCTTCCCTCCCCTTCCTAGTCCCATGTAGTTATCCCATGCTCTTTTGAATTTCTCCACTGTATCCATCTCCACCACCCACTCCGGCAACTTGTTCCATGGCCATATAACCATCTCTGAGAAATAATGCCCCTTACGTTCCTCTTTAAATCTGCCCCCTCTAGCTTAAATGCATACCTTCTGGTGGTTTTGTTTTCACTCAGTCTGAACCTGCTATCTCTCTTAATCTCATTTGTTCCCTTCATGTACTTGAAGGATTCCACCATGTCCCCCCTCTCCCATCTCATTTCCAGTGTATAAAATCCAGGGTGTTCCAGTCTCTCCCCATATGGTCTCCCCTGCATCCCCTGGATCCTCTTGGCTGCTCTTCTTTGTACATTTTCCATCCTATCCCTTGTCATCCTGCAAATGGGGCCTCCAGAAAGGAACTCCATACTCCAGGTGTGGTGTGACCAATGTTTTATATAGTGGCATGATCACCTCCCTCCTCCTACTAGTGAAGCCTTTCCCAATGCATGCCAACACTCTTGTTGCTTTTCCAGCTGCTCATTCATACTGACTCCTAGCTTTTAATGTGTCCATGATCCAAATCCCCAGGTTCTTTTCTTGTTCTATGACCTGCAGTGCTCCCCCTCAGGCAGTAGGCGGCTCTTGGATTATTCCATCCTATGTGCATTATTTTGCACTTTTTTGCATTGAGTTGCAGTTGCTACTTTTCTGCCCACTGCTCCTGCCTGGCTAGATCCTGCCTCCTCCCTTCCCCCCCCGGAGCATCCACCCTGTTATATATCTTCGTATCGTCCACAGACAAATATGCCTTTCCATTTAGACCCTCTGCTATGTCCCTCATGTACATATTAAATAGTATGGGCCAGACACCGACCCCTGTGGCACACCGCTCCAAACCGCTAGTTCGCTGGAGTGCTTCCCATTGACTGCCACTCTCTGGATCCTCCCACCCAGCCAATTCTCCACCCACTTTGTAAGCCTAGCTCCCACACCCAGACTGTTCAACTTGCTTACCAACCTTTTTTGTGGGACAGAGTCAAACGCCTTCCTGAAATCCAGATAGGCCACATCCACTGCCCCCCTGATTGTATACCTCTGAAACCCCCTCAAAGAATTCAATCAGGTTGATCTGACAAGACCTGCCACCTGTGAATCCATGTTGGTTGTCATCAATCAGACCCTGTAGGCAGCCTACCAGTCTCTTCTTTCACTCTTTCAGCAGGGTCTCCATCAGTTTCTCCACCACCGAGGCTATTACAATAGGTGAACAGTTATTGCAGTAGCTGTTACTTTAGTATGATACAGTATATAATCCATATATCTTCTGCAGGACTTGACATTAAATATTTCACAGTGTCATCTGTGTGTTGCATGTTGAACTCAGGAATAAGCCAGTGAGCCCATGGAACTCGTGTCTGGTCAGGTAAAGGAGCAGTTGGAGGTCATAGTGAATGATTACAGACAGTTGCGCAAGCAAACACGAAAGGTTTACGGTAACAGACTTGCACCTTAATCGATGCCACTTAGTCACACCTCTTTCTGTCCATGCCTGAGTCACAGACATGCCCGAGCCAGAATAATAATAATATTTATAGTGCTGCAATGGAGAAGGAAACAATAAATAACCACATAGGGCCCAGGGTGTGTGGGGGGGTGGAGTGCCCCCACAGAAGAAAGAAACAGTGGTTGCAACAGCAAATATTCAAACAGTTGTTACAAAAACAAATATGACTAAATTATCGTGTGGCAATGCAGTACATAGGACTCAGGGGGTGTGGGGGGCGGAGCGCCTCCACAGAAGAAACAGATATAACAGTAGTTAAAAGATGCAGAACAATGCGTGACTTAAGCCACGTTTAATGTCTTGAGTACAAAGAAACAATGATAATAGTAGGTAGGAAATGTGTGTTTTACCTCACTGCCAGTGTGTAGTGTGTATAGCGTGTCAGCTGTTTGCAACTCACTTGCGCAGCTCTAAGAGACACATTACCAAGCAGTCTCTGAAAGCAGCGCAGCGAAGTGATCTGGCTGTAATCCTTCACTATCTCCCAGTTGGATTCTCTAATTTAGTGATTCCAGGAAAACAACTGAAAAGAAGTTAGGCTACAGTTCTAAATGTCCTGGAAAAAAAATCCCAAACACGCTCCGAAGACAAGCATATGGAAAAGGATTTAGTTACAACTTGGATCATCAATAAAGTCTCCTTTAACCTGCTAGTCATAAAATGTTTAGTACTGTTCTTTACAATGTGACCTAGTGCCCATGCAGCATAGCATTTTCTTATGTCACAGACTACAAAAGATTGAAAATAGTGAGAACTATCAGCTTAGTGTTATCTTGATAAAGTTGTTTTAATCAATAGTTTACATGTCCAGAAATAGCTCCAACACATTATGCGAGATTTGTATTGTATTTTAAGGGAAATGGGAAATGGGAAATTGTTTAACCAAGAAAGGCACATTAAGTCGAAGCTTGTTTCCAGATGTGACCTGGAAACACAAGAAAGTTAAGTGACTTGCTCAGGGTCACACAACTGGGGGCTGTGAGATTCAAACCCAGGTCTCAAGGTTTTTTAGCCTAGTGCACTTAACCACTACGCTATACTGCTTCCTCATTTTAATGTGGAAACAAGCATAAGAAACCTAACTGGCTCTCAGAAGAAGTAAGGGATGAGGTGAGAGCCAGAGCCTTGTCCAGTTACAAGAAGAATCAAGGGGAGGAGGAGTTGGGGGGGGGGGGTGTACTAGAGTAAGATGAAGGAGACCAAGAAGGTGAGCAGAACTGCAAAGACTGATGCAGAGCTGAAAATTGTCAAGGGTATGAAGCAGAGGCATCATTTAGGGGCTGCCAGAGGTCGCAGTTGCGGCCCCTATGCTTTTTTTCATGACCCCCTGTGAAATTGTTGCAAACCCTGTACTTCTGCTGCCTGTGCTGGCTCCTGCGGTCCTGGATCACACTTTCCTTGCTCTAGCTTCTGTGTTTTTTTTTGTCTGATTGCTGGTCCACGGACCCTCCCTCGCCCCCTCATTATTTCCCCTTGCTCCCGCCGGCATCCAGACTCCTTCCCTCCTGTCCCAGTCCCAACCAATTACGTAGTCTTGAAAATATTTTCCCCCTTACATTAATACCTTATTGGATGGTGTGAGTGTGCTCCATTAGGGCGCCAATTCCAAAACATTGCAGATTCACACTTAACGTGTGAGTGACCCTTGAAGAGTGAGCACGGTGCTGTAGTGTAGTGACAGTTTAGTTGTCCAGAAGACAGTCACAGTCAGCTTGAGAAGGAACGGGTTCAACTTTTTAATTGGGAGCTGCAGAGTTGGAAGGAGAGAGAGGACTGTCACTCAGGAGTCGGGTCAGAATGGAGACATGGTCTGGTCGGCACTGGTCCAGGCAGTGAGTCATTAGCCAGAACTACATTTCTGCGGTCAGTCAGTCAGGTCAGTAGACAGCAATGAAGCGAACCCTTATAGCAAGGAAGCTAACTTGCAACCTTATGTGTTGTAACACGGAGGAGCTTAGTGAAGAGGGCAGGACCATCATTTACTGATGGGTGATATAAGTCAAATAAAGTCTTTGAAATGTAGGACTGAATTTAACTAGAACAGCTCTTTCCTGTAAAGTTTTGTGTATAATCATCAGAGACTGCTGATAACTGTAAAATTAATCTCCAGTGTGGCTGCTATTGTATTACACATATAAAAGTAACATTGAGGAGGGATTGAACTGCAGCTCCCTCAATGTTGCTTTTATATGTGTAAAATAACAGCCACAGAACAGACCCCAATGGCACACCATTTATGACACCCTCCCCATCAGAGAATTTGTCATTCATTACAGCTCTGTGATTCCTGCTTGTCAACTAGTTCCCAATCAACCTAGTTAGCTTTTACCGCTTATCCTAGGTCTCTCTCTTACCTGCTGTATAAGCCAGATCACAAATAGAAAAAATATACAGATTGACTGGCATGTAGTTGCCCCGGCATCACAGTCACATTAAAAAGTCCTGCTCTTACTGTTTCATTTGCATGGTTGGTGGGGAGAACAACATTGCAGTCAGAAACTTGAATTAAGGACTATAAACCTAGCTTGCATATGTGCACTGTGCTAGTTCTGGAGAGGTTTGCTACATGTTACTCTCTCCTTTTCACCACAAATAAATGCCCTTCTGCCCTAACAAATTTGTTAACAAAAATTTCACACAGCACCCACTGCTTTTGGGCCATATCACTTTGGTGATAGCGGAGAACACTGAACCACTACAACTAGCATAGCTAAAGTGAATTCAGTGTTGCGTGCTTGTTGCACTGTGCTGTAGCTGCGCTAGGCTACTTTTTCCATGTGTTTGGTGTTGACTTAGATTTTGTCAGTTTGTTTGAGTAGGGGTCTCCACCCCAACACACCCTATCTTTTTAACACGGGGGTGTGTGGGAGTGAAGCCCCTCAACTCAATAAACTTAGAAGAAAATAACAGAAACATACAACTGTAAAAAAAAAAAAAAAGCTGTAAGGCAGATCCGTGCATCAAGATGTTATGCCACACAATGTACATTGGTATGCTATACTAATAGCATAGGTCCGTTGTGGTTCAATGTTCTCCACTATCACCATACCTTCCACATCTCCAATCACTTATGCCTTTTTTTTAAATTCACCTCTCTCAGCCCTGGACTCTCTTTGATGGGGGCACACAGCTTACCTCCATCCCGCCACATGTGAGACTCAGTCCTGACACTTGGTGGGGGCAACTCCAACTTGTTCCAGACATCCACACCTCACCATCGCCACTCTTTATGAGGACATCCTTGGACTGTGAGAGCTCGAAGGTCAGCCAGCATACAAGACTGCTGGGCATGGGGGGTAGCTCCCAGACAGCATCGTCGCCTACCAAGGCTGGGCCATTTTCTTTTTTTCTGTTCCCCTCGGAGTGCGGCTGTTTACAAGGCAACCCTGTGCCGCAACTCTGCCCCATGCATCTGCTATGTCGCCATGCTGAGCACCTCTGATCACCACCAGAGGCTGCTCCAGAAGCGATCACATCTCCCCAGTCCTCCCGGGAAGAGAGAGCAGTCATACGGATGCTTGAGCTCTTCCCCCCTGCCGACCCCCAGTGACCTGGGCTCATTCCCAAACCTGGGTCATCAGCGTGGCGTGAAGTGTAGCATCCAGCGCCTCAACCCTCAGCGCCTTCAGGTCAGCTATTCCTTAAGCCTTTTGCTATGAGAAATGGCCATGCTCACTCTTTTGTGTGAGTACAGTAGGAACAGGAATGACCCAGTCCCTCAGATTCATTGCCCAATTTAACCTCTCACCCTTGATCCTTGAATCTTGTTCCCTAACAAATTTACTTATTGTTTCAGGCATTTTACTGTGGTGCTCATTGCATTTCTACTGAATCTGTCTTGCATTTGTGTTTACACTGCATTGTATGGTGTGGACGCTGGGTGGGTTGAACCTGCCTGCGAGGCCATAGTGGGATAGTATTGTTTCTAAGAGGAGAGTACTACACTTGTCACCTAGCCCACTTACCTTTCCCTGGGTGGAGGTAGTGAGAAACTATATTACATAATTTATTTTCAACTTTGGATAATGAACTTCAACAGGAATTTGATGACCCAGGCCACTTAAAGGGACACTGTCAACCCCATTTGGCCTCAAAGTTCCCCTAGTTTAAAAAACACATTTTTTGATTGTTCTCATTCTATAGAGACTGCTGATGCAGCTGGTTGCTTGATTCAGACTCCTTTTTTCTTTTAAAAAGTAAAAACTGAGTGTCAACCATACTGCTGTTACCACACCAAAACATGTTTGTTTACATTTCTTGACCAACTACAACTGCAATTTTCCTGGACTCAGGAACACCTCCAACACTATCTAGCTACTCATTATAAACTGGGAGTAGATGAGACCATTGCATCATGAGTGGCTGCACTGTTTGAGGGTGTTTATAATGTTCAGGAAGTATGCAGTAAGCTTAGGTAAACAATTTGGAGCAAAACAAGGTTGTGTATAACGGTACATTCCTGTGCATTTCAGTTCTAATAAGCAAGGAAGCAGATTAAACAACCAACAACATCAATGAATTTTAGAAAAGATAAGCAATCATAAAATGTGGGGTTTTTACCTTGAAATAATATGATACAAAAAAGGTTGACAGAGTCCCTTTAACATTATTGGAGTCTATAAAGCAGAGTAAGTGGTACTATGATGCCAAAAGGGGACCACAATGTGATATAATATGTACCGATTAACAGAAATCTAACAATACAAAAAAATATTGAGAAAATTAAGCGAGTGCAAAACAGGGACACCAAAATGATCAGCAGTATTGTGGAAAAAAGTTATGAGGAAAGGCTGGAGGCCTGTAACATGGTTATGCTCAGAACCTTTCACTTTTCAGCCACAAACCTCACCTGTCTGTGTACTTCCGTGGAGCAGAACATGTTCCTTTAATGAGTTTCCTCAAGTGGTATATCGGTGAATACTAACACACCCAGAAGTTTGCAACTGTAGAGATATATTGGTCTGTATTTAAAATAGCCTGCCAATGATTCAGTGGTCAGGGGCACAGAGGAAGTTCAGATCTATGCATCAAACATTTTAGCCATTTATTCCACATTAGATTGGCAGTTTGGTAAGGTGATGGGTTTGCTTTGAGCATGTTGTATTTAATCAAGTGTTTACGCCAAGAAAGGAAATTCTTTACAGCCACAGGTGACACTTGAAATGCACTGCTAACACTCACCAGTCAGATACCAGTCCAGCTTGCCAGCAGTATCTCCTGTCAGGTCAGCTACCAATCTAGTTTGCTAGCAGTGTCTGCAGTCAGCTATCAGTCCAGTTTGCCTGCAATGTCTACAGCCAGGTTTGCTAGCTATCAGTCCAATATGCCATCAATCTCTCCAGTCAGCTACCAGTCCAGCTTGCCAGCAGTGTCTCCACTCAGATACCAGTCCAGCTTGCCAGCAGTGTCTCCAGTCAGGTCAACCACCAGTCCAGTTTGCCAACAGTTTCTCCAGTCAGTTACCAGTCCAGTATGCCAGTAGCATCTACAATCAACTACCAGTTCAGTTTGCCAGCAGGATCTACAGTTAGCTACCAGTCTAGCTTCTCAGCAGTGTCTCCAGTGAGCTACCAGTCCATCTTGCTAGCAATGTCTCCAGTCAGATGCTAGTCCAGCTTGCCAGCAGTGTCTCCAGTCAAGTCAGCTACCAGTCCAGTTTGCCAGCAGTCTCCTGTCAGCTGCCAGTCCCGCTTGCCAGCAGTGTCTCCAGTCAGGTTGCTAGTTACCAAGTCTAGTTTGCCAGCAGTGTCTCCAGTCAGCCACCAGTCCAGTTTGTCAGCAGTGTCAACAGGCAGCTACCAATGTGGCTTTCCAGCAGTGTCTGCAGTCAGCAACCAGTCCAACTTGCCAGCAGTGTTTGCAGTCAGCTATCAGTTCAGTTTTCCAGCAGTGACTACAGTCAGGTTGCTAGCTACCAGTCCAATTTGCCACCAGTCTCTTCAGTCAGCTACCAGACTAGTTTGCCAGCAGTATCTCCAGTCAGTTACAGTCCAGCTTGCTTGCAGTGTCTCCAGTCAGCTACCAGTCCAGCTTGCCAGCAGTGTCTCGAGCCAGCCTCCAGTCCAGCTTGCCAGCAGTTTCTCCAGTCAGTTACTAGTCCAGCTTGCCAGCAATGTCTCCAGTCAGCTACCAGTCAAGCTTGCCAGCAGTGTCACCAGTCAGCTTGCCAGTTGCGTCTCCAATCAGCTACCAGTCCAGTTTGCCAGCAGTCTACAGCCTGGTGGCTAGTTACCAGTCAAGTTTTCCAGCAGTGTCTCCAGTCAGCTACTTGTCCAGTTTTCCAGCAGTGTTTCCAGTCAGCTTGCTAGCTATCAGTTCAGTTTTTCAGCAGTGTCTCCAGTCAGCTACTTGTCCAGTTTGTCAGCAGTGTCACCAGTCAGCTTGCAGCTTCCAGTCCAGTTTGCAAGCAGTGTCTCCAGTCAGCTTCCAGTCCAGTTTGCAGGCAGTGTCTTCAGTCAGCTGCCAGTCCTGTTTGCAGGCAGTATCTCTACTCAACTTCCAGGCTAGTTTGCAAGACCCAAGCAAGGTAACACATGTCACAAGTAAATATTTCTAAGAGTAATAAAGGTAAACCCAACTTAATGGGGGGTGTCCAGTGAGCTGAGTATTAATGTTGAAAAAAGAAATATCCAGGGACTTAAGTACTTTATGTAAGAATGGGCATTGCCATTGACTAGTCTTGGAACCCTTATGGGTTTGGTGAAATGCTATGGAGAGAGTGGCACGGGCAATATTCTGGACTATTGTGACTCTGGGGAGGGATAAGGGTGCAAATTACTGGGCATGGGGAGGAGGTAACAAGGTAGCAAAATTTGTTTTAAATGACCTCCAAAATGCACTGAATTGAAATTTTTTTTTACGAGGGCCTAGGAGACCCCCAGCCCCTCAACCTACAGTTTCCCTTGCAACCCCTATGGTTTTTCTGAAATGACGCCCCTGGGATCACCTTTAAAGTCAATCTTCTGACTTATAAAGCCCTACATGGACTGGGCAGAGACTAGTTGAAAGAGCTCCTGGTACATTACTTCCCTAGGGGATTGCTCCACTCAGCAGACGAGGGGTTGCTAGAGATTCCAAGGGTTTCTTTCAAATCTTCGGGGGCGCATGCTTTTATGTACATAGCCCCTGCCCTCTGGAATTCTCTACCCTATAAGCTTCGGCAGTGCGCATCTGTGGAAGAATTTAAAAAGTCCTTAAAGACCCATTTGTGGTTAATGGCTTACCCGATGGTGATATTGTATTGTATTTTATGAATTCAGCAGTTATTGGATCTTTGTTATTTTATTGTTTTATGTGAAGTTAAGGCACCTTGGTTTTAAAGTCATGGTAGTTATTATTATTATTATTATTAACATGAGACATAACCACATTGTGCAACACACTGCAACATTGTGTTTGCAGGCAGGCAAAGCATGGTGGTATGACACTTTCACTATGCAACATAGCTGCAAACCTTGGAGTATAGTAGTAGTAGTAAATAGTAAAATATTTATTCATAAATCACTTTATGAATCAGGATAAACTCAGTTGAGCAAAGCTCATTTACAATGAGATCCTTAAGTACAGAAACAGCAAATAGACAAATTACAATAAATTCACGATACATAATAAATAGCATTTAAAGAGTCGCAAGCAAATATGGGTTAGCCCAAGTTAAGAATCATATCCTAGGCTCTGTAGGCTTTACAAGATTACAGTCAGTTCTTTAGCTCAATATGTAGCACACTAATGCCCACTGTCTGTTTTCAAATAAGCATGGGGAGAGGGGGGAGAGGTCTAGGACACTGGCAGTGGACTTCAAGGGGGCAGACTTTGTGGGCATGGGAAATATTCTCAAGGATCACTTGAAGCGAATTACAACAATGACAAATGTGGAAAAGAGATGGGAGGTCATAAAACGGGGACTTCATGAGGCAGTCAGGACCTGGGCTAAGGTTAAGCGTAAGGGAGCAAGGTCACATAAACCATGCTGGTGGTTCCAGTGAGGTTCAGGTAGCGGTCAGAGAAAAGAAGGCTGCCTACAAAAAATATAAAACAAGAGGGGATAGGGAAAAGGAAATGTACCATCTTGCATTTAGAAAAGTCACCCAGATGGTGTGGGGGGCAAAGTCCAGTAAAGAGCAGTGGCTGGCACAGGGGATACGGGAAGGGGAAAAGGGGTTCTTCCAGTACATTAAGGAGTGGAGAGAAAATAAGGGCCACCTTGGCAGGTTGAGATCAGAAGGAGGATGGGTGGAAGAGGCGAGGGACCAGGCAGAGGTATTAGAGTACTTCGCCTCTGTGTTTCACTAGGGAGGGGGATGGGATATCTACAAAGCAACGCACGATTGGGATAGAAGCAGTAGTGAGTGGGATCAGTGGAGCAGCAGAAATGGAGCAAGAGGGAGAAAGAGGTACCCCGGGGTGTCACATCAGGATAAAGATAAAAAGGCCAGTAAGGTGGAGGGGACGAATGATGCTATCTCCACTGAAAGGGTGTGGTTAGCCCTTAAAGGCCTAAAGAAAGATAAATCTTTTGGGCTGGATGGCATTCATCCGAGAGTACTATGGGAATTGGAGGGCATACTGGCTGCACCCCTGGCGGAGCTCTTCAACAGGTCGCTTGAGACAGGGAGAGTACCTAGGGATTGGCGAGAGGCACATGTGGTGCCAATCCATAAAGGGGGGTTGAGGGAAGTACCAGGTAACTACAGACCCATCAGTTTGACCTCGATGGTGGGGAAAATTAATGGAGTTTATACTAAAGGAACGATTGGGGGTGTACTTGGAAGAGGTGGGAGGTCTGGATAGTCAGCAACATGGGTTTGTGCTGGGTAGATCATGTCAAACCAATCTTGTGGAGTTCTACGAACAGGTAATATCAGAACTGGACTGGGGAAAGCCTGTGGATGTATTATTCTTGGACTTCAGCAAGGCGTTCCTCTCTGTCCCCCACAATGGTCTGGTGGAGAAACTGACGGAGTTGGGAGTAGGCCCTTTGATGGTCAGATGTATTGAAAACTGGCTAGCTGGATGCACTCAGAGTAGTGGCTGATGGGGAGCTCTCAAACCCTAGAGAGGTCGGCAGTGGGGTACCGCAGGGCTCGGTCCTGGGTCCAATCCTGTTTAATGCATACATTTTGGACATCAGGGAGGGTATAGGGTGTGAAATGAGTCTCTTTGCTGATGACTCCAAGATGGGAGCAGTAGTTGAGGGGGAGGAGGGGAGGTTAGCCCTGCAATGGGACCTGGACACCATGGAAAGGTGGGCTCACACATGGAAATTAAATTTCAATATCACCAAGTACAAGGTGTTGCATCTTGGTCGGGGAAACCCTAAACACAGGTACACCCTGGGAGGGGAGGCGCTGGAGGCCTCAACAGGGGAAAAAGATCTAGGGGTCATGGTGGATGCATGTATGAATAACTCTGAACAGTGCAGGAGACCGGCTAGCAGAGCAAACAGGATGTTGGGATGCATCATAAGGGGGATCACCTCTAGGAGCAGGAAAGTGTTTCTGCCACTGTACAATGGATTGGTTAGACCACACCTTGAGTACTGTGTACAGTACTGGAGACCACATTTGAAAAGGGACATACAGCTCCTAGAGAGGGTACAGAGGAGGGCAACTAAGATGATACGAGGACTACGGGATTTGATGTGTGAGGACAGACTTGAGGAGCTCTGCCTGTTTTCATTGGAGGAGAGGAGAGGAGAGATGAGGGGGACATGATTGAGGTCTTCAAGTATCTCAAGGGAATAAATAGGGTAAACACAGAGGGGATCTTTAGACTAAAGCAGGGAGGTATCACCAGAGGGAATGGTTTGAAGTTGGAAGGTAGAAGGGTGAGGGGGGGAAGAGGAGATCTGTCACTGAGAGGGTGGTGGATCATTGGAACATGCTGCCTGGTGATCTGGTTCAGAGATCCACAGTGGAGGGCTTCAAGAGAGGGTCAGACAGGCACAGAAAGCAGATGCATCATATGATGACCTGGCCCAGGGGGGTGGGGATGGATGATAGGGGTTTCTGGAATACAATGGGGGGGACCTTGGTACCCAACTAGGGATCTGAGGTTCGAGCAGACTTGATATACCTTAAGGCTTAATCTGCTGGCAATTAGTATGTTAGCATGTTTTCTTTTGTGATCCTTAACCAGTGTTTTATAGGACAAATGTGAATAAAGTTGGCATTAATCTGTATTCCCCTCTTCCAAGTCATGACTGAAAATAGGCAGGATCTGTCTAGTACACTTATCCGGTCAACAAAAACTAACTAAACTAGACTACTGTTATAGGCAGATAACTACACAGAAGAATGCAACAGCATTTATCAACTGTACACTTAATAGTCAAAGAATAATATTTGCTATTGATCTTCAAACAGGATAAATGATATTTTGTAATGGTACATTATGCATTCTTGAGGCTAATTGTCATGGGTAAAAAATGTGCTACTGAATGAGTAGATGCACAGTAATGGAATAATAATAATAATACCTTTATTTCTATAGCGCAATTCAAAAACTATCAAAGTGCTGTACAAAATATAACAATAAAACACAGTGCTATCCAGATTTTGCACCTCTGTATCTTAAAATGAAATATTATATAAAATCCCCAAAGACAAAATAAAACTGATGCGTCTTTAAGGCCTTCTTAAAGCTCTCCACAGTCAGGCAATCTCAAATCTGACGAGGTAGAGAATTCCACAGGGTGGGGGGCCATGTACATAAAAGCTTGCAACCCTGAAGTTTTGAGTTGTACCCTGGGAACCTCTAGCAATCCCTCAGTGGCTAAGTGGAGAGGTCGGAAGGGGCAGTAAGGCATCAGGAGCTCTTGCAGGTAGCCAGGACCCTGTCTGTGTAGGGCCTTATAGGTCCGTAAACTTACCTTGAAGGTGATTCGCCACTGTACAGGCAGCCAGTGCAGTTCACGCACCACAGGCATAATGTGACTCACATGACAGACCCCCATCAACAACCTGGTTGCTGTGTTCTGCACTAGCTGCAAGCAGCAGATATCAACCCCGAAAGCTCTAGGTAGAGGGAGTTGCAGTAGTCAAGGTGCGAGGTCAGAGGCATGGTTCAGTGTTAAAAGGTTGCTAGATGGAACAAGATGCTTAACCTGGGCAATGTTCCTCAGATGATAAAAAGGAAGACTTGACTACAGTGGACACCTGTGAATGCAGTGTCAGCCCATCATCAAGGATCTCCCCCAGATTTTGCACCTGTTCAGAAGACAACAGCTGGCTACCTCCGAGCCAAAGCCCAGAGGGAAGCACTGCCACTGACCTGTCTCTATCCGGTGACCTGGATCCACCACCAACACCTCAGTCTTATTGGAATTCAACCTCAATGAGCTAGCCTTCATCTAGTCCTGGATTTCTGTGAGGCAGCTATTAAAGACTGAGACCACACTATCCTGGTCAGGCACAAAAGACCGGTAGACCTGGGTGTCATCTGCATAGCACTGAAACCTCAGTCCGTACATCTCCTAATGGCAGCATATACAAACAACATTGGGGACAGCACAGAGCCCTGGGGAACCCTACATGGCAGACAGAATGAGACTGAGGAATACATCCTGGACACCATCCTCTGAGACCTGCCAGTGAGGACAGACTAAAAACATCTGAGGACCATCCCTGACAGACCACAGATATCTCTCAGGCACTACTGCAATCCCCCATGGTCCACGGTGTCAAAGGCTGAAGAGAGAGAACAAGACCAAGATGGAGCAGCACTTCTGATCTCTTGCAATCAGGAGATCATTAAGCACCCAAACCAGAGCTGTCTCCGTACTACGCCTCTTCCAAAGACCAGATTGGAGGAGATCATAGATGTCATGGATGGTCAAATCGTTCTCCAGCTGCAGCGTGACTTTCTCAATCACCTTACCTACAAAGGGAAGTTTAGAGATTGGCCTGTAGTTAGCAGGGCAGTTTGGGCCAAGAGAAGATTTTTTAAGGAGTGGTGTCACCACAGCCTCCTTCAGGGAGTTCAGAAACTCACCCGACTCTAGACAACACCAAACTATCTCTGCCAGGACAGGGCCAATGGTATCAACACACCCCAGTATGAGGTGGGTAGGGCCTGGGTCCAAACTATAGCGAGTAGCAGCATGTTCTGGACAATCCACATGACATCCAAGATCTCCAGCCAGTTGAAGTGTACCCAAGAAAACTGAGGAGTGGTAACCACGCACCAACCGCTGACAGCCCCCATAGAACAAGCTCATCAGATTTCTGTCCTGATGTCGGCCACCTTATTAGCAAAGAACTGAGCAAACTCGTCACACTTATCCTATGAAAATGCTCTTTGAACTTGCAGGTAGGATGGATTGCGCAACCTGTCTACAGTTTGAAAGAGCTGAGCTAGTCAATTCTGAGCTGCAGCAATCTCCCCAGACAGGAACTCTGCCTTCTTATGGGAGATTGCCGATTGATGGTACCAATAATATTCCATCAGTCTAAGGTGGTCAGCATCCAGGCCAGATCTCCACAGCACAGATCTATTCTTCATCCAACTCTTCTCAGCTCCCTCAAGGTCCCATCTAACAAAGGGGACCAAGAGTGAAGTGTGAGAGGACAAACTCAGACAGGAGCAATATAATCCAGAGCTCCCATCACAGCCTTGTCATAGGCTTGGACCAGATCTTCTGGACCCTTGCTTGCATCCAGCAATCCCAATAGGTCTAATACTGCCAAAAGACCATCAGGGGTTGCGTCCCTCAAAGGGTTGTATCTGACCATCTCCACAGGGCAGGCATACAGGGGGGACCCCAGAAATTAAACCTTATAGTGTGATGGTCAGACCATCCAACTGGTTCCACCACCAAATCGGAGGTCTCCATCCCCTGGAGGAAAACCAGGTCAAGTGAGTGACCCTGATTAGGGGTTGCAGAGGCAACTACCTGTGTGATGCCCAACAAGTTCATAAATTGGAGGAATAAGGTGCATTAAACAGCTGGCAAAATGAGCCATGGTGTAAAATACCGAGTACATCTAGGAAGCTTGCTGTAAAAGCTTCCTGAATACAGCATTGCTTTGGTCATGTGCCATGCCTGGTTGTCAGTTTATTTAAGTTGGGGGGCTTTTCCCCCACACCCTCCTTATTTGTTTTACAGGGTGGCATGAGAGCGAACCTCAACCCAAATAAACTAATTAAAAGTAAAGGAACAGGAGACTGTACAAAATAGAATAACTTGAGCTCTATGCTTAAAGCATAGGCCCTACCCATACCAGATATACTACACTATCACCGCAAAATGTAGCAAGCAGAGATTGCACCTCACACATGAAGCAGTCCATTGAATGGAATGTGGGATGATTTAGATGTGAGTAGAAAAACAATACTGAATTTTATTTATTTCAAAAGTTTCACCAGGAAAGGCATACTGAGCTTGTGGCAACTCATTTCCAGAAGCTTCTGTGGGTATGGGGGAATGGGAGTGTGAAGTACATGAAATGCAAGTGAGGATACATAGCGTAATGTGTGGTAGTGTAAAAAAAAAAAAAATACAATAATACATACAACAAAGTGAAAATAAATAATTGTGTACAGTTACCATTACTGGTGGAATATTTGTGACTACACAAAATAAAGATGAACTACAATGCATAAGACACAAGTGCTATACAGGAGCAATGCTAAATAATATCAGATTACACCACTCAGACTGTTGAGATGTGAGCTGACAAAGCTAGTCCATTAGGTAGGCTCACCAGCAGGTTACCATGCAGAGTAACTTATCTGGGAGCAGTCAGCTGGGGTGGGACATGAAGAATATCAGTTGCTCACAGGCAGGTGAGAGCAGGAGAGAGACAAAAGAGACAAGGGTGACATCAACAACACTGGAAGAGGGAAAACAAGAGGTAGAGGATCAGAAGCAGCTGTAGGAGGGGGCAGTGAAGTCTCAAATATGGGATTTGAGGGCAGTAAAGGATGGGTGGATAGATGGGGGAGGGAGGACCAGTGCTTAACAAAATGATACAAGAAGACAACTTGGCCATAGAAGTTTTCCAGGGGTTGGGGGTGGCAAGCAGTGCTCTGGAGAAGTAGAAGGAAGTAGTGGGAGAAGAAGGCAAGGAGCTAAGGGAGGAGAGTCAGACTCGAAGGTGTCTCAGTGTATGAGGCATCTGGCATTGAGTGAAGGGAGAGAGAGAGGGAGGAGCAGTGACAGCCGCAGTGCATACTTTGGGGGGGAGGCAGTCCAAGGCAAAGTGGCAGAAAGAGTGGAAGAGGGATCCAGTCTGGCAACAGTGGACTTTGGAACAGCGTTGTAAACAGTATTACTGTAGTAAGATAAAGCTAATCATTGTGACTAGCTTCCTAAGAGCCGGGTGAAGGGTACTGGCTTTTTTACTATGCAGTGCACCCAGTTAAGAAAGAAGCTTATAGTGGATAGAAGAAATGTGTGCAAAACGTTGAGGTGCCAGTCCAGCAAGATCCCAAGGTGCTTAAAAAAGAGGGAGATGTCTGTAAGCACAGTACCATTAAGGGTGTGGAAGGGGGGAGGTAATCTGGCAAGCCTCTGCCAGGAGCCAAAGGTCATGAAGACAGTTTTCTTGGTGTTGAGGGACATGAGGTTGAAACAGAACCAGCTGAATGCTATCAGAATCCTGTTGGAGATGGACAGCAAAGTCAGCAGCAGAGGTGCTAGAAGGAAACAGCACAGTGGCATCAGTGCATGTGGATGGATGCAGTAAAACAGGCAGATGGAGGTCACTTAGGAATATGGAGAAGAAAATGAGGCCAGGACAGTACCTCGGGTGACACACTGACACCTCAGCAAAAAGGGAGTGGAGGGGAAACATTGTCTCCAGGACTGACAACCCATGACCTGCCCTCTAGGTAGGAGTGGAATCGGCTGAATGAGGAGACAGAAAGCCTACAGTAGCTGCTTTAAGCTTGTCTAGGAGAATGGGGTGTGACATTGTATTGTGTTTAAGGCTTTAGTCAAGTTTACAAGGATGGTTGAGATAACCAGGCCTTGGTCCATTTAGGACAGGATGGAGTCAGTGATCCAGAGTAGAAGGTAGATGCGGAGTGGGAGTTTCCAAAACCAAACTGTAAGGGTATACAAAATGAGGAATCAAGGAATGGAATGAGTTGTAAAAGGACAAGATGTTCCTGTAGCTAGGCTAGTGTGAGTAGGAGGGAAATGGGACAAAAGTTTCCTGTAGGGAAAGGCTCACCCCTTTTGGGAGTGGGATCACAGTAGCCCACTTCCAGGCATTGAGGACTAAGGAACAGGAAAAGAAAGGGTTAAGAAGGAGGGAAATATGGAAGATTATGGCAAGAGCAGAGAAGTGCAGAAGCCTGGTGTCTGGGCCAATTGGGCATATACTCTTATGCAGGTTAAGAGCTAGAAGGGCCTTAGGGAAGGCTAAGGGAGTGGTAGGTGAGAAAAATGAGTGTAAGGGAAGGGGGATAGATAAGAAGCAGGTGGTGAATAAAGAGCTGAGAAAAATAGCAATGCAGTAGGGTAAGTGATGTGGGAGTTGCCATCATTGAGGATGTTCAGGGAGGACTAGGTTGGGGGAAAGAAAATGAAATAGATAACTTTTCAGAACTTTGAGTGGTTAAGATTGTTCTGGAGTGTAGATATAAGTAATCAGATTTTGTGAGCCTGGAGGCTTTGGCATGAGCATTCCAAAGGGTTCAATAGTTTAACAGGGTGGCAGGGGAACTGGTGGTCTTATAGGAGCACCAGGCCAGATCATGAGATCTAAGGTGTACCAGTAGCTCACCAGAAATCCAGGGAAAGGGAGAACTTCAGAACCTGATTTTCCATAGGAGGATCATGATAGTCCCAGACAGCCATAAATTTATTTATGAAAGGAGTTGAGGTCTGAATTGATGTTAGTGGCTGTACAGATGTGGAAACAGTCAGCAGCTGACAGGTCAGCATAGAGGGAGGCCAAATCTAATGACCTGAAGGATCATAGGAGGGTGATTTTAGGGTGATGGGCCTTGCACACACTGTAGATCATATGATGGACACTGAGTTTGTGAGTGAGGATACCTGAATTGACAATACGGTAGCGTGAGAGGAGAATACCCAGTTCAGTACAGTGTGGTTTGAGGACTTATGATTTAGATGGGTGGGGTCTGAAATTAGTTGGGATAACTGGAGCAATTTAACATTCTGGCTGAGTCAATACACAGAGGGACAGAGCCAGTTAATGTTAAAATCTGTCTGCCTGCCCAGTGGTAGCAGTGCTGCTCCTGATGCCAGTGACCTGGGTTCAGGAATGAGCCTGAGGCACTGTAGATCCTGCTGGGGGTGAAGGGTGGCTGAGTGTCCCAGTGGACACTTGCATCCTCAAGGGAGAGAGGGTGGCCTCTCCCACTGCACACTGTTACCTGGCTGATACCGGGTGGAGGGACAGGTGGGAGTGTGAAATTGAGGGTGGAGTGGCCACTCAGCCTGATGGGACATTGCCATGCCCTGCATGTGCATGCCTGTCACTGTGCTCGGCAGCTCTGTGTGGGAAGGAGCATAAGGAGGAAAATACTAGCAGCATACAGCATTGGGCAATGCTGACTTTCCCGGGCCCTGATGCACTGACTGTCCACTTACTTCCAGCACCTGAGTTGAGTGAAGCTTTTCTCACTACAATAGCAGGAAGTCCAAGGTGAGAGAGGACCGAGCTAAGTGGCAGAGAATGTGCAGATGGGCTGGGAGGCCAGGACTCTGCCAATGGGGGAAGATGCAGAGGAAGGAGCAAACATTAAAAAAAAAATCCCCAAATATCAGCAACTCACTGGAAGAGGAGTGGGACAGGTGGAGGAGAGGAGTTCATGACTGAAGCAGGGGATAGGTCGAGGCAGCAGTACACTCCTGCAACAAGACGTAGGACTGTGTGTGGGAGGGAGAGTTTGAGAAGGAGTAGCTCACAGGCAGAGGATGAAGCAACAGATAGCACAGGAACAAATTGGATGTCGAAGAAGAAGAGGTAGACTGCAGCACCTATGCCTCTTTTGGGGTGATCCTGCCTAGCAGTGGACTAACAGGATACTGACACTGCAGAGTCTTGGACCATGTAGTAGACATGACTCCCAGATGATGAGGAGATCAGGCTGAATGTTGACCATGAAGGGCTGCAACAAATCCAGCTTCAGAAGGAGACTAGATATATAGATAGATAGATATATTTATATATATATTAAGAGAGAGAGAGAGATAGAGAGATAAATCTATATCTATATGTATAGGTGTTCAACCCACATTACTTTGAGAAGCTGCATAGATTAGGTGGGGGGAGAACAAGATTCATCTGAATTTCCCCTGCCACCAGGAGTAGCAAGAGCACAAGAAGTTTAATGGAGCCTTAGAGCTGCTTGGTGATGGTGGTGGGTGGGGTGGCAAAGGGGTGGAGTGGGTGGAAGATGGTTGGTGGCGCTGAACAGCTTCCAAGTGGAGACAAGGAACAGGTAAAAGGCAGTGACCAGGGCATCTGGGATAGTGGGGAAGGGAGGGAAGGAATGAGGATGTGCATGTGGAGGTGTGACAGGAATGAAGGGAGCAGGAGAGAGGAATGGTGGGAGAAGTGGAGGGAGTAAGGGAGTAGAAGGAGATGAGAAGGGGCAGGATAGCTAAGATGTGGAATAACATGGTGCATGAATCTGTCAGTGTGGGAAACACCAAGTGCAAGAAGAGAACCTGTAGAGGCACAGGCATTAAGGTAAGCACTAAGACCACTGATTGGTGGCAGACAAAGTCTTTTAAAGCAGCTTCTGCTGCTTTCAGGTACAGGTGCCTGTGGTTGGGCAGAAAATATGAGGATCACAGGAACAGGTTGACTCATCGCCCTCTGAGGGAGAATCATATAAGCTTATAGGGGCACTAGGAGGGCCTCTTATGAATACAAGCATGTTGTCTTGTGCCTTCTTAGGACAAGAGGACTGCGAACCAAAGGTCAAAAGTGAGCAGTTCTGGTGCTCCAACGATGCATGAGGCAACACTCTTATATCCATAAGAGGCCCTACTAGTGCCCCTATAAACTTACTATAGATTGTGGCACCATTTAAACATTCCTTTTTTGCTGCCTGTTTCTGTGCACAACTGGCGGTTATCAAGAAGCCTGTTACAATGTGAGCGCTTGAGGTACACTTACAGCAATAGAGTACCTCATGTGAAACTGAAGAAAGCATGATTGGATGGAGAGCATCATATGATGCTCCCACAGTGTGTAATTTTCATAGCAATCTAACATGCACAGAGGTGAATATATGCTTTCTTCTAATATGGTGCACCAAAGTTTTGGAGGAGTTTTTTACGTTCGCTTACGTGCATGAGAAAGGAATGTCTTGCAACAGTATGACTTTTGGAGGTGTGTGACCCTCCTCCCTGAATCCAGTGCTCAGTGTAGCAGGTGCGACCTTACTGGACCAATACATGCTGAGCTGTGTATGACAGCAGTTTGGCTGTGTTGGTCTTCACTTATAAGAAAATGTCAGCTGCAATCAGTGGTGGTAGCGTGTATGCAATTTGCATACCGATCAGCCGAACTGCTGTCATGCACAGCTTGGCATTAAAAAAAAAAAATACCACTTCCTCCCTCTGCTAATGTCCTCCCTATCCCTCGTTTGTGTTCTCCCCACCCCA
>CM057458.1:1153375000-1153440000 GCA_016271365.2 Neoceratodus forsteri
TCATCTGGTGTGTGTGTAAGCCTGACAGGGTGGATATCAGCAGATGGGAGGAGCAGGAGGTTATTCATTTACTTATTTATGGACTGGGGCCCAGGGTATCAACAGGTAGAGGATGGGGGAATTCATTTATTTATATACTTGGGGTATCTGCGGATGGGAGCCATAGAGGAAGGGGATATTCATTTAAGTATTTCTGGAAGAGGGAGGGGGTATTCTTTTATTTATGGACTGGGGTATCAATAGATAGGAGGGGTAGATGGAGAATAGTCTTAAGTATTTATGGGTCTGGGACTGGATTGTATTGGGTGCAGATGGGAAGGGAAGGGTATTCTTTGTATTTTTCTAGGATAGTGTTTGTTGGAATCAGCATATGAGAGGGGCAGGGTATTTGTTTTATTCTGGGGCAGGGTGGGTGGTTATCAGCAGATGGCAGGAGAGAATAGGATGTTCATTTTGGGACAAGATGGGCTTCAGCAGATGGAAGATGGGGCAGTGATTCACGCTGGAACAGGGTGGGTACTACAGATAGGAGGAGGAATCAGTGCTACTGATATTGGGACAAGGTGGTAGACTAATTCTGGGGCATGTTGGATATGAAAAGATGAAAGGAGGGGTAGCAGTGTTTAATTGGGAATGGGTGGGTAGCAGATGAAGGAGCATGGGTTTTCATATTGGGGCAGGGTGGTTGGTGGAATTTGGAGGAGATGGGGGTGTACATACTGGGCAAGTGTGGATATTAGCAGGTAGTATGGGATTCAGGGGTGTGCTACATATTGGGGGATGTTATCATTGGGTGGAACAGGCTAGGGATATACAAATAATTACTGGGGCAGAATGGGGGAGTGATACCATGCCCCGGCCACACACAGAGGGCGACGGACCCAAGCGGATAATATATAACCATCAGATGAGCACACAGAATGGAGTCAGAAACAGGACAACATACTCTAAGAAAAATACATTTTATTTTCTATTTTTTAGTGCTTTTGTGATTGTTATTGGGCATTATCATTAAGGTTCTGATTTGAATCAGAACTAATCAGAACTTGGGAAGTCAGAGCCACACAGCATGGAGCAGGTTCACATTGACAATACAGTGCATGCTCCAATTCAGTCATGGAACTCACCACCCAGAAGTAGATAAACTGAGGGCCAAACAGTATTTTCTTTGCAACGTAACAGCTTATTGCAAACAGGAAAAAGAAGCTTGTTATAGCTGGTAAAGCTTCCGGGTGGTGAGTTCTGTCAGTGAACTAGTAAGAACTTATCAAGACTCTGACATGGATCCTCATCCTGATAATGAGGGTCAGGACCTTTTCGGGTCCATCTATCCCTAGCTTTGACACAAAGGAGCAAGATCCTGGTAGGTGTCTGTTAGCTACGTACCTATGTCTTCCCGACGCTACTTGGTTCCTTCCCTGATTGAACCATTTGAGGATGCCACCATGGCAGGCTGGCACAGCCCTAATTTTGTCCCTGCTATGCCCAGGAAGGTGAACAAACTTCATCACGCCCAAGTGGGGAAGCCATACTTCATTGAGCAGGCTCAGACTGATTCGATGGTCATAACGCAGCCCATGACCACACCAAAAGGCCAAAACATTTAGTTCATTCCCCTCAGACAAGGAATACTGGAGACTAGACTTCCTGGACAAGTGGACCATCATCTCAGCCACCCTGGACATCTGGGTCATGAACTACATGGCCCATATGATCCAGTTTCTTAATCAGCATTTGGATCAAGCCCAGGAAGAGGCCAGTTCCCTTTCTGATGACTAGAAGAAGCAACAACTCTTGCAGGCTCTTTAAGTTGGTGGCTGATGTCAGTCTACATCTCCTGCACTCAGCCTACGATGCCATGGATGCTTCGGCCAGAGCGGATGCAGCTGACATCTGCCTCCACTCCTGGCTGAAGGTGTAATAGTTTGTTCAAGACATTCAGCTAGCTATCCTGAATGCCTCCTTCAGGGGATATAAATTTTTTGGTCTGTTGTGCAACAAATCCATAATGCCCTAAAGGCCTCTGAACATACTCTGGGATTCATCCACTCTATGTATCACACTCAAGTTAAGAGTGGACAGCATCTGCCCATTTGTAGGGTGACCTACAAGTCCAGACCCTCCACCAGACATCAGAGCAAGCATCAGGGTCCACCTCCTTGCCTACCCCTGCTGCTGCCACCGGCAAGGCTCCCAGAGGGGGTGTGGTGCAACCTCCCCACAGCCTTCTCCACCTCTGCCTGTCTCTCCCCTGACAAATCATCAGGTGGTTGTTGGGGTTTGCTTCTGCTTACACCTGGACAGGTGGAGGGACATCACCAATGACAATTGGGTACTACAGCTCACAGAGCAAGGTCATACTCTGGAACTTCAAGAGTGGCCTCCAGAAAAATCTCCAGTTTGGTCCTTTAAGCCTCCAAACAATATTCCAGTGCTCTGGGAGGAAATATGCTCTCTACTGCAAGAGAGGGCAATGGAACTCATACCAGTGGATCAGCAGGGCAGAAGGTTCTACTCTCATGTTTTCCTGGTCCCCAAATGCACAGGGGATCTCAGGCTCATCCTTAAGCTCTGAGAGCTCAGTCTGTTCATTCAGTACCAAAAGTTCTGGATGGTGACATTCAGGATCTGTTGTCCCTTCTGCACCAAGGAGATTTGATTTGCTTCCTAAAAATGAAAGATGCCTACCTGCATATCAGTGTTCATGCATCTCAGACAGTACCTGAGGTTTCAATTATAGGGGGAACACTTCCACACTTTCAATTCAATGTCTTGCCCTTTGGTTTGTCCTCAGGCCTTTAGGTCACACCTGGAATTGAGCCTTGGCTCAGTGTGCCTTTCCTGGCTACCAAATGTTTAAAAATAAATAAAAAAAATAAAATAAATGCCTGGCAGTGGTATAAGCTTCCCTCAGAAAGGAGGGCCTTTATATCTTCCTCTACCTGGACAACTGGATCCTCAAGGCAAGCCCAGTCCAGGGACTGCCTGCTACAGACCCTGAAACACACCACCCACTTGTTCCAGGATCTGGGGATCACTTTGAACTTGCTCAAATTAGTTCTGTTCCCATGTCAACACCTCTCAGGATATTGAGACAGTCCTGGACAACTCGGGCATGGTATTCTGCCACGGACAGAGAACAGCACCTGATAGCCCAGGCTCATCTGTTATACAACAGCCACAATGTTTCAGCAATAACCTTCCTTAGGCTTCTATGTCTGATGGCCATGGGTATACCCACAGTGCCTATTGTCAGACTGCTCATAAGGGATCCCCAATGGACACTGGGTCCAGTGGGACCAGCACAGACAACCTAGAACAGCAGGTCCTGTCCTCCTCTACAGTGAAAACATTTTCTTTGGTGGATGGAACCTAGCCAACTATTAAGGGGATCCCTCTACTCATCCCCACCCCAACAGAAAAAACTCACCACTGATGCATCGGGATGGTGTGGGGGTCCCATCTGGGGTCCCACCAAATGCAGGGGACTTGGTCCGATCCAGAGTCCTTGCTCCATGTAAATGTTTTGGAAATGAGGGCAGTGATCTATGTGTTGCAGGCCTTCCAGACTTAACTATCCCGGTGCCTTCTGCTAGTGCAGATGGAGGACATAAGTGTAGTGCATTACATCCACAATCGGGGGGGTGCTCACTCCTACCCTCTCTATTGGGGAGGCCATGAGCATCTGGTACTGGGCTCAGGGTTATGGTCTAGAATTGTTGGACTTCCATGTTCCTGGTGCCCAAAATGTCCTGGCAGGCAGCCTAAGCTGGTCACAGTTTTGAACACACAAGTGTGAGCTGCTGAGCTCAGTCATAGAATTGTTCATCCGGCGGGGTCATCCAGAGTTGGACCCTTTTTGCATGCCCACTCAATGCAAAACAGGGTGCAGGAATACACTATTTTTAAATGAAAAAGATGTTCCAGGACTAGAGGGTGTGGGATGAAGTTGGAGGGAGGACGATTCGGAGGAAATGTGAGGAAGAATTTCTTCACAGAACGGGTGGTGGACAAGTGGAACACCCTGCCAGAGGAAGTGGTGGGGGCTGAAACAATCGCAGGATTTAAGAATGCATGGGTTAGACATAAAGGAATTCTGGAAGTCATGGGTAAGGGGCAACAGACTTCTAGGAAAACATAAACTGAACTTACAAGCTCAAGTGGGCAGACTGGGTGGGCCATAGGCCCTTATCTGCTGACACTGTCTATGTATCTATGCCTCTTTTTTGCTCTCTCCTTCCAGGGCCTGTAGTTTTCTGGTGAGACACGTTGTGTCTCTCTCTCTCTCTCGGAAAGGGAGGTTTTTGTACTCATGTCCTCCCTTCCTGCTACTCCAGAAGTCATGCTCCAGATGGAATGGGCCACTGTGATACTCACAGCCCCATTCTGGCCTTATCAGATTTGGTTCCCCTTGCTGAAACAGCTGACAATGGAGCCCCCAGTTCCTTTTCCTCTGTGCACAGGCTTGCTGTCCCAACACCAGGCCACCCTGGTCCATCTGGACCTCAGATCCCTGCATCTCCATACCTTGCTTCTGAGGACATAGCCATGGCTGAGTTTGGGGTGTCACCTAGGGTGGCTGGTGTCCTAGTGTATGCTGGAGAGCTTTCCACTAGGGCCATTTATTCTATGAAGTGGAAGCGTTTTGCACTCTGGGCTGCTTCACTAGCTGGATCCTTCACATGTCCAGTAAATCACATTCTGGAGTAATTATTGTCCCTTTCAGACTCTGGTCTGAAGTACTCCTCTCTGAAGGTACTTATTTTTGCCATCTCTGCCTTCCATGTATCTGAGTGATGCACAGTGTCACAACTGGAGGTGTCCTATGCATTTTTTGAGACATTCTTCATCTAAAGACTCCTATCCACAATCCAGTCCCATCCTGGGACCCAAATCTTATGTTAGAAAAGCTGACTTTAGTTCCTTTTAAGCCGGCTGCAATATGCGAGCTGCGCTTTTTGTTGTGGAAAGCATTATTTTTTTGTTTCTATTACTTTTGCTAGGAAATTTTCAGAGTTATAGGTGCTTATCTATGAGCAGCCTCATTTGATTTTCCACAAAATTCAGGTATCTTTGCATACTAACCCTAAGTCTCTTCCTAAGCTGGTGTCTGAGTTCACTTTAAACCAGTCCATCCTCATTGTTTATTAACCAGAGCAAGCCAGGAAGCATTGATCCATACTTTAGATGTACATAGTATTTTGCATTACTATACCCATCGTACAAAGGACCGCAGAAAGTCCAAACAGTTGTTTCTTTAACCCCTGGAAAAGTGTGCTCCTGTATCAAAACAGTGCTTGTCCAAATGGTTGGTCAACTGAATCACTTACTGCTACAGGAAGTATGACAAGGGCCTTCCTGGTGTCGCTCATGGACATTCCACCAAAGGTATGGCCACTTCCTCTGCCTTTTTCAGGAATGTGCCAGCTGCAGTGATCTGTGATGCTGCCACTTGGAGTTATTTCCACATCTTTACCAGGCACAACAGTCTGGACATTGCCTTTAGGTGCAGAGCCAGTTTTAGCCTACCTGTTCTTCAGGGCCTACTGTCTTAGGCTATCTGTTTCCTACCATTCAGACTATATTTCCTGGTGTCAGAACTGCTTGGAACTCTTTCCATAGGCATGGCCTGATGCAAGAGATACTCTGAAGGCAGATAATACAGTTACTTACTGTAACAGTAGATCTGCAAGGGGATCTCTTGAAGCAGGCCATACTGCCCCCCAGTTCTTCCCCCATGGCCTGTGAGGCTATCCTGTGCCTGCTTCTCCTCTCCATATCTTTTTTGGGTGGATACACATGGTCTCTTCTTGGTTCCACTGAAGGACTCATCTGCTTATGGTCCCCAGCGGGAGAACTGAGGAGGGTCACATGGGCTGCCCACTTTAATAGCATGTGGTGATGTCTCACCTAATGTCAGGGTGGGTTGCCCCAGGTAGACTGCTAGTCAGACAAGTTTCTGTGTGGTCCTAGTGCCTGGCAGCTATAGTTCCATAGGTGTGCCTGCTGCAACAGAGACTCTCACAGATCTACTGTTATGGTGACTTCTTCCAGAACTGTACTTTGACAGCACAATTGCATAATACAGAATCTGACTTCGGAATCATAGTGCCAGGAGATGGAAGGTGGGGATGCCATGTATTGTTCACTAGTGAGGCCCCACTTGGAGTACTATGTCAGTTCTGGAGGTCATACTCCATAAGGACATTGACAGGTTAGATGGGTACAGAGGAGGGCAGCCAGAATAGTGCAAGGGTTGCATGAAAAGCCATACAAGGAAAGGCTGCAGGAACTCAACAGGTATTCCCTGAGGAGGGAAGAGGAAAAGGACATGACTGAAACCTTACAATGCCTCCACAGGGTCAATAAAGTATAGATAGAGGAGCTGTTTCAGAGAAAGGAAGGCATGGAGGGAGTTTAGCAGAGACATGAGAAATTCTTTTTCATGGAAAGGGTGGTGGATAACTGGAACAGTCTGCCAGAGGAGGTAGGTAAAGACTGTGGGTAGCTTTAAGCATGCATAGGATAGGCATATGGGCATATCTGGCAGAGGAAGGGGCATAGTGACACCAGTGAAGAGATAAGCTCAGTGGTTTCAGAATGGTAGGGAAAAGATGCAGACTACATGGAACCACCAGTCTTCTTCTCCACAAGGTCTGTTTCTATGTTTTAATATAGTAATTCTGCCATCCAAATCAAAGCATTCTGAACACAAGTTCCTCATATGTTAAAGATTAGAATAATGGTTCCCCCCAATTGTTTTGTTACTAAAAAGTAAAGAGTAGAGAAATTCCCCCTGTGTCCTTACCATATTACCCACATCAACTAAAATACCACCAAACAACTTAATCTGGTCCAGTTTCAGCTGGTTTTCATCTCTACCCACCTCCCCCGGACAAAGCAGAAAATAGGAGGTATTGTCCAGCCCTCATTTTCCGGGCAACAAAAATTAAATAAATAAATGACAGTGGGTGTCAAAGGAATTGTGATAGAATGGAGGATATTCTCGGATGCTTTGGGGGCTGTGAGAAGGTGGAAAGTTATAGTTGTCCATCCCCAGAGATGGTAAGCACAGTGTTGCACATGTAACCCTTCCACATCCTACTACCTCTAAACATGCACAATAAGGCCTCAGCTGGAGCCAGCAAATAAGTGTGTGTATGTGTGCATGTCTGTGGTCAACTTAATTAAAGCAGTGGCCTACATTTGTCCTTCAAACAGCAGACTCTACAGATCTAAGGCTACCTATGGCCTCCCAAACTTTCACTCTTTAAGTATTTTTTAAGTAATCTTTCTTGAAAAACCACATAGTTAGCAAAGGTCCAAACGGTAGCACAATGGTTTCAACTGCAGTTGGTTACTGGGATTGCTTGCAATCCCTGGAATCTTATAAGCGGAACTGGCTGGTGGTCAGGAGTATCACAGATGCAAGGTGTGTGACTCCTGGGGAAAAGGAGGATCACTTGATATTTGCACGCACAGTGCTAGCTGATTAAGGAGTGGCACTGGCATAGAGATTGAAAGCAGTCACACACCCAACATCCTCTCTGGTGTTTTACAAGGTGAGTTGTATGACTCCAGGAGTGAAAGGATGTGACCACCCAGTGTTTGCAACCACCGGTGACAGCCTACTTGGCAGTGGCATATATGGTAGCCCTGAAGTGCAAAACACACTTAAGGGCCACTGTAGTATGGTACTATCAGGCTATACTTATAATTAAAGTCTATCTGACGTGCTACTTAAATACAGTATTGGCTGTCATAATGTAACAGCCTGTGGTGTTTTTATCACTTTTCTATTGTAATGGATTAGTGCATTATTGTAAGCATGCATGTGCACTCTGTGTGGATCAGCTTGTAAGTTTTTTAATTGAAAAAGCCTGTAAAATATAAATTAAAAACATTTATTGTTGTCTCTTAACATTACTACACTGTATTGCAATATAGCAGGGCATTGGAGGCATTCCACATGTGGTACTATGGTAGCTATTACATTAACATAAAAAATAGCATGACAGCAGAAAAGCCCATTCATGTGCAATTTTTAAGTGTGTTTGCTATTATCAACATCTGCTGGTTAACACATAATTCAGGATCATGGAGGTCATGACAGTGAGCCACAGGAGAATTTTGAGAAATGTCTTACTGTGATGAGTCTGGGGGGGATCTTGTCAGGCTTGTTTTTCCAAATGCAGAAAGTTGGTGAGGGGTCGCTCAAGGCATCAGACATCATGCCTGCTGCCTGGATATTGGCAGGATTGGTGGCAAGGATCCAGTCAAGGGTGGAGTGGTTCCCAGTTCTGGTATTGTGCCTTGTGACCTCAGTAATGACTTGTGCCAGGTGGGCATCAAGGAGCACTGCTGTCAATTCGTGCTCATTTCTCATTTCCCAGTTTAAATTGAAGTCCCCCAGGAGCAGTAACTCCATGTGAACTATACTCTCAAGAGATATTTAGTCCCCCAAAGATTGTTGGGCAGTTTTTTGAGGGTTATATATGTATCTTATTGTTAGGTACTTTGCATGGCCTAGGATGACTTATGAATATTGATTTGCTGCCAGTGGAATCAAGTTGGAGGTGTGGAGCAGATGTGGCGTCCAGTAGGGATCTCACATATATGAGGACCCCTCCACCTTTTTATGTCTCTCTGTCTCTTCTAAAGATGTTGTAACCCACTAATTCCACCTCATGTGCAAGGATATGAGGATTTAGGCATATTTCTGAGATGACCAACACATCCGGATTATATTGGGCAACCCTGGATTGGATTTCGTGCATCTTTGGGAGCAGACTACAGATATTCAGGTGTGCAATTTTTAGGCCCTTCTTGTAGAGCCAGTTTGGGTCCTGGGGGGATCCTATGATGCAGTTTGGTACTTGTGGACCAGGATTTGTTTCAATATCCCTGAAGCAGAGCAGCAGTGTTATGGCAAGCCAGCTGAGAGCTCTGAGTCTGAAGTTGGTAGCTTTGAACCATTTGCATCTAGAACCGGCAAACATGTTGCAGCAGGCTCTCTTGTGAGTTAGCCCATGCATTACAATCGGGGACTCTAGAAGGGATTGTAGTGCAATCATTGAGGTGAGGGAGGGGATAATCTAGCATACCCCAGAGTGGGTTTGGGGGTGGCAGGTGCCTATTAGTGAGTCCACCCAGATAAGTGCCCTGATATACATGACTGCCAGGGTGAGGCTCCAGCGGGGAAGGGCAGAGCAGTGATGACCTTATTCCAAGAGATCTCCATCATCTAGGTGGGTATCTAGCAGTAGCTGAAACAGCTGAGGGCACAACCCTTTAAAAGGGAGGAGAGCTTTGCTTTTCTAGGAGGGTTGTTGGCAATTTAAGATGTTTTAGCTGGCATACGCTTCTCTTTACTTTTGGACTTGGAGCTGTTTGAACTGTTTTGGCATCCTCTGGTGGTAGGACAAGATGAGCTGCTAATGAGAAAGCAGCCTGATAAGTTTCTTCTCGGCATGTGACCCTGTCTATAAGAGCAAGAGTTGACCATGGGTGGTGGTGGGGGCCTTGGGGCAGCCAATGTGAAGCGTCTGGGCGATATCGGAGACACTCGCGCATGCAGCGGTCTGTTTTGGCGTACCTGATTCTCTGGAGAAGGAGGTGAGATTCTATGGAGGTAAAAAAGAGCTGGAATTAATTCAGATACTAGGGGAGGACAGTTCAACAGAGGGAGGTGGTGGCAAGCTGGGAGGGCCAGAGCTAAGTTCTGCACTGATTCAAACAGGGCTAACAGAATCAGAAGTAGCAGAATTTTTTTTTTTTTTGAGTTCTAAGTCAGCTCAATTAGTGCTTGGTTCTAATCAGCAATTTCAAGGGTTACAGTAAGCAAGTTTCAACATGGCAACAAGCAGAGTAAAACAGCTGATTACTGCAGAGTTCCATGCAGCTCTTATCAGCAAGGTTGTAAACAGAAGTTAGTTTTTAACGATTCTTTGCAAAATCTCCTCCTGCAGGTGTGGAGTGCAGACAACTTAGGAGGTCAGGCAGGCTCCCTAGTAGAACAGCACCTGAGATGATTGTAATGCAGCTATTAAATGGTTTAAGAGCAAGCCCCCAAGCAGTGGGAGAGTAAATTAAATCTTCTACTGTGGGTTAACAATGATGCTCAGCTCCTGATGTTTGTCGGGTGGGTTAGCTGTAGGTGAGGACCAGGCTTAGAACAGCTATAGGGAGAATATAGTCAAGGTATAGCCAGATGTTCTTCATTCTCTTAAGCTGAGCAGAGATTCTTGCAACTTTTTGTTTCTTTGTTTTTTGCCTTTTTTTTTTTTTAAAGAATTCAGGCCGATTCAAGTTCAGGTAAAGGTGGAGTGGCCTTGTCTGCCTTGCTGTGGCAGTTCAGTGGCACAGCTCCTATCTGTTGAGAGAGTTCAAATTTGAAAAATGGTGCCAAGAGTTCTTTGTTCACAACTCTGAGACACTTGCACCTGCAGCGGTCCATTTTAGAGTACCTGAGACTCAGGGGAAGGGGGCAAGTTCTCCCGCTGCTGAGGCGTCTTGCTCTGGATAGAGAACTTCGGTCCAGGCCCTCGCGACCATCCACAGAGGGGGAGCCGGTGATATTCTGATTCTCGGAGGAAGGGGGGCAGGTTCTCTTGCTGCTGAGGCATCTCACTCTGGGGAGGGCACCCATGGAGGGGGAGCCAGTGAGATTTTGCCTTGACCTTGACTGTAAAACATAAATCTTTAATATTCCACCATGATGCTAAATCAAAATCGTTGCACAAACAAGGTGCTTTTTTCTGTTTTTAAGCTTTTATTGTCCTCAAGATGATCTCTTCCACAGACACTGTAAGAACCATGGTGTTGTAAAGGGGGAAACAAAATACCCTGGGGAAACCCACCACCTTTGGTGTAGAATCGAATATTAAGTATGGGTGAAGTCCAGACCACTGGGCTGGGCCAAAATGGTAAAAACTGAGCCAGCAGATGAGGCGCATCTTGTATGGTCTGTTGTAGCTGGACTAGTCAGCTTGATTTTGTCCAGTCCAGCTGGTTTCAGTTTCATTTAGGGTGAGGGTATGGGTGAAAACTATACCGCTGAGCTACAACTGTAAAAGGTTCTCTTCAATTGTTGGGATTTCACCCAAACACTCATCACAGATTAAATCCAGAGCAGATGGGCGAAACAGTCAAAACTGGACTATCTATCCAGAATAGCTAGACAAGCTGCAGGTGGTCTAGTGTTTTTTTTTTTTTTTTAATAATTTTGATCTTTGGTGGCCTGGATTTTACCATATTTGCTAATCTTGACAGGGGTTTGTGGACATATTTCCTCATTAAATGTTACATTTTTGCACTTCTGGAGATATCATCTTCTGGCAGGGTTCTGAAACAGCTAGCACCTGTCTGTCAACTATTAAAATACCTCTTAGTGGTACCCTACCCAAAGTAACAACAAAAGACAAGGAAAAGTACATTCAGGTGTGGTATGAACATCAAGGGGCAAGGAACGTGTGGAGCAGCTGGATGGGGATGGATCAGAGGCCGAAAAATCTGATTCTGATTCAGCGCACTCTCAGGCTTGCAGCATGGCAGCCACCCAAGCCCTCACCCCCATAAAACACAAACAAACTCTGAAGAAAAGTCATAAGTTTGATATAGGAGCTACAGATAATACAGTCCCAAATGGACTTTCCATGAAACTTGAGCAAGTAGTGCAGCAAATTTCACGAGCGGAGGAGACAGATAAACATCTTAGCAAGGTGACATGTACATTGACTGACTGGAAGCTACCATGGAACAGGTCATTCGCATGCAGACAGGTATCCAGGAGATGCAGGAGGACACAGAGGCCAGAGTCTGTCATAAAAACCTGCAGCCGTGTGGGATTCCACAGTTCTCTGAAGACAGAGATATGCATACCTCTCAACCTCCTGCCTCAAAAATCAGGGACAAGGCTTAAAAATCAGGAACAAAGGACCAAAATCAGGACACTTCTTCAAAATTGAGATATCCACCTAGGAAGCTGGTAGAATAAAATTAGTGTAAAATGCATTTTCTAAAGAAGAACAAGCCTGTAACTTTAATGTTTGACATTAGTTTGTGTGTATAACCCCCGCTGTTTGGTCATGGAAACACAATTTTTAGGAGGGACAGAGTAAAATTGTGAGGCAAAATCAGGGACGTCCCTGAAAATCAGGGACAGTTGAGAGGTATGTAGATATGTATAAATTCCTACCTAGCTTCTTAAAAGAATTTCTTGACTTTCCACTAACTATGATTTTGGAATTGTCTGAAGAAGTGCACTGGGCACTAGGACCAAAACCCACATCCCCTAAACAACACCCTAGGTCCATCATTGTCAGATTTAATAGATCTACCATTAAAGAAGAACTTTTGAGAATGGTGTGTAGAAGAAGTTTTTCAAATGGCGGATATATGAGATCTTACTTGACAATGATTACTCTAATAAAACCATGCATCTTAGAAGGCATACATTCCCTACAACAAGCTATGCAAAAAGCCCAACTAAGATTTCAGACTCCTACCTTGCCAGACTTGTAGTACCATACCCAGATGGTCATAGAATGTATGAAACTGCTTTAGAGGGCCACACAGGCATGCTAGCTGGGGTCTTGAAGTTGCTCAGATTGATAAGATGCATCCTAACCAGCCTTCTCAGCCCAGTGGTGGCATCCAGTTCAAACAGACATCTGGAAGAAAGTCAGTGGCAGCCAAGAAATATGGCTTGATGAGACATCAGTTTACATTTAGCTCCATAAAACAGATACCATGTTGGGGATGAGGGTGAGAGGTGTTCTTTGTGGTCATATTCCTAAGAGTGGGGGGGGGAGGGCAGGAGTTGGAAGACATGCTGAGAGGGAGACAGTAAGATTGGTCAGCCATGGGGACCGACTCTGCCCTGAAGTACATCAATATACAAGAGGCCCGAATCTGAGAAATAGAAATGCAGTGGAGTGCAGTTAGGGAGATTGAGGAGTCATGTGCACACACACCCTTCACTCAGCATTAGACAATGGGTCTCTAACTTATATTGAGGCCTTAAAGTGGCACAGCACCATGGACTTTCAAACAGCTCAGTATCCAGTCACTGGGATCAGATGTGGCCCCCTCCCCGACTGTGAAGCAGATAACTGCCCACCACTGGGAGATGCAAAGTAATATTTAGTGATGGGTCCCCTCCCTCAGTTAATTATAGTTTGCCAGTAGGTATGCCTCCTGTCTGGGTCTGTTCACCCTCTCACACTACAGGTAATTAAAAATGATGTCTCATTTATTCCTCTCTGTATATATATTTGGGGAGATGACCATGGGGCTGCTTTTTCCTCACCTTAGCCTTGACACAAAGTACACTGTCTCACCTGTGGGACATACAGATAGAGAACAGGGATTATTTTTTATCTAGATTATATAGTTCTCCTTAGATGGGCATGAGACATTTGATAAGTGCAGCCACAATCTGAACTGATGGTAATTCCTAATCTACTCCACTCTAATACCAAGTACCTAACTACAGCAGTTTAAGGGACTGATTGGTTGTTGTTTTTAATGGAGCAATTTTCATATGACCTCCTTTCAGATGGACCTGTGGAGCGTAAGGGATGGCTGTCACTTCCTCAACTTGAGCAAAAGTTTAAACTCACACATTTTGTTTTTGCAACCTTGGAATTCTCAATTTCTGATCCATATCTTGGCAAAAATCAGCATCAACATTCTTTTTTCCACGTTCAGCATCATCTTGAATTTAAATGGCTGTAGTGCTAGGTACCACTATGTAATTCTGGAATTTTATCCTTCATTTGTTTAACCCAACAGGGAAGATTGTGATCTGTTGTAAGCACAAAGTCCATTCCTAGCAAATAAAACTTAGAGGACTCCATGGCCCACTTTGCTGCAAGGCATTCCTTTTCAAAGGTGGAGTATCTAAGTTCTCTGTCATGCAACTTTGTACTGACATATAGAATGGGATGTTCATTTCTATCTGTATGCTAACTCAAGACTGTACCTAGGCCTACCTCTGATGCATTTTTCTGTAACAAACATCGGTTCTCAGTCTGGGCTTGTTAAAACAGGGGCAGAACATAATGCAACCTTTTTTTGTATTCTTTCTTTCTCCCCACACTGGTCCCTTAGAACTCTCTCCAGCTCTACTCACTTACCCCTGATGTCCTGCTCTGTCTGAGGCTCCCCTGATTCCCTGTATCCAAATACCCTTCCATTTCTCTCCAGGTGACAAGCTTCCCTGGCTCTGAGCCTCCCAGGTAAGGGTCACCAACTCCTCTGGTGCTCTATCTATAGGGTCCAAGCTGCCCCTGGAGGTCGAAGGATGGGCAAGTACCCTGGACAAGTCCTGCATTGAGCATGGCTGGGAGTGGTGAGTAAGCCTTTGCCTACCCGAGTGCCAGCTATTTTCCCTTTTTCTTGGTTTCCTTGGGAGTTCTGACATGCAGTGATGCCCAGCATGAAATAGGCTTGCTCCTGCACCCACCCACAGCATGTCTGCTGCAACTCCTTTATGCCCACATGTTGTCTCCACTGCCTTGAATCTCCAGCCACCACTAGAAGTTGCTCCTACAGTAGCCAACGTTACCTCCCCTCCCAGGAGAGGAGACAGTCTACAGATGATCAATTCTCCTATGCTAACCCCAATGAGCTGAGTCCATTCCCTAAACCGAGTCACTGGTGTGGCACGAGGTGGCTTCCAGTGCCTCAACCTCAGCACCACCAGGCCAGCCACATAATGCAGCCTTAATGGCTTGAAAACTTATTGCACTCTGGGGTCCATTCACATTCTTTGGCACTGTTTCGTCAAGTGTTCAGTGAGGGAGTACCTGGCTTTCTATCCTGAGCATAGCATAACTGTCAAATTGGGACACTTGATTAAGTTTCCCAAATCCAAGCAGATGCAGTCACCATTGGTGATGACCAAGCACTTCTCGACTCTTCTATAATACCCAGTTCTTTCATTTTTGGTATTTCTTGACCTACTGAACATAACCGACTGAGCAGTGTCCATATTGCTGTAGGCAAGTTGTGCTTTACCTGTCAGGTAGTACTAGCTTGATTGCCCATTGCTGCTTTGTCCATTGGCAGGCTGTGGCAAACCTTTCAAAAGTTGTCAGGTATGCTTCAATATCATCAGAGGGATACAACTTTGTAAGTTTAATGCCTTTATGTTGCATCTTGTTGCTCTGCTGGACCTGTGCCAGATCCTCCAGCTTTGAATGCTTGCAAGGCATCTGTCCATAGCTGTTCCTGTTGCTGTATCTCTTCTTTTCTCTGTGCCTCTAAACATTGAATCTCTTTTCTCTCTGCTTTTTGGTTGTCATTCATCTGGTAATTACTTCTGAACTTGCTGCTGCAGAATCCATTCCTTTCTCCTATGCTTCTCTGTTACCAGGTCTATACCCACATAACACCTGGCTTACAGTATGCATGGCATAAATCCCACTTCTAAAACCATCTGTCATTGAAGCATAGATCAGGATGCATAGGAAGACCAGGAGTACTTGTAAAATTTGCAAGTAGTATTTTATTATGATCAATAACATAAAGGATAATGGGTGAGAAACTGACATTAACCACGTTGTAATTGCATCAAGTGGTTTCTTTGACAACTAGGTAAACCACAACTCAAGAGGTTTGTAGTTGTCATTGAAACCGCAAGATGCAATCTCAGCATGGTTATTATTGGTTTCTCATCCATTAGCTTTTATAGTGTATGGGACTAAAGCACTATAAAAGCTAATGGAGGAACCACTGCGGCCACTGATCAGAAGCCCTTATGATAGGGGCTGAACAATCTTACTTTTTTTTTTACCATTGCTCCAGGCTCCCTCGATCGTAGTGCTCACCACCATGGCCATTAATCTGAGCATGCGCACTAAGGATCATGTTGTTATGATATTGATTTGACATAGTCAAGAGGGGCTAACAACCTCGTGACATCACATTGATACATAACAACATGGTTAACTGTCTGAATTCAGACAGTAATAAGAGCTCCCAATGTATTACAGTAAAATAAAAAAAAATTGTTCATTATAATTATTTACAAGTGCAATACAAACCAAGAAAACAAAGTTCTTCATCTGAGGGTATCTCTAATTCCAAGTTTTAGTCTCTTCCAGCAAAAGATTGCTGCTCTTTTTATAATAAGTCTTTGCCTGGTAATTAGCTTCTGCAACCTCAGCTCATTAACAGACAACTTGTTTCTCATAAAATGTATTCAAATTTTGTCAGTTTCCTTGTAGGTGAAACAAAACAGAACATGGTGTCCCAGAACTGACCTCCTGTTGACAGCTCTGCAAACGGTGCTGCATCTCAAGGTTAACCCCTTGAGTTCCAAATAACTGTTTCGCAATCATTTCAACAGCATAACTATATACAGTTTCAAACAAAGTGACCAGAGTATCACTTACAGTTTCACCCAAAGATTCACATATATTTTTATAACCACAGATATGCAAGGGGGAAGAATAGACAGAAACGGCAAGTGGAGATAGCGAGAGGTGGAGAATTATGAGACCGCCAGGAGTAATTAGTTCCCAGGTCTCCCAAGAACATTTGGTTGAGCAACCAGAGACAAGAGACAGAAAAGGAAAGGATAGAACAGATCCTTGCATTTAACTCTTTCTGCATAACAAATGGGACAAGGCATTATTCAGCTCTGTCACACTGCTCCTGCTCCATAGTTTTTTTGGGGGAGGGACTCTGCTCAGTGATTAATGCTGTATTGAAGGATATATTTCATTACTTTCTAATTGCTGACTCTCATTCATTGTTGCACCTCCGTCCTTTTACTTTCCTGCTTCTCCCTCATTTGAGACAAATGCCTCCACAATCCTCACTGTGAAAAAGTACTTCCTCACGTTTCCCAAGTCTGCCACCCTCCAACCTCATATTGTGCCCTCTTGTTCTTGCTTCCCTTTTGTATTGAAATAGGTCCCACACCTGGACTTTGTTTATACCCTTCAGATACTTGAAGGTCTCTATCATATCACCCCTTTCCTTCCTCTCCTCCACTATATGCATGTTAGGATCCCTCAATCTTTCCTCATATGACTTCTCCTGCAAACCCTGTACCATTTTCATTGCTCTTCTCTGAACTCCCTCCACCCTGTCTATGTCCTTACAGAGATGAGGTCTCCAGAACTGTATGCAGTATTCCACATGAGGCCTCACCAACATTTTTATGTTGTCTTGCATGTGCAGTGCAAATTACATTTTGTGGCAGCTTGCTGGAGTAGCAGGTTGTGGAGGTGCAACTGTGTTGTGACCAGTGGCACCACTGCTTTTTTGGACTGGTCTCTGTGGCACCAATAAATCAGCATGCTGTCTATGACAGCAGTTCAGAAGCTTGCCACCAACTTGAAAAAATGTCATCACTGCAATGAGGGAGTGCCCTATCATTGCAGGGCATGCCTTGCCTGCTGAAACATTTCAACAAACATGACAAAGGCTGCCACCATCCACTGCTCAAAGTCCTCAGAAAGCTGTCTTTGGGGTGCCCAATCCCCCTGTTGGCATGTGTAACCCCCTCAAGATTGTGTGGTGCACTGGGAGCCCACTCCAGAGTGCCTCCGTGTTCAAAAGCCGATCGCTGACACATCTTCCTGCTCTGCCTCAGCCTCATTGTCTGCCATACTGGAAGCCCACCCCAGTGTGGCCAAAATGACCCCCCCAAAGTAATGGGGCACACTGGGAGCCCACCCCAGTGTGCCTTCCTGTGTTCTGAAGCCGACAGCTGTCAGCATTTTCTTGCCCCCACCCCCATTGTGTGCTACACTGGGAGCTCACCCTTGTGAGGCTAACATCACCCCCCAAAGTCATGGGACACACTGGAAGCCCACCCCAGTGTGCCCAACATTTTTCTTACACCTGTAAAAAAAATGGTCTGTGGTGTTTGTTTATTTATTTATTTTTTTTATTACCTGAAACAAAGAAAATGGTCCCTTGTTGTCGGGCTCCCCTCCTCTAACCCACACCCAGCCTCTGTGCACCCACCTCCCCAAACCCTCCTCACCCCATACTTACCTCCAGAGCCTGGCGCGATGATCTTTGGCGGAGTGGGAACATGTCTGTACTCTGCAAAGCCGACCACTAACTGAAGAAATGCCAGTAAGCTGTATAATGGCATCAATGAGAGGAGGGTTTCAACTTAGGTGGATATCTCTGTCAATTTTGTGATTTTTGTCTCCAAATTTTCAACATGGGGTTCTTAACCCCATCTCATGAACTCAGTCACTGTCATTCCATTATTCAGTCTCAAAGGTGATTTTGCAGTCAATGCGTGGAATCACCTTTTGGGGACCGACAATGAAACAACAGTCTCATGTTCATGAGGTGGGCTCTGAAAACCTATGTTTGCAAGTTAGTGAAACAATAAAAACAAGCATTTGTCAATGCCGAATGTTTGCTTGCTGGCATTGGCAGTGGTAGTGTAGAAGTTACAGAGCTGCGTAATAGGAATGGCAATGAAGTATTGAACTGAAGCCAACCCCACCACCACCCTGCAGAGAGTGACAGGCATTGGGGTGTGCGTTTGGGTCGTCAGGCATAACGGCCACGCCATTTCACCACACCCCACCCTGCAGAGATTGACAAGTGTCACGGTGTTCCTTGTGGTCTTTGGCCCTTATGCGCACCCCATTTCATTAGGAAATATGGTGAGATGGGTGCGATATAGGAGAATGGGGTGAAGTTTGGGGCTGAAGAGTCCAAGGTATACCTCGATGCCTCTCACTGACTGCAGGGTGTGGAATGGTATGAGCATCACAGGCAAGAATCCCAAGCCACACCCCTGATGCCTGTCCTTCTCTATAGGGTTGGGCATTATAGTTGAAAACCCTAATACCTCAGGCATTCGTTGGTATTTTCACTCCAAATTTTCAACATGTTTGTTTTGTGACCCCACCTCATGAATAGGGGGAATATCAGTTTGTTAGCCGAAAGCTGCTTATGCACAGTGACTACGGCATTTAGCACCACAGGCACAAAAACATTCCGAACAGGATGTAAAAAATGACAGCTGTACTCTTTCATGGGGAGGTGTAAAAAATGGCTATGTTGCAAATCTGTAGTAAAAATATTAAAAAATGGTGAAGTCACGAGCGTACATAGAAACTGTGCAACGCACACCCGTAATATAATTAGGTTGGGGATTTCTTACAGCAGATTGTCAACTCAGGCATTTTGGTGCCTCCGATCATGAACAGTGTCACTGTGATTTTCTTTATCTGTGGTGAACAATGATTTCCCACAGCGACCATGCATCTCTGCACTGAAAGTGTGAAAACACACTTCAGCCATGTTGTGAAAAATGACAGCTGTACTGTTCATAAGGAAGTGTGGAAAAATGTCACTGGTGAAAATCTGGACTGAAAATATTACAAGGTCATGAACTAACGAGGGTGCGTGGAAACTGCGCAATGCTCACTTGTAACACAGTCATTTTATGGACTTTTGTCACCAAATTTTCAACATAGCCATTTTAAGACCTCTGCTCATGAACAGTGTAACTGTGATTTTCTTAATCTGTCCTAAACATTGCTTTCGCACACCAACAGCATTGTGCACTACATGTGCGAAAACACATTTTGGGCGACATATGAAAAATTGCAGCTGTACTGTTCATAAGGAAGTTTAATAAAATGGCAATGTTGAAAATCTGGAGTGAAAATATTAAATTTGCAAACTTATGAGCATGCATAGAAACGGTGCAACGGACGCTCGTAAAAGTCATTTTTAGGAATTTTTTCACCAAATTTTCAACATAGCCATTTTAAGACCTCTGCTCATGAACAGTGTCACTGGGATTTTCTTAATTTGTCCTGTACATTGATTTCGCACACCGACTGCGCCATTGTGCGCTACATGGGCGGAAACACGTTTTGGGTGAGATGTGAAAAATGACAGCTGTACTACTCATAAGAAGGTGTGGTAAAATGGCAATGTTGAAAATCTGGAGTGAAAATATTGAAAATTTGAACTCAACGAGTATGCGAGGAACTGTACAACGCATCGTAAAAACAGTCATTTTTTGAATTTTTTCACCAAATTTTCAGCATAGCCATTTTAAGACCTTTTGCTCATGAACAGTGTCACTGTGATTTTCTTAATTTATCCCAGACATTTATTTTGCACACCGATCGCGCCATTGTGCGCTACATGGGCAGAAACACATTTTGGGTGAGATGTGAAAATGACAGCTGTACTACTCATAAGAAGGTGTGCAGAAATGACAATGTTGAAATCTGGAGTCAAAATATTGAAAATTAGCGAACTTCTGACGTGCATAGGAACTGTAGCTTATGCCTTCATAAAACAGTCATTTGGAATTTTTCACCAAATTTTCAACATAGCCATTTTAACACCTCACCTCATGAACAGTGTCACTGTGATTTTCTTAATTTGTCCCGTACATTGATCTCGCACACCGACTGCACTATTGTGCGCTACATGGGCGGAAACACATTTTGAGTGAGATGTGAAAAATGGCACCTGTACTACTCATAAGAAGGTGTGGTAAAATGGCAATGTTGAAAATCTGGAGTGAAAATATTGAAAATTCACGACCATACGAGCGCGTAAGGAACTGCGCAATGCACGCTCGTAAAACAGTCATTTTTAGGACTTTTTTCATCAAATTTTCAACATAGCCATTTTAAGATGTCTGCTCATGAACAGTGTCACTGTGATTTTCTTAATTTGTCCCGTACATTGATTTTGCATACTGACTGCGCCATTGTGCGCTACATGGGCGGAAACACATTTTGGGTGAGATGTGAAAAATGACAGCTATACTACTAATAAGAAGGTGTGTTAAAATGGCAATGTTGAAAATCTGGAGTGAAAATATTGAAAATTCGCAAACTTACGAGCCTGCGTAGGAACTGCGCAACGCACGCTCATAAAACAGTATTTTTGGATTTTGACCAAATTTTCATAAGTTTAGGATTCTTTCATGACGATAAACATTGTTTATGGGGTGATTGGGCCTCAAGGGTGATTTCCCATGCAGTGACTGCAAAATCACTCCTTCGGCCCGAATAACGCCATGACAGTGACATCATTCAGTGAGAAGGGTTCCAAAAACTCTATGTTGAAAATTTGGTGCAAAATTCCAAAAATGCCTGAGATATGCAACAAAGTTGAAACCCCCTATCTAGCCCATTATACAGCTTACCGCATTTCCTCAGTTAGCGGTTGGCTTTGAAGAGTGCAGACGTGTTCCCGGTCCATCAAGATCGTCGCGCCGAGCTCGGAGGTAGGTATGGGGTGAGGGGTGTGGGGAGGCTGGATGCAAGTGGGTGGGTGCAGGTTGTGGAGGGGGCGGGAGACAACGTTGGACCGCTTTTTCTTTACAGGTAAAAAAAAGGAAAGAAATGATGACGTGGGACGTTTGCCACGCTGGGGTAGGCTCCCAACGTGGCACAAGAATGGTTGTGCGGGGGGGCGTTCAGCCAATGGGGGATTGGGCACCCCCATCGGCCTAAGGATACATTGCCACGCTGGGGTGGGCTCCCAGCGTGGCACTTATTACTCGGGGGGGAGGACTGTGGAGCCGATGGGGGATTGGGCACCCCGTCGGCTATATTGTCATTGCCACGCTGGGGTGGGCACCCAGTGTGGCATTTTGAAAGCCTTTGGGGGGGCAGCACAGCCGGCGGGATTGGGCACCTGGCCTTCTGCCATACAGTGCGTGCTGGGGAAGCGCATACCCGCGCGGCGCCGTGTGTGTGTGTGTGTGTGGGGGAGCTGCACATTGAGCAGGGGATATCTTATTGCTGCTCACTCATGCATAGCTCCCCTTTCAACTGTATATAGACAGCTCCAGAATGCATTGGCTTACAGGGCCGCGCCTACCAGCACACTGACTGAATTGGAGGAGGAGGTGACACACCTCGAAATCTCCGATGATGGCACTATGTTTCTTGCACATGCGTGCAAGCAAACATAAAAATGACTGTGTTATGAGCATGCATTGTGCAGTTTCCATGCTAGCTTGTAACTTTAAGAATTTTTAATATTTTCACTCCAGATTGTCAACATTGCCATTTTTCACACCTCCTTATGAACAGTGCAGCTGTAAGTTTTCACATCCTGCCTGAAATGTGTTTTCGCCATTTGCTGCACAGTGGTGTGGTTGCTGTGGAAATCAGATTAAGAAAATTACAGTGACTCTGTTCATGAGTGGAGGTCCCAAAATGCCTATGTTGAAAATCTGGATGACAAATTCCACAAAATGACTGTGTTATGAGCGTGCACTGAGCAGTTTCCACGCACACTCATAAGTTCGAGAATTTTAATATTTTCATTCCAAATTTTCAACCTGCCATTTCTTCACACATCCTTATGAATGGTACAGGTGTAATTTTTCACAACTTGCCCGAAATGTGTTTTTGCATATCTGGCACAGAATGGCATGGTTGCTTTGGCAAATCAATGTTTGAGACAGGTTAACAAACTCACAGTGCCACTGTTCATGAGCAGAGGTCCCAAATGCTTTAATGAGGTGGGGTCACAAAAAGCCCATGTTAAAAATGTGGAGTGCAAATACCAACAAACGCCCAGGGCATTAGGTTTTCTAACCATAATGTCCCACCATGTAAAGACTGACAGGCGTCAGGAATGTGACTTTGGATTGCTGGCTGTAATGCTCACACCATTCCATCCCCACCCTGCAGCCAGTGATAGGCATCAAGGTGTGCCTTGGACTCTTCAGCCCCAAAGTTCACCCCATTCTAGTCTACTGCACCCATCTCAATGTATTTCCTTATGGAATGGGGTGAGCATAAGGCCGATGACCCCAAGGCACAACGTGACACTTGTCGGAGTCTGCAGGGTAGGGTGAGGTGAAATGGCATGAGCATTATGGCCGATGACCCAAAGGCACACCTCAATGCCTCTCAGTCTCTGCAGGGTGGTGTGGGGTTGGCGTCGGTTCCATACTTCACTGCCATTCCTATTATGCATCCCTCTAACTCTGCACTACCAATGCCAATGCCAATGCCAGCAAGACAACATTCGGCATTGACAAATGCTTGTTTAAGGATTGGCATAACAATGTTAACTTTCCAGGAGTATGGTATATGTTTTTCAGCAATCATTTTATAAAATATAATAGCCAAAATATTGCCCCACCAGACCAGATGTACTTCGTATACATAAGAGAGCATTTTGTTAGGACCTGTGCTTTATTTGGTTTGGTCTGATTTATTACTCGCTTATTTCTCAGTGAGTAATATTTAAAGATGATATGTATTTGTAAGATCCTGATATATTTCTGCATGTTCTATAACAAAATCATCAAAGAAAAGTATTATGTAATACATTACCCAATCCTGTGGGTGTATGTAGGCAGAAATGTTTGTAGTGTAATGTCCTGTGCCTGAGGCAGCCATCTGCCAAAAGGTCTTTATATCTCCTATATTTTTACTTCAAACATTTTATTCCACTGTTTCTCTTGATAAATACTTTTTGGGGATGCTAAAATTTTCTGTACACTTTCCTTATTTTATTGAGATTCCTAATGTTCTCAGCTATATGGTGTAATTGGACATGCCTTACCAACCTTGCCACGTGTTTTTTGAATCCTTTACATTCATTATTGAACCATGTATTGCTATATTTTTCATGGACTGATAAATAATTGGTAAAAAAAACATTATTAATGCAAGACAAAGCCACCCAACAAATGCTCAGTAAACAATTACCTGATATACAGATCAAAGAAACCACAAAAATCCCTACATAGAAACATAGACTTTGATGGCAGATAAGGACCGCTTGGCCCACATAGTCTGCCCATTTCCCTACCTATTGGATAAGCTGAAGATCCTAGTTAACCAACAGCCTACTTCTTCCTACCCCCACCAGAATTGTCTTATTTCTGTCCCATGCATTCTTGAATTCCCCCACTGTTTTTAACCCCATGACCTCCTCAGGAAGGCTGTTCCATGTGCCCACCACCCTATCTGTGAAAAAATACTTCCTCACATTGCCCCTGAGCCACCCCCCCCCATCTTCAGATTGTGCCCTCTTGTTCTTGCACATCTCTTTTTCTGAAAGATGCTACCCTCTTGGACTTTTTTGATTCCCTTGAGGTGCTTGAAAGTTTCTGTCATGTCCCCCTTCCCTCCTTTCCTCAACGGTATACATATTAAGTTCCTTTAGTCTCTCTTCATAAGGCTTCTGTTGTAGACCCTGCACCATTTTAGTTGCTCTCCTCTGGGCTCCCTCTATCCTGTCTATGTCCTTGTGGAGATGGGGTCTCCAGAACTTCAAACAGTACTCCAGATGGGGTCTCACCAACTGTCTGTACAGAGGCATAACAACTTCCTGTTTTCTACTGGTGGTGCCTCTCCCTATACATCCCAGTATCCCCCCAACCATCCTTACTGCCTTCTCATATTGCTTGCTTACCTTTAGGTCATCTGATATGACTACCCCTGGTCCCTTTCTATTTGTGTTGTTGCTAATCACCCCCATTGTGTATGCTTCCTCTGGGTTTTGTTTCCCAGGTGCTTTACTTTTCACTTCTTTGCATTGAATCTAAGCTGCCATACTTTTGACCATTCCTCCAACCTTACCAAGTCCCTTCTCATCCTTTCCAACCCCCCCTTGTGAACCAACCCTGTTGCAGATCTTTGTGTTGTCTGCAAATAGGTATAAGTTTTCTTCCAGTCCCTCTACAATGTCACATATAAAGACATTAAAAAGGACTGGACCCAGTACTGAACCCTGCAGTACCCTGCTAATACCCCCTCTTTCTTTGGAGTGGAGTTCCTTTACTATTACCCTCTGTGTCCTGTTGTCCAGCCAATATTTTACCCAGACTACCACCCTGGGACCCACTACCAGGCTGGTGAATTTGTTTATTAATCTTTTGTGTGGGACTGTGTCAAATGCCTTGCTAAAGTCTAGGTAGGCCATATCCACAGCCCCTCCCTGGTCTACTACTTTGGTCACACAGTTAAAGAAATCTGTTAGATTCATCTGACATTATCTTCCCACTGTGAATCCATGCTGCCTTGGGTTCTGTGCCCCTCTGGCCTCTAGGTACTTAATTCTTTCTTTCAGAAGTGATTCCATCACTTTCCCTGCCTCTGAGGTCAAGCTAACAGGTCTGTAGTTTTCTGCCTCTGCTCTGTCCCCACTTTTGTGAAGGGGAATCACATCTGCCCTCCTCCATTCCTTAGGTACCACACCTTCCTCCCAAGATTTGTTAAAAAGGGCAGTCTGTGGTGGCACTAGTTCTCCCCTTAGTTCTTTTAGAATTATGGTGTGAATCCCATCAGGCCCCATTGCTTTGTCCACCTTCAGTTTTAGGAGTTCTTTCAGAACCCTTTCTTCAGAACCCACCCCCATCCAGAGTGCTTCTATTGATTGGATTAGGTACCTCTCCTTCCTCTTCTTTTGTGAATACTGAGCAGAAGTATTTGTTCAGTATCCCTGCTTTTTCACTGTCCCTGCCTTCCCACCCTCCCTTTTATTAAGCCTCACTATCCCTCCCTTGGTCTTTCTTCACTCCTTAATGTGCATATGAATGGTTTTATCCTTCTTCTTAACCAAGTTGGCTATCTTTTCCTCAGTTTGTGCCTTTGCTATTCTGACTGCCTTCCCCTCTTCCTTCTGCTTTAACTGGTATAGTTCTCTGTCCTGCTCCTTCTGTATTTCCTTATACTTTCTGAATGCTATCTTTTTCTCCCTAACCTTCCCCGCCACCTCTTTTGAGAACCATAGTGTTTTTTTCTTTTGTTTTGATTTGTTTATTTGTTTCCCACAAAGGCTTGTTGCCTCTGTGATGGCAGTTTTGATGTTTCCCCATTGTTCCTCCACTTCTCCTTCTTGCCTGTTTGCTAGTGCTTTTCTGAGGCACTCTCCCATTTTGACAAAGTCTGCCTTCCTAAAGTCCAGTACCCTCACTTTTGTATGGCTTGACTCTGTGGCTGTGCTTACCGTGAACCATACTGTTTGGTGGTCACTTGTTCCCAGATGGCTACCCACTTCTAGATCTGAGTTCCTCTCTCCATCTCCATTTGAGAGTACCAGGTCTAAGATTGCTCCCTTCCGAGTGGGTTCCAGTACTAGCTGTCTGAGGCATGCCCCCTGTAGGGCATCGAGAATGACCCTGCTGGATGTAGTTGCAGCAAAGATGCTCAAGTTAACATCTGGCATATTCAGGTCCTCCATCAACAATATCTCCCCTTTGATGCTCCATTCTTCCTCACCATAAATCACCAACCGAGATCAGAATACCCTACTACCTGATACAAGAATCAGCCCTGGGCATAAACACCATAGGAAATATTGTAAAGAACTTGATAACCAGAGCTAGAATACAAACCAGCAAAAGACTAACAAATCATTCCATGTGCAAACATCTAATACAGAAACTCATAGACAGCGGAATCCCAGCCACTGACATTATTTAAATATTGGGACACAAGAAGCTACAGTCTGTGAATGACAATGGATCCAAGAGAGGGAATACCACAAATCTGCTAGAAACAGCTGGTGCAGCACCACACTTGGAGGCAGCTTACCTCCACAAATGAACAGTCCAGAACAGAACAGTGGTGCACACACACAAAAAAGGAAATTGAGTCAAAGACTAGTCTGTGAATGACTACTGCCACATCAACGAACATAAGCAATATCAAATATCACATATACTCAGCTGTTAGCCAACACCATCTACTGTACCTCAAAAGGCATAAAATATGAACTCCTTAAAATGAGCCACATGTCAGAAGACAAGGACACCATGTCAGATTATGAGCCAACACCATCAAGCTCCCAAGAAATAAAATACCAAAACCCAAAAACAAGTCAGAGCTCCGAGTACAATGACACCATGTCAGCTTACTTCTCCAACACCACAATCCAAGCAACGAATATCACATTTAACATCATTTAGGGTAAACAGTACAAATACACAACCTCATATTGAAAAATAACCAAATATAAAAAGACAATCCCACTAACAATATCTGTAATTCTCTCTTACAGTGCACCAGTGCACTACGGAGGTGAAGAAGAGACCATGAGTAATAGACACAGACATAGACTCGGACTGAAGCTCACATAAACAGATGCACACGAAGAAGACTGCAAAATAAAACTGAAGAACCACAGACAAAACAGAACAACCACATAAAATAGCAAAAATAAAACCACTGCCTAAACAATATATGACCTACTAAATAAAATTATACAATGGCAAGAAAAAATCCTGGACTCTGATTGGTCAGTCTTGTGCTGGACCCGTGATGTTATCCCAGTACAACATCACGGGTCTAGTCTCAGCCTCACTGTGAACCTGTAGGTGATTGTTTGCTTGATTTGTTTCTGCTTGATTGTTTCATCTTCTCTTAAAGAACAAAAATATTTTTCCACACAAAAACATCTTTAAAATATTTTTTTTATTCTGTATAACAATGAGCCATTGTATAATAGCAATAATGCCCTCCAGGGTGTGTGTCATTTGGGATAATATCACGCCTCAGTCATTGGACGCACTCGGCCTGCGGCCTTGTGCCCAACCACCTGAGGCGTGACGTTATCCCAGCATGACACACACCCTGTCGGGCATTATTGCTTAAGTTAACGTCAGTAAAGCACCAAAGCAAAAATAAAAAAATGCACCCCCAGAAGTACCAAAACCTCCCATGCACCACTAAATAAAGCACTCCCATTAAATAAAAAAAGGAAATAAGGAATAACAAAAGAAATACATTCCACAACTGCACTATATTCAGAAACGCTGCCATAGAATAAACCTGCCCAGATAACCACACCAACCAATAGCTGAAAATCTAACCACTTACATCATTAGTAGATAACCAAAACAAACACAAGCAAGCCAAATAAAATAACCAACCACACAGCAAAACATCACAACCCTGTCACAGAAGTAGGCGTAAGAACACTAGAAAACTATAGAAACCATTACAAAACCATAAAAATCCCACAAGAAACCTACTACAGTAAACATACTACATAAATAAGAATAACAAACACAATAAATAAAAGGAGCCCTATTGTATAAATCGCACACATGATGGGCAGGTGTGGAATATGTTAGATATCTGAACTCGTGGACAGTGACCTCAGGAATCATCACTGGTGGCTCCACTACGCTCTACCACTTGTGAAGTTACCCGGGGTCACTGTCCACTCATTCAGGTATCTAACATATTCCACACCCACCCATCATGTATCCCCTATTTATTTATTTTTTATGGAGGCCAGAATTGGCTGACTCCCACTACTTCTGGGCAACTGCCATTTTCTGTGTGTTTGTGCAGGGTGCACACTGTGCATGTGCGCTTAGCTCAGCTGTTGTGGACCTTTATTTTAGTGTTGTTTGTGGCTTCATACTTAAGAAGAAATTAAAAAAAATAAAGATTTGTTTCTTCTTTCTTTTGAGAACATTCAAGTCAGGCTTGACTATATTAAGACTTGCTCAGCACACTGACATTGCTTCTGCTTGCAGTTGTATATTTTATTATCATTTAAATTTAATGTCATACTCCTGTGAGGAACCCATGGTTTGGGTCCCCTCCACTTGTGCAACTGCAAGTGAGCCATATAGCTGTTAGTTGGTAGGGTGGGACTAGTCAGCTGACGTCCACTGCTTCTGGGCAGCCAGCTGCCATTCTGTTCTGTGTGTGCACACTGTGCACTGAAGACAATTTTTCTATTGATGTTCATGGCTTTATGCCCATTCTGAGAATTTACTAGTCAGGCCTGAATATAATGAGGCTTGCTGAGCTCACTAGCATAGCTGCAGCTTGCAGCTGTATATTTCATAATAATATAATTTCAATTTAATATCAGATTCTTGTGAGGAACATGGCCTCATGTCCCTCCCACTTGTGCAATTGCAAATGTGCCATATAGTTGCTAGCTAGTAGGATGGGACTAGTTGGCTGACTTCCAACACTTTTAGACAGCAAGCTGCTGTTTTGTTCTGTGTGTGTACACACTGTGTACTCAGGACATCGTTCTAGTGTTGTTCATGGATTTGTGCCTAAGAAAGAATTAAATAAAAAAATCTGTTTTTTTCTGAGAATGTTCTAGTCAGGCTTGACTAGTGAGACTTACTCAGCTCACTGGCATTGCTGCAGTTTACTGCTGTGTATTTCATAATAATATAATTTAAATTTGATATAATTTTCCTTTGAGGAACTCAGGCTCAGACAACTCCCACTCATGCAACTGCAAGTGCACCAAATAGCTGTTAGCTGGTAGGGTGGGACTAGTCGACTGACTCCTATTGCTTCTGGTCTTCTTCTTTTCTTCTGCATGTGCACATGGCTGTGTGTGTACTGCACTCATAGTGTAAATAAAACCAAAACTAATCAAAGGTTTTGTGTTAGGCACAAGGGTGCCCTCACACAAAAGGGCGGCTAGGTGGGTAGGAAAATACAAACACACTGGGCAGACTAGATGGACCTAATGATCTCCTTCAGCCGTCACCTTCTATGTTTCTATGTTTTAAACAAAATTGAAAGTACAACATTATAGTGATGACTATTTTGTAGTGCTGCTGACTTTGCACTGTTGTTTTGAAAGTGGTGCCCTGCCCATTTATGTAAATATCTGGCAACACAGCAATGGCATGCAGAGGAAGTACTGAAAACATTCTTGATCCAGCTCCAACAAAGATGCAGTAGTGGAAGAGCAGCAAGCAGTGGGTGAAGATGAGGGTGGGCATACTGCAGAGCAATGCTCATGGTCCATTCACCGCACCAAATTATTTTTCACGCTGTCAAAACCTGGTGTCTCCAGCACTAGTATCATCACGGTGTCAGCTAACACCAGGGAAAAAAGTACTATTCTAACTAGTAGTGCTGTTAATAGGACATTGTCGCTAACTGCCATTGATACCACCACCAATTCTCCTCATCCCTTGCCACTGCCACCAGCACCACCATCACTTCAGCCTTAATAAACACATACCCTGACACTCACACCCACTGTAAGTACTAGCATTCCAACTTCTGCTACAACAGAGGCCTTGTAAGTCACTCCTGCCACTGTGAGTGAGATGACTCCTGCATTATGACCCAGACCATTTCTGCCACTGGGACTGAGACCACTCCTGCCACTATGACCCAAACCACTCATGCCACTGTCTGTGACTCTGACCACTCCTGCCACTGAGATCCAGACCACTACTGCCATTGCAACTATGGTGACCAGTGCTGCTATGGTGACACTGGCCCCTACTACCACTGTGGCCCCAGCCAGTTTCACAACTATTTCCAGTACTGTATCCACCCATGCTGTGACACCTCTTGTTTCCAAGCCTGTCTCCAGTACTGTAGAACTTTACAGTGCAGATGAAGAGGAGCACTTATAAGGGTCTGAGTACTTTCCACCAGCAGAGGAGTTGTTCACTGACACATCACCTAATGAAGCTGACTTAAGCAGCTTTGATGTTGAGACAGAGTATGGGGAATTACCTTGAGAGTCACGAAGAAAGTCAGATGGCAACAGAACCTCAACCTCCCAAGGTCACACTGGCAGGAGAAAGAAGGATATGGCTCCTCCCCCTAAAACGACTTGGCAAGCTACCTTTCAGCACTTTGTTCACAGGCTCCTTTCCAGCCTGAACAGCTGAGTGGAGCGAGTGTGAGTGCAGGGGCACCAGTGGTGCCAGGGAAAAACCTGCAACAGGTCCAAAAAAAAAAAAGGCTAGTGGGAACCAAAAGAGTAGGGGGTGGTGGTAATGGTGACACTCACTGAATAAGTGGTGTCAGTAGCAGTAAGAGCGTGGTGTGGCTGCATTTCACATTACTAAATGAGGATAGCTGAAAGACACTGCACATTCTGCAGCACCACTATCAGCTGGGGGATCTCTGCCAAACTTAACAACCGCCTCTTTAATAAACCACTTGAAGGTAAAGCATCACCACATTTGCAGAGCTTCAGCAGGGTCTGTGCCTGTGGTTCCATCAGACCCATCCCATGGTGATGATGCAAGCAGTGGTGCTGGCGGCAGTGCAACATGCCATTCTGCCACTAAAGAAATGCTGCTGCTGCTGGCAAGCCTTTCCCCTTAATACCAGTGAGTCCATGCACCCCTAAAATAGTCAGTCAAGCACTTCCAAAAGGCAGTCGCCTTACCCCCTGCTATTTCCATAGCATCTGGCAAGTGTGGCGCATCCTCCCATCCATGGTCAGTGCCAAGAGTGGAAACCTTCCAGGCCAGAACTTAGTACCAGTTTTTTCACCCAGCAGCTCAGCACATCCCCAAGTAACAGGTGAAATTATGGCATTGTATCTGCATCCCTTTTCATTTGTGGAAGACACTGGCTTTCAGAGACTTGTGCATCACTTGCAGCCATGGTTCTAGATCCCAACACGTTCCACATTTTCCCGGACAGCACTGCCAAACATACATGATGGTGTGAGAATGGCAACTGCTGAACTACTTTCAGAGGCTATGGAGGGGGTTTTCCACTGCACCTCGACACCTGAAGCAGTACAAACTGAATGCATGTGTATCTTTCTCCTTGTCAGGGGCACTGGTGTGTGAAAAGGGTTGTGAGACTGGGTGCACTGCACTCAGCTTTTGCATAAAGCCTACCAAAACAGTGTTCCCAAAGGTTCTTCTTGTACGTAAAGATGCACATAGCCCCACCATTTTGCCCATAAAACTTGTTCGAATGTTTCCCAGTTTTCATTTTACCATTTTTCTTCTCTTTTATTAGTGGCTATTATTTATCTCACAAATGAAAAAGGCTGTCTGCTGTATTGAGCTTTTAAAATCCTTTCATTTAATTTTCTTTTTCGCATATCTACTACCATATAGCATACACTAGGCTGCAGTCCCACAGGAAGACATTGATTGTGCCCCCACTTCCTGAGAGGAGAGCCATCCACAGGATCCTCCCTTCCCTAGCCAGCCCCTGAGTGACAAAGGTCCATTCTGAAACTTGGTTTGCCAGAGTAGTTTGCAGTACTCATGGTACTGTAGCACTATGGCACTGGCCATTTCTTTTTATTTCAAGAAATCAAAACATTTGTTTTTCATTTTATTTAAATCTATTATTTTACCCTCCATGCCCTCCACCAGGGATAAACCCTGTAATCAGACAGGGATGTACCCTGTTCAGGCTGTATGAGCCATCACTGAGACAGCAGGGAGATTTTTTCAGTCAGGCCCATCCCTATCATGGCGACCCAACTCTGCTTCCGAACCTGGGGCATCAGAGTGGTCACTAAAACCAAAACATTTTGACAACGCCATATTGGTCTCCTAGTGGGATGGGGATTCCTTGAAGGAGACCAACATGGTGCTTTATGAAAAATGTTCGGTGAGACCTTGCTGTTGGGGTCTCCTTGAAAATAAAATGGAAGAATATTAAAAGGGCCATAAAAGCAGGCAGCCTTTTTTTATTTGTGTGATAAATAATTGCAAGCAAGAAAGGGATTGACCTATGCTACTACACCCAATTTATTTATTTATTTATTTACAAGTTTTACCAGGTTTGCATACTGAGCAACATGGTCGAGTCCAGATGCGACCTGGGGCCGAGGCCCAAATATATAGCAAGAAATGAATACATAGACAGTACAAAATGAGAAACAAAGGCTTGCACCTTAAACAATTGGGAGAAAATTACAGACAGGGGTAGAATACATTCAGTGTATTGAATCGTAGGGTAATGTACTTTACAATACATTTAGGTTATAACAACATGATATTAAAATTGTTAATTGAAGCAGGAGCAGCTGGAGGAGAAGTGGGCTTTGAGTAATCAGTTGCGAAGGTAGGGGTTTTGAGATCTTCTTTATCATTATGTCAAAATAAGGAAGATTTGCAAACCTTGCTTGTCTCATTTACATTGATATCCTGCTTCTTCATTTATTGTGTCTTATAGTCATTAACTCTTGTTCAAGTAGCCTTTTTGTATGCCAGCTGTGACTTGACTGCAGCTAATTATTTTTATTTTGTCATGTAAAACACCTTTTTGACACAAGACAGCTTGACCTGTCACACTCACAATCGCCACTTTGTACATGTTTGTGTAGTATTATATGCCTCATTGTTAAATACAATGAAAAATCAAAATCAGGATTCTGGAACTGGACAAGGAAAAGCAGCAATTCTGAAAGCTCAACTGGCAGCCAGAGCTCGAGGTTGTGATATGAGTCATGGCAGCATTTTCAGAAGTTGAGTAGCTGAGTCCTGCAACACAGAAATTGCTTTTACCTCTGATTTCAACTGCATTTGAGTTACCCTGTGAGTCCAACCCACCATTGATGTGATGGACGATGAGATGTGCATTACTGGACCACCACCACTACTGTGCTGTTGCTAGCCTACAGAAGCCAAGAAAAGATATGGCGATGAACTTTGAATACCACACTGTGTCCCACCAGCAAAGGTAAGTATTATTTGTGGAATGTTGTTTTTTTTTTTTTGGGGGAGGTTGCCATGGAAAAAGCTTGGCACATATTGTGTCCTAACAGCAAAGATAAATATTCAAGAATTTTTTTTTTTTTACTGGAGGCAGGAGTGGACAGGCAGTGGAGCTACAGGTGGGAAAGGTTTTCTTTAACTCTACAGCCTGTTAGCCTCTAAAACATGCCTGTTCCCCTGTCTCATATTAAACCGGTACACATGGGTGATGGCAGATCCTTTTACTATGCACTTCTGGCCCAGATCAGAATTGATGTGGTCTGTGGATAATATCATAATGTGAGGGAGAAGGGAAGCAAAGCGACATATGGAAACAGAACCATATCCACACAACACACCGCAAGGGAACGGAGAGAATTCAAGTATGAGAGTGACAGACATCAGGTGCTGGCAAATTGCAAAAGGCTGCACTAACCTGTGTCAAAAATACCACAAAATATAGAATTTGGTCAGCAGAAGGCTGAGCAAACTCATCTCTCAATCCAGCTGTGGTCTGCCCTTTGTTTTATTTATTTTGCAAGTTTTGGCCCAGAAAGTCACACTGAGCTGAAGCTAGTTTCCAGGTCTGCCCCAGGATTACAGGGTGGTTAAGTGACTTGCTCTGCTCAGGGTCACAGGGTATGCAAGTTAGTACCATACTACATCACTGTGCTTCCAGACAGTACCTTATTAGTGTCACTGCCCTGCCCACTCTTGTCCTCTTCTCCTTACCCCCCCCAAGCTGGCTGCAGTTATTCATCCTTATATACTGCACTGAGGGGAGAAAAGCAGGAGTTCAGAAGAAAATAGGCACCCTCCACCAGGCACTTGCACAACCTACATAGCAGGCCATTGGCCAGTGGTCACCCCCCCACATAGTGGTGATGGATAACTGTTGTGGATAACCTGTAAAGCTGTCAGAAGGCTGGTGACAGGACTGGGTTGTGAGGAGCCACCAGCTATCACAGAGGGAAGAATAAAGCTCATAAAATGTACTCCTGTAAGCTGCTGAATGTATCACACAAACGTCTGACAAAAAACAGCCTGTTTTATTTATTTCTAAATTCTAGTTCAGCACTTGACACTTAATAGAAAAGTGCCCCAAAACTGCCCAAATCCATGTTTTTGTTAATGTGCATCTGGGACTAATTGCTTGTTGAGCAGAAACAGACCTAGTACTAGGTTTTTTTTCTCATTTAGGAAATAAACACTTCTAGGTGGATCCAGGATTTTACAGTGGGGGCGTGGTGGTGGTGTGCACACTTGATATGCAACTTTTCAAATTCTTTTTAATCCTTTGTATTATCTTTTAATTACATTTTTGTCAGAAAATAAAAATGTAATCTATAGTTTTGAATATATATTTTCTTGTAATTAATATATTAGACTTCTCTAGCAAAGTGAAATACAGCAGCAGCAAGCAAGTAAGTTACAAGTCCTCCATGGTCAAAATAGCACACCAGAAGGAGTGCTGCAACAACTGTGCTGTACAAAGCATGAAAGGATTTAGAGCGACAGGGATACAATAGTGGTAGGGAATCACCGTTACTCCTGTTGCTCTATGCTGAATCACGTAAATATCAAGCAGCCATGTGCTGGGGAGCCTGACCGAGCTGTTCCTGTGGTGGAGTGGTTAGGGTATCAGCATATGATGCAGCAGGAGACCTACTCTAGGACTGTGGTTCGATTCCTATTAGGTCTCCTGCTGCAACTGTTTTAAAAAAAAAAATTTCCCCCCTCCCAATTTTTTCTCCATCCCTGAAGTCCACGACTCCTGGCGTTGATTAATTTAAGTCCAGGGCGTGTGGGGGGGAGGGCGTGGTGGGCAAAGCCCCCTGCAGAAATAAAGAACTCTCATAGTTTTCTATGGAGATGCTCTCTTACTGTTGGGTGCTGTTGTACCCGATGCTGTGGGCGAAGCCACTCTTTTGCTTGTGGCATTTATTACTGCGCAGTTTTGCTTGTGGCATTATGACACCACGCGGTTACAATGGGGGGTGCAGCCACATCTTTCACATCACCCTAAGATCAGTGGGGAAGTTCTCTTGAGAAATTTTTTTAGTTTTTTTGTTATTCATTCATTCATGTATGCAGGTATGCATTTATTTTTTGTTTCTTTCTTTATTTCAAATGTTTCACCAGGAAAGACATACTGAGATGTTAACAGATCATTTCCAGATGTGCTTGGGAAGGGGGGAGCAATAGATAATGTAAGATGCAGAAGTCATAAAAATAAAATACAATAAAAATACTTAAAAGTAAAAATACATACCAGAGTGCAGGTATGATTTTCATACAGCCAGTCAGAGTGATACAAAAAAGAATAACAATAATAAAAGTTAAGGTGCAAGTGCTATATAATACGGGGCGCAATGCCAGACACATCCAGACTGCTATGGTGCGATAGCCATCCACACCAGTGCACAAGGTTGGATCAGGAGCAAAAACTGACTAGCTGATTTACGGGCAGTTTAACCTGGGGGATAGGGAAGCAGCTCCCAGTGGGGGGGGGGGAACAAACAGCTACTCCGGGAGGAAGGACCACAATTGGGGAGGTAGGAACAGTTGTAGGAGAAATATGAAAAAAATTACCCTCTGTAGCTTGGAACTTAGAAAGAGAAGGAAAACCATCAAGATGTGCATTTTTTTGCAACTTTTAACACGTGGATAACAGAAGAATGCTTTTCAAGGCAGCTCTGGCATCTGCTTCTCTTGCCTGTAGCTTCTGCGAGTGCTGGGTCACATGGCCTACCTTCACTGAGCTTCCTATTTGGCCTCTAATTGGACAACAAGTCTCAGGAGATCTGGAATTCTCTTACACTGTTCCAGAGGCTGAATAACAAATATCGAAGCACGCCTGAATATGAATACTCAGCTGAATATTCGAAATAAGGTATTAGCACACCCCTAGTTTCTATATGAATATATGATTTTATGAAACAAAGAAGACAATTGGCCAATTAATTTCTTTCCCAAACCAGCTCAGTAGGAATACCTTGTCACTCACTTTCTTCAATGTGGCTATAAAGTCTGACTTTAAAGATAGCTCTAATGGGCTGGATTTTCAAAGAACTGTGACTTGTAGTCCAACCACAACACACCTGTAGCCAGTTCCCATCAGCTTGCCCCACTTTCTGCACCTCAGCTTATGCCCCATTTCATGTGGTTGACCACAGGTGGAGATGAAGGCTGGGCAAGACCATTCCCAGGCAGGGAAGGTCCAGCAGAGGATGTTGGGGGCAAGGAGCAATGTCATCCTCCCAGCTGACTGTCCTTTTTCCTTAGGTTTTCTGTCCCTGGTAGGAACAGATGTGCAGTGACATTCTGATGCTGATATGTATGCTTCCATGCACAGCACATCAATGGCTGCCATCCCCCCGCCACAATCTGTGTGGTCCCAGACACCCTTATCCCCAGCCACCACTGGGGATCTGACAGTTGCTGGGTGCCTCTGCCCTCCCATCCCAGAGGAGGTGAGCAATTCATAAGATGCTCAGTCCTCCCCCACAGCCAGCTCTTTGATGATTAAGGCTCTCTCTCCTGAACCAGTGTCATCAGTGCCACAAGTAGAGACACTACCACTGTGCCAGTGAGCCAGCTAGTAAATCACATCTTAAAAAAACACTTTTTATGCTGTTTTATTTGCCAGATTAGCTGTGTAATTTATTGCTTTTATTATCCCCTCACTGTAGCTCATCTTCACTAGATCTTCTGAAAAGTAACTCCAATAAGTATCTCTGCATGTACAGCCTGCAGTTATGCTGCCTCCTAAAACAGCTCTGTAAGAAACCCTCTGCTGTGACTGAATAGCTGGACAAATAGTGCTTCCAAAAGCAAACAGTGATTCTGCTCCTTTACATGAGACCAAGGACCTTGTAGCCAGGCCATTAGTCCATAGGTAAAATATAATTTTAAGCTCTTCCCTCTCACCATTCACCTGACCATTCTCTCTACCCTATGTATATCCCTCCCAGCCAGTGCTTCTGGAACGCACCTGATTATACTACCTCCCTGGCTTCCCACACCCACTACTTCATCCATCCCCCTAATAATAGTAATATGTTTCATGGGCCAAAGCTCCATGACTGGGATCTGACCATTCCTGGATTTGCAATGTTTAGGAAGCATAGGGAGCAAGGAAAGGGAGGGAGGAGGAGGAGGAAGGGTAGTACTAACATAAGGAAAAGTAGAAAAGCCATGGAGGGCAAGGATAGTGGGGTAGACAAGTCTATAGAGACAGTGTGGATTCAGGTAATCACAAGTTGGGGGAGAAACATCAGGACATGAGTGGTTTATAAACCACCATCGTAGAAAGAGTGGCTGACAGGAAATTAGGTGATGAAATAAAAAGGCAACAAAGCAAGAGAAGTACTTCTAGTGGGTGACTTCATCATGCCAGATGTAGACTGGAAGATCCCAGTACCAAAAAGTGACAGGAATCAACTGCTGTTGGAGGTGTTCCAGGAAGCATTTCTGACCCAATGGGTTGAGTAGCCTGTACAGCAGCAGGTCATTTTTGAATTAGTTCTCATGAACAGAAATAGTATAGAGTAGATAACAGTGCAGGATCCATTGGGAACCAGAGAAATCAATCCATATGTTTGCAATTATATTATAAGTAGAGAGGAAGAAGTCGCAGACAAATGTCACGGGCTTCTGAAGAGCAGACTTTGGCAGGTTGAAGGAACAGGATACACTAGAAGGTACAAAGGCAGAACATGGGGTAAAGAATTGGGAATTGATAAAGAATGTAATATTGAAAGTCAAGAGGTATTGTGTCAGGGTAGTACAAAAAAACAAGAAGGGCAGAAAACCATTGTGGTCCACAGGGGGCAAGATACGCTGGTGGGGGGGTGCAGGAGGAGAAGGCCAGGAGGCAAGGAGAACAGAGAACCCACAAGCAAAATCCCTTTTTCAATGTTGCTTACCAGTTGGAGATAACACCAGGAGCACTGCTACATACATTGCAGGACTGCCTGCTGGTACAACTAGTCAAAGAACCTGCAAGGCAAACTGCCATTCTCGATGTGGTACTCACTAGCTCAGAAACAGTGAATGAAGGCTGGGGAGCCTCTGGAGTCCAGTGACCATAACAACATATGGTTCAAATGGACCTTGGCAATCATTATACCCTCATCAAATGTTGTGGTTCTAGATTTCAGAAGAGCAGGCTTTGACCAAATGTGGAAACTAGTCAAGGGTAAGCCTAGAGGAGCAGATGAATTCAAGGGGGTGAAGGAGAGGTAGAGTACTGTAATTAAATGGGCCATTCTAGTGGCAACAAAGTCATGCCGGACAACGGTTACCAAGAGTAAGAGGCACAAGGGACCCAGCTGGTTCTCGAAGAAAGCCAGGGAGGCAATGAGGGCTAAAAAAACAAAGGTCTTACTGTGGAGGGGTTGTGGGATAACAAATGGACCAGACACCAAACTTCAGGTTCAACACACAATCTCTTGTGATGTTTATTCAGAATACAGGAAATAAGCTTCAGTAATAGCATATTCCTTCTTCAGTACATTAGTTTGCAGCAACAGACTATTAATGTCCTTTCTCTGCACTTAGCCAGCACCTACTGACACTGATCTCTGATCTAACCACTTTTCAGTGAAAACCCTTCATCTCTATGTGGGCCCTGTTTGCTTGGGTAGTGGGGGCCCAAAAAGAAAAAAAAACAAGCTATAGACAAAGAACCTCAATGCAGAATCACTGAAAAAAGGGTTACCCCAAAGGGCATTGGCACAAATCAAGTTTCAAAGAAATGCAACATCATACATACTTCCATAATGAAAAGCATCACAGGATATATGCAAACCACCATGGAATTTCAGGCATGTTCAGTTTACAGCATTTTACATGCATTTTACATAGCACAACTAACTTAATTTCTATAATAGTCACCTAGTACTTTTTACCATTATCAAAAACACCTAGTGCCATGGTATTTTCAACATTTACAGGTTTCATAAATATAAGGTATATTATGACATAGTGCTATTACATACTAAATCCAACAACGATAAACGCAACCTGTTTTACATATGCTTGGAGGTCACTACAGTAACCTCCCTGTACTAGGACCTGAGAGGGAAAAGGAAAATTAAAGAGGACACTATAGCATAGTCAAGAAAGAGGAGGGGGGTGCCCATAGGTGACCGGCCTTATGGACTAGAAATTGTAAAGGATGAAATAGACAAAGAAATAGAAGAACTGTTGCAACAGATTTAAGAAAAGGTCAGTCCTCAAGAGTGGCAAGAGCTCCCTGTCACATATCCCCCACCTTAAGAGGGATGCAGTTATTGCAGACTGCTTACCACCTTCCTGTCCCAGAAAGGGATGGAGCTTCCACCATCCATCTTCAGAAGTTCTGTCTCAGGTCCCTATTAACAATAAACATTCTATCATAAACATAGTGGATATCATCATTCTTTACCCTGAGGCATTAACACATGTCTCAACAGAGACTAACAATACCTTCCCTTAACTATCTCCTTCTAGAGAAAGTACATCATATTTCTTAACCAAAAATCTGAACGGCTGTAAAGTACAGTGCCATAGAAAGACTTTCTCTGGGGTGAGTAATTACCTGCTCAAACCCCAACAGATATGTCAGTTTTAAGCAGGGGCCAAGTCCTAGATTCAACCCCTATACATAAACCCACTATGTCTCTTGATTCATTCATTTCACTTGCTACTGATACAGACACCTGAGGGTAGACACTCTAGGTGTTACCCCAACACAGGTTCCTATCTATTTTCCACCCACCTCCTCCACTGTAGGTTTTTCATCAAAAAAATAAAACACATGTACCACCTCCTTGATCTTAACATATTGTAACATTTTGGCAATATTAGTATCTTTGGTCTTCAGTATACCCCAGTCAATACTATTAATAGATTTAGCTGCATCAATAAAAGAAAAAGTCCCTTCAGCCTCATAGGCGTCTTCTTCTTGCTTAGGTTGGAGTCTTCTACCCCAGCACAATATCACTAGGCACAGTCTTACCTGGGGTCTCACATTCAAGTTCCATACTTGCATCTCCGACATCCAACAGGTAACATCCTGGGAACACAGGCAACAAAAGAATATCCTACTCAGACAGGGGGTCCTTCTCCTCTGACTCTTTATCCAGACTCTCCATCAGGAACCTGTCAAGCACCTGGCACCAGTGTTCTGCCTCTCTGCATAGTCAGTCTGCCTCCAGTCATTGGCCACTCATCCAGTGGATCATCCTCATCAGGGTCTCTGCCTCCTGTGTGTTGTCGCACCCACCTCCAGTCTGCCTTGACCTGCATCTATTCATCATCTTCAGGCTTGGCTTTCCTCTGAGCTCCCAGGTCCAGTCTAGGCAGCAGCTTCTGTCCATATGTCAGCCATGGTTCTGGTCAGAACTCCATGGACTTTCTTCTCCAGCAACACCTGGTGCATCAGTCCACCTGGCATATCTGGGCGATATCCACCAGAAAATATCCTTCTTCAGCCAGTTCAGATGCTTCCAACAAGTTATCCCACTTCTAACCCCAAGTCTGTGAAAGGGTTGTGAGATAACAGATGGACCAGACACCAAACTTCAGGTTCAACACACATTCTCTTGTGATGTTCATTCAGAATATAGGAAATAAGCTTCAGTAATAGCATATTCATTTTTCAGTACATCAGTTTGCAGCAACAGACTATGAATGTCCTTTTTCTGCACTTAGCCAGCACCTACTGACACTGATCTCTGATCTAACCAGTTTTCAGTGAAAACCCTTCATCTCCATGTGGGCCCTGTTTGCTTGGGTAGTGGGGTCTCAAAAAGCAAAACAAAACAAGCTATAGACAAAGAACCTCAATGCAGAATCACTGAAAAAAGGGTTACACCAAAGGGCATTGGCAACAAATCAAGTTTCAAAGAAATACAACATCATACATACTTCCATAATACAAAGCATTGTGGGATATATGCAAATCACCATGGAATTTCAGACGTGTTCAGTTTATGGCAATTTACATGCATTTTAAATAGCACAACTAACTTAATTTCTATAATAGTCACCTAGTACTTTTTACCATTATCAAAAACACCTAGTGCCATGGTATTCTCAACATTTACAGGTTTCATAAATATAAGGTATATTATGCATAGTGCTATTAGATACTAAATCCAATAATGATAAACACAACCTGTTTTACATTTGCGTGGAGGTCACCACAATAACCTCCCTGTATGAGGACCTGAGAGGGAAAAGGAAAATTAAAGAGTACACTATAGCATAGTCAAGAAAGGGAAGGGGGGGTACCCACAGGTGACCAACCTTATGGACTAGAAATCGTAAAGGATATAATAGACTAAGAAATAAAAGAACTGTTGCAACAAATTTAAGAAAAGGTCAGTCCTCAAGAGTGGCAGGAGCTCTCTGTCACACTTACTTAGGTACAAAGAGAAATGGGGAGACAAGGAATGGGGTGAATAACAGTTAAGGATGAGGGGAGCCAAGAAGGCAGTCAGAGACACAAAAGCAGATATAGAACCACATACTGTGGAGGGAGTCATGGGGCAGTTCTTAGATACATTAAAGAGAAAGGAAGATAAGAGGAGGAATTATTAGGCCGACAGAGGCAGACATGGCAATGGGCAGGACTAGCAGAAGGCAGCCATTCTAATGGACTGCTTTCACTGTGTTCACATTACAGGATTGAGGGCCCTTGCCTGAAAGCAGCATAAAGGTGATGTAACCCCCCTACAAATGGAGGTTTCCAAAAGTCTTCCTTGGGCTTGCCTAGATGCCCACTACCAGGATAGCGTTCTGTGTACTAGCCATTTAAAAGTATTTGCATGTGAGTGCCCTGTTAGCCTCCATGCCTGTCTCTTTAAGAGCTGCCTATTTTGTAGTGTACAATTTATCTGGGTAGGGGCCGTGTAGTTTCAGGCTCAAGTCCTGCACGGGCTGTAGAGTTTTCACTCCATTCTGCCATCGATAATTTCGTAGAGGGAACCCTGCAGGGATCTGTGACTGTTTGTTACTTATCTGCTTTAATAGTAATAATATTGTAGTTTGTCTAACCTGCCTTTCTTTGCAGCATGGACATTTCTGTATTTGCACCACCATCATGGTCCTGGCCTGCTAGTTTGGACCAATCAGTACCTTTGGGGATCCTAAAATGGAGTATGTCCCCAGGAGTCTTGTGGGAGTGAATTTCTGTAGGAATTGTAGTTTTTTGCACTTTGGCGCCTAAATGGACCTGGAGGGGGAGCTCTAGCTGTGACAGGCAAATGGATCAGCCAACCTAACCTTTTGGATCTCTGAGGAAGTCCTGGTGCTGCCTGCAGCAGAAGTCAGTCTGAGTTTGGAGTTGAAAGAGTAAACAGCTCGAGTGATTCGAGCAGCTGCTCCTGCGGAGTGCGCTGGGGAAATCGGCGGGAAGGCTGGGTTTGGCCTGCCTGCCACCATCTTCATAAGTGAAGAGGCTTTAATCCTAAAACCGGATTTCATACGAAATTGCAGCTTTTGCGATCGGAACCTGATTTGTGACAAATTGGATTTTTCTGAAGTGGACCAAAGATTTGCCTTGGTGGGATCGGCCTGTCAGGACCTGAGACTGCTGCAGAGCATATGGTTTGTGCAGAGACACTGTGAATTGCAACTGGACTGCTATCTGAACTGTGGTATTTGCCTTGCTTTTGCTATAAGTGTGCTGAATGCTGATAGTGGGTCGCGATTTGGTTCCCCACTGCCTGATTGTGTCACGCTTGCTGGAAGCTGCATCCAGCAACTACCGGACTGTTATCCGAAGTGTTCACTCGGTCTGGGCCCTGCTACCTTGGCCCAGACAGCTGCTTATGCCACAGAGAAAACCATTGATGAGAGACCAGCCCAGGGATCGGCCCCCTGCTCAACATCATGAACAGGAACGACACCACGGTGCATCATGTGGGCCCTGCTTCTCCTGGCCATCTAGCTCTTCATCCATAGGTCTCCATTTCATCCATCCTGCATCCTGTACTGGGTAGCATGAGTTAACACCAGGGTAGCTCCCTGCAACAAAGCTCAAATCAAAGTGTGTCAACTGATTTAACTGTTGTTGCTAATCATTTGGGACTGAGCCATCAGCTCTGGATTACAAATTATTGGTTACTGTGCATGACTATTTCTTTCCATCATTAGGTTCCCGACCAGCTGTAATGCCAGCCTACCCCGGGCAATGCTTCAGGCTAGCCTCTACCAACAACTGGGTACCCAGAGTGTGTGTGACTGTGTTGTGGGTGTCTAAAGTGCATGCCAATTAACCTGAATCTTTCAAATCTTGATTCATCCATCAGATTCTGACCCTTCCTTGTTACTGCCCCCTTGAATAAATCAGATCTAAACCTTTTTGTATTCAGACTGGTTGTGGTGTACCTCTGTATTGTAAATATTATGGTATTGCTGTTTACTGTTACAGGCCTTATTTTACAGGGGTCTCCAGGGCTGAGCCAGCTGAACCCGCCTTGGTGGTAAGTGTAACCAAAGTGGAGTTAAAACTGTTGTCAGGAGCAAATTGCAATTGTGTAATCTGTGAGTTACGTAGGCTACTAGAGGAAAAGAGGGGTAACAGTGTCCTGGAAGGCTGTACCCAGGGCAGCTACTCACCACTAACCCTGTCCTCTAGGTGGAGGCACCTGCTTTCAGTATCCAGACCCTCAACCTGCACTTGGTCACGCAGGCAGGGGTAGTAGCCCTTGGGATAGCGCCACCTAGGGGTTACAGCTGCTGCAAGAGGGACCCAGAAGTTGTGCTGATGGTGTCATGGCAGAAATTGTCAGACAAGGAATAACAGCCCTTAAAATAGACAAGGCTCCAGGGCCAGATGGGGTGCACCTCAGGGTGCTCAGGGAATTGCATAGCAACTATCTGAACCACCGTCAGGGCAATTCCATAGATCCCTACAGTCAGGGGTGGTCCCAAAAATTTTGGAGGGTAGCGGACGTAGTCCCACTCCACAAGGGAAGAAATAAAGAGCAAACAGGAAACCACAGACCTATTAGTCTTACCTCCAGAGCAGGAAAACTAGTGGCGACACTTGGTACTTGGTAGAGTAGGACGGAAGTAGGCCTAGGCTCGTCAAGTCCATTCCCCACTCACAGTGGGGCAAAGAAACATTAATAACCCCCAAATTTGTCTAATTCATTTTAAAGGACATGAAATTTGTAATGTTTACCAGATGTTCTGGCAGCTTATTCTATGATGACACAGACCTAATCGTGAAATAGTTGTCTCTTTTTTTTGGTATTTGTCCTAGGTAACTGAAACTGTTTGTTATGTGATCTAAGATTAAGGCCCCTTTCTATGAGTATAATGTTGCATTCATTCATTAATGCATTATCTCATATGATGTTATAGAATAGAAGGTAGTCACCCCTATTTCTTATTTCCTCAAGTGTCAATAGGTTTAATTGCTGGAGTCTATTTACCTATAGCAAGTTCTTGAGTCTGTGGATCATTTTCGCTGCCCGCCTCTGTACCCTCATCCAGCAGATTTATGTTCAGTTTGTAACACTGTAACCAAAAAGGAGAAGCACAGTCAAGATGTGGGAGTACATAGTTTCTAGAGAGATTGAGTATACAGTGTTCATCTCTTGTAATGACTGATTTTTTTATTATATTGATGATTTTGTTTGCCCTTTGTACTATAGTCCTGATATGGGAATGTAATTTAAAAGTGTTATCGATAATAATACTGAAATCCCTTTCGGTGTTAACAGTGGATAAGTTTGTGGAGTTAATGACATAAGAGTATAATGGATTATTTTTCCCTAGGTGCAAAACCATACATTAGTTTAAGTTTAGTTCCATATTGTCACTAGTCAAAGAGGACCGAGTAGGCTACCTGGAGAGAAATGGGCTCCAGAATAGTAAGCAGCATTGGTTCATGGCAGGGAGCTGCTGTCATAACAACCTGATAGTATTCTTTGACTGGATATCTAGGTCTCTGGACAAGGGATAAGTAGTGGATTTGCTCTTCTTTGACTTCAGCAAGATGTTCAACTCTGCACCATACAGACGGTTGCTGAAGGAGTTAGAGGGCCTGGGAACAGCAAAGAATCTAGCTAAATGGGTTTGAAACGGATGGGGGGAGTTGTTAGCAAAGGGCGGTGGTAAATGGGGTCAAGTCAGGGGATTGAAGGGGAGAGGAAGGTCACGAGTGGAGTGCCACAGGGTTCAGTCCTGGGGCTGGTCCTTTCAATATGTTCATCAGTGACATAAGAGAAGGAATACAAGGCAAGATGTGTCTCTTCACAGTTACAGCAAGATCTGTGGTAGAGCAAGGCAAGACAAGGCAATTTTATTTATAGGGTGCCCATTTCTGGAAGCTCTGAGCACCTTAACAAAAATCAATACAATAGAAAATACATTTAAAATACAACAAATTCCCAGAAATAGCACAATATAATAATAATTCAGCAACTTTAAAAGGTTCTGGATTGCCAAAAAATGCAAACTGGACATCAAAGATGGAATTCAGCAGTCTACAAAGGCCAGGCTGAAAAGGTGGGCCTTCAGCTTACGCTTAAACATCTTAATCGAAGGAGTCTCCTGGACAGCAGGTGGAAGCGAGTTCCACAGGGTCAGCCCAGAGACACTAAAAGCATGGTCTCCCAAGGTCCTGAGCCGAACCCTGGGAATGTCCAGGAGGCCTCTCGAAGAGAAGCAGAGGTCGCCGGTGACAGGAGCTCTGAAAGGTAACCAGGACCAGTCCATATGGGGCCTTAAGGTGAGTAAACCCACCTTGAAAAGGACCCTCCACCTGACTGGCAGCCAGTGCAGGGCATGCAGGACCACTAACATGACTTGCCCTCACAAGGCCCATCAGCAACCTGGCTGCTGTGTTCTGCACCAGCTACAGCCTGTGAAGGGTTCCTCCTATGACCTGCAAGTACAGAGAGTTATAGTAGTTGAGCCTAGAGGTAACCAAATAATGCACCAGTGTTGGCAGATCCTTGGGTGGAACAAGGGGCTTAATCCTGGCAATGTTCCATAAGTGGTAAAAAAACACTTTTGACCACTGATGACACCTAATCTTCAAAGGTCAATCTGCTATCCAGGATCACGGTAAGATTTCACACCCTTGAGGATGCCATCAGCGGAGCAGATCCCAGGACAAGGCCTGTTTCAGCTCCCGGTGGCAATCCATCATGCCCGCAAGCAGGCACGATCACTAGTATCTCCGTCCTGGCCGGGTTAAGTCTCAACCAGCTGGAAGCCATCCAGTCATTGATTTTAGCCAGACAGTTGCTAAGCATGTTGACTGCTCTGGATGTTCTAGGTACAAAAGACAAATAGCAGTGAAACTCCACGCTGTATTGTCAGATGATCTCACCCAGGGGCAGCATATACACAGTGAACAACATTGGCGACAAGATTGAACCCTATGGTACTCCACAGGACAGAGGCATTGGGGAGGAGGAGAGATTCCCCATTATCACCCACTGCACCCTTTTCGAGGGATAGGACTCAAACCACCTGATGACAGTACTGGCAAGTCCACAAAACTCACAGAGCCAATCAAGAAGCACTATGTGGTCCACAGTGTCAAAAGCTGAAGAGAGATCGAGGAGCACAAGAACTGACCCATCTCCTCTATCTCTTGCCCTGAGCAGATCATTATGCACCCTCACTAGAACTGTTTCTGTGCTATATCGGGCCCAAAAACCTGACTGACATGGCTCATAGATGTCAAAGGACACCAGGCGATCCTCAAGCTGCTGTGCCACCAATTTCTCCACAACCTTGCTCAAAAAAGGCAGGCTGGAGATAGGACAGTAATTCACCAAGACATCAGGGTCGGGGGAAGGTTTTTTGAGGAGGGGCCTGACCAGTGCTTTTTTCAGAGTCACTAGGAAAACACCCTCTGCCATCAAGCACCTGGCAATCCCAGCACAAGAGCAGAAGCAGGGATGAACCTGGAACTACAGACCAGTCAGTTTAACATCCATTGTGGATCTTAGTTAGAAGGAATGTTGCCTTGGTTGTGGACACAACGTTCACAGATCCTGGTGGGAGATACTTATTAATCAAAGGTATTTTAAATAACATAACGGTGGTCATTGGTTCAGTTTACGGTCCTTTGGGTGGGGACCCAAGTTTTCTGATGGATCTGGCTAATAAGCTGGTGAGGCTCCTACCTGCCCCTGTGTTTCTAGGGGGAGATTGGAACATTCCTCCAACTCAAGATTTAGACAGGACCTATAGGCCACTGAAGCCACCTTCGCCTTCCCAGAACGCTCTGTAAGATTTTATGGCCATGTTGGGGCTGGTGGATCCGTGGTGCCTCTTAAATCCCACGCGGCAGTTATATACATTTTATTCAAGTATTCACCAGACTAAGTCCAGGCTAGATTACTTCTTAATTAGTAGCTCCCTCATCCCGGGTCTTTACCAGGCAGGTATAGAACCTATAGTGTTATCTGACCATGCGGTGGCCTGGGTGACCCTATCGGTAAACTCCTATACTCGGAGGGAAACAATTTGGAGAATGAATACCCAACTGCTTCAAGATGAATCTTTGACCTCTTGCATCAAAGAGCTCATAGCTGATTTTATGGAGCACAATAGTGACTCAGTTCAGAGGTATGACCTCCTGTGGTACTCATTGAAGTGCTGCCTGAGGGGTGAATTTCTTAAAGTTGCCTCCAAGAGGAGGAAGCTACGGGACTCTAAGGCTCTAGCCTTATTATCCCAGATTAGAGAGAGAGAAATGTCTCTGTCTCCAGAGACTTCCGTGAGTGCCATGGGGGAGTTGCTGGGCCTGTGTAATGATTACGCAGAGTTATTAAGGGAAAAAGCAGAATACGCCCTCATAAAAACCAAGGCCAAATATATAGACCAAGGGGAAAAGGCCAGGCCACTGCTGGCCTTACGTTTAAGACAACTGGAAAGTTCCCGTTTAATTCCGTCTATACGGGCTGCTGATGGCTCTATCAAAACTGAGCCCAGAGATATAGTTAAGGTTTTTGAGAGTTTTTACCAGTCGTTGTATGGAAAGTGTCTTATGGATTTAAAATCCCAGGGCATTAGCTATTACCTGGACTCCTTAAATCTTCCAGTGTTGGAGGATTCATGTCAAGCCTCTTTAACTTTACCAATTTCCATTGCTGAAATAGAGATGGCAATTAACAGTCTCAGCCCCTATAAAGCACCAGGACCGGACGTATTTCCTTCAAATTTTTACAAAACCTTTTCCAAAGAATTAACCCCCATCCTGCTTAAATTGTACAAGTATATGTTTGCAGCAGACAAGTTAGATCCATCGCTTATGGATGCCACAACCATTCTCCTACTTAAGCCTGACAAACTTCTCCTGGATCCAACTAGTTACAGGCCAATTTCCCTGTTAAATTGTGACATTAAAATTTTAGCAAAACTGCTTTCATTCCGGATAAAGACATCTTGGTCCCGTTTATTAAGCCCGGAGCAGGGGGGGTTTGTGGCAGGATGCTCCCCGGCAGACCATCTCAGAACACTTTCTCATGTTTTCCAGGTGGCTCAACTTTCCCGGCTCCCAACGGCACTGGTTTCGTTAGATGCTGAAAAGGAGTTCGACAGAGTTAGCTGGGAATTCCTATGGCTAACTTTGCGGAAAATGGGATCTCCCCCCAATTCATTGGAATGATAAGGTCTCTTTATGCTTCCCCTTCTGCCAAGATTTATTGCAATGGGGTGTTTTCCGAGAGATTTCTACTATATATATAGGCACAGGCAAGGCTGTCCCTCTCACCTTTCCTATTTAATTTATACCCGGAGCCCTTACTTCGACATATTAAGCAGTCTCCTTTAATCATGGGCATCTCAATTCATACCCAGGTCCTCAAGCTCTCCGTATATGCGGATAACATTCTTTTGCATCTAACGTACCCAGCTGCCTCATTAGAGCGGGTTCTGAGGGTAGTTAAGCAATTGGGTCAGCTTTCTAATTACAAACTAAATATCGCTAAAACTGAGATTTTCCCTCTGAATAATTTGGCTTTAAAATCTGATGTTACTTACTTAGGGATCAAGTGGTCCCCACAGACCCTCAAGTACCTAGGTGTCTATCTGGCCAGAGACTTGGCTTTGGTGCAAAAGCTCAACCTTGATGATTTGATTAGGGTAATTCAGCAGGACCTGAGGAGATGGCAGAGTCTATCTCTTTCATTATGGGCCTGGATAAGTATTATTAAGATGAATATTCTCCCACGCCTGTTTTATCCTTTGAACCTATTAAACTTATGGCTCTCGATATCTTTTTTTAAGGGTGTGCATGCCATGATTTCTAATTTTATCTGGTTGGGTAAACATCCCCATCAAGCTTTCCATAAGCTTAGTGCTCCTAGGCCACTGGGTGGTCTTTGCCTCCCGAATTTTCTTTTATATTATTGGGCGAGTCATCTAACTAAACTGGGTAGGTGGACACCTCAGGGTGACATGGAGTATATACCGATTTGGCTTCAGAGTGAGAGAGATCTCCTAAATGCTAGTAAGGTTAATCCCCTTTCGGTTTATTATTTAAAATAATGTTTATTGCCAAAGGACTTACGGGACTCGGTGATAGGTACTTCCTTGAAATTTTTTTCTCAGTGCTGCTCATACTTTAGAATAGCCCTTAAAGATTATGCATGTCAGCTGGTTATTTTAAATCCCAATATTAAAGTAGGAGGGATGAACCTCTTACCTCAATGGCTCCCACAGTTAAGGCACGTATTTGTGTAGGAGTTATTCACCCAGAATAATCTCCTATCTTTGTCCAATATTCTCAGTAGCTATGATATGCCGAGCTCGAAGATCTTTAATGTGTACCAGCTGAGGCATACTATAATTACTTTGTTTGGGGTCAACGGCCGGCCTTCTTTAGTTAAACCTATCCTAATACAAGTCAGTGAATATTCTAGGAAACCACATACTGTAGCTGCAGTATATGCCTTACTTCTGACCTTTGTTCACACTGATCCATTGAAGGGTTCATCGATTTGGGAGTCTTTGTTCCCTGAGATGAAATTGGATTGGGCTAGGATCTGGACAGACCTCTATATCTATCTCACCCAAGACAGATTCAGGTTGACACAATATCATATATTAAATAATATGTACTATACCCCTTGAGACTGGCTAGACTAGGGGAAACTCAGACACTACTTGAATAAGGTGAGCTAAAGAGGAAGGGAATATGGTACACATATTTTGGCATTGCAAGAAGATAGCTCCACTCTGGCTGGAAATCAGGGCCAAATTAGATCCCTGTTTAGGACTAGAGGACTTGTTTATGGTAGAAGTTTGCCTTTTGGGATGCTATGAGGATATTGGGGTTAAGGAGCGCAAATATCAAATGGCCTTAATAGCCATTATTGTTAAACAGCTTGTGCTGAAACATTGGAGGGACCAACTGGTAATATCCTACAAGGAGTGGTTAAGGGATATGTCAAACTTCTTTAGAGCTGAGCAGTTAATAGCTGGTTTCCGGAATAACATGGCAGGTTTTGACAAGAAATGGGGGAAACTTTACGCGGTTTACTTACAATAGGTGTATGTTGACTGGTTAAGGTTTTTAGTCCTCTCTAGTAAGGGTTGTTCCTTCTCTCACAAACATAATAAATTTGGCACATGCAGGGGAAGGGAAGGGAGGGAGGGGTAGGGGGATGGTGTTAAGCTAGTTGGCCTATGTATAGACTAGATTGATTCTACTATTTTGCGTATAATGCAATTGTTGACGACTGACATGTATATGCTTCGTTGTGTAAAATTAATAAACTTTGAATTTCAAAAAATAACATCCATTGTGGGAAAGATGCTAGAAACCTTAATTAAGGATAGACTGGTGTACTTCCTGAAGGCAAATGGATATTAGGATGTCAGGCAGCATGAGTTCACAGGTGGTCATGTCAGACACATCTCATTGGCTTCTTTAGATGACAAAGATGGTAGAAATTGGGCAAGCAGTGGACCTACTGTGTCTTGATTTGAGTAATACCTTCAACTCCCACATGGACAGCTGGCTAAGAAGATGTTTGAGGTACCCTCAGAAAACATTTCTTCATGGAAAGGGTGGTGAACAATTGGAACAGGCTACCAAGAGAGGTAGCCTATGCAAAATCAGCAGGAGGATTTAAACATTGTGAGAATGGGCACACTGGGCTGGAGAACACAGTGTGAAAAGGGAATGAAGTGCCACTAGGGCCCTCACAAAACCAACAGTAAGAAGGTAGGTAGGCTTGGTCAGATTTGATTGGCCGCAGGGCCTTTTTCTACCAACAGTATTATTTATGTTCTATGTTAGTGATCTAGATGTCACTGAGCAATCCTAAGTTTACCCCTGTGACGCTTTTGGTTTTAGTAGGACAGTTGTATCTGGGTTGCCATTAACTGCTAGTCAGAGTTCTGCTACTTAGGCACATTAACTCTTTAATCTCTGTTGCTGTTTTAAACTGTTTATTGTGTGCATGTATTACTTTGTACAAAGGGCCCCTGAAATGTTCCATGCTATTTAAGCCACTCCTATTTTTCTTTAACCTTTCTTCCCTCTCTCCCAACTCTCTCCACCTCCAGTCCCCCTCTCCTCTTCTTCCCTTCACCCTTATCCTACTATCCTCCCTTTTCTCCTCTTCTAAGCCTTTCTCAATTTGAAGCCTTGTGGTGCTTATTCTCGTTGAACCCCTCTCTCATTGTCCTTCACCTAAGTTTCCTTGCCACAATAAGTCCTATTCTCTTAAGCTCACCACTGCCTTACTGCTTCTTCTGTCTGGCAGTGCTGAACTTAATCTTTGTCCTGCCCCCATCCTTTTCCCTTCTGCCCTTCTCAAAGGACTGGGAGTGTTTCATCTCAGTGCTAGGAGTTTACTATCTAAGCTGAACTAGGTTAAGCTATAGGTCTTGTAATTCATGTCCTAGTCATTACCAAATCCTGGCTCTTATCCAGGGTCAGTGATACAGACATTAGGATCATGGAATAAGCTGCCCACAGAAAGGATCATGGTAAGGGGGGGTGGTATCCTGATGTACTTTCTTCACAGTCTCTCCTGTGACATTGTTCATTGGGCTGCCGCTCCTTACTCTGACTAACTAGTCCTTTTTAAACTCGCATTCCGCTCCTCTTTTTGGATCTATGTTGAAGCCATTTACTTATACCCTAAGGCTAAAACCAGATGTCATCCCTAACCTCATCTCTTCCTTCCTTCCTTCCTTCCTTCCTTTCTTCCTTCCTTCCTTTTGTACTCTGCCTAAAGGTGAACTTTTTTTGTCTTAGGTGATCTTAATACTGACTTCTCACTCCACTTCCACAAATCTTTCTCCCAGACCATCTAGTCACTTAAAGAAGTACTACAGTCAAAATCTACAAGAACATATCTGTTGTACAGAGTGTTTTGATTTGTGTGTTTAGTCCTGGTGTGTCCTTCCCTTTGTTTGCTATTAGGAGTATTTTCTCAACTTGCCCACTAGTTTTATGGCCTCTCTTACTAGTTTTACGGCCACTGCTGATCTCTATATTACCACGGTTTATCACTCTTCTTTTTCCTACAATGCCTCCTGTCCCATGTGACATTGATGCACCCGGCACCATAGCTTCAGCAAGTACTGGTTTACAGTCAAATTTGAAGCAGTACAGATATGATTTTAAATCACTTTCCTTATCCAGTGGGCACTGAAGGCTACATTTACAGTTTAGCAGTCACTTGATGTCTATTTGAGTGGGTATTCTGTAAGAAAATAGCTACAGTCTTTATTATATGTAGCATTCATGACCTAGGGTGATTTTGAGTGCTTTTTATGGCTGGGTGTAGTTTGACGAAATTAAAAGCTTTAAAAGCAAAACATTTATCCTGCTGGCTAGACCTAGACAAACATAAAAAACAAAAATACTGAATTGGAGTTATTTAGTTGAGGCCAGAACATCAGGCTTCTATCTTCAGATTACTGCTGCAGTACTTTCCATCTCTGAATCAGTGGTCCTGGATACATCACTGTCACATGAGACAGAAGGCATTGTAGGACAAAGAAGGGCAATAAAGCATGCTAACTTGAAGATCCCCAGAGGCCATAAACTAGTAGGCAAATTTAGAAAAAATTCCTAATAGCAAACAAAGGGAAGGACACATCAGGATTAAACATAAATCTAAACACACTGCACAGCATATGTTTTTGCAGATTTTGATTGTAGTACTCCTTTAACCTTTTCCTTCTCCATGTCACTGATTACTTTTTGTGTAGCAATTTCTTATTGTAAAGAGTAATGAGTTTAAGAATAGTGGACCCCATATGTTCAGTGTTAAGGAATTCTAGCAGGTTAAATTTTTTAATAGTTTGTGTGCCCAGAAAGACCTCTTAAATTATGGGGCACATCAGTAAATCTTTATGGAGCTAGGGTAAATCTGAGTGTAAAATACATAGCGCTATGCGAAATGCATAGCTGTTGAGAGGTATGGTGCATAATCCTTGTCCTCATCACAGCTTCATTTTACTTTTGTTACTGCCATCTCAAATGTAAAGTGGCCCTGCCATTATAGGTTATTCTGTATTATACAATGGCAAGAAAATTTCCTGGGCTCTGATTAGTCAGTGTGTGCCTGGGACAGTGATGTTATCCAAGCATAACATCACTGTATCAAGTCCAGGCACACACATGGCCCTCTCACATATTGACAGATGAAAGATATCCCTCCACATGCTTATCTTCTAACCTCCCATTGTCTCATATAACCCCCCTGCCCCAAAATAAACTGTATCAGTACACCATGAAAAACACTGCCAAGCCAAAGTAAAACAGTAAAGGGCAAACTGCAAAATCTTTTTTTTCTTCAAATTGCCATTACATGCAGCTTCACAGATACAGCTCAGTACACTGACCTGAGTGTGTGCTCTCTCACAATTCACCACCCCACTCCATTTGAAATAACCTGATAAATGAGCTGCTTCACTTCCCTCCTCGCCAACACACACCAGAATCCCTGTCACTGGAAACCAAACCAAACGAGTTAATTTTGCTCCTAGTTTCTATGTACAAAGAAAAAGAAACAGTAAAACATCATAATCCCTCTCATTTGAAACCAGACTGAGCAAACAACTGTGTCTTTAAACAGTCACCGCACAGCTCTTTTCATAATGTTCACTTGGTCTTCAAGTAAATGTCTTCTGTTTTTTATTTTTAAACCGCACCATGTAAAAGAAGTCAAACATTCTCCATCCCACATCCCTGCCTCCATCCTCACAACAGCGGCAGCAGACGGGCGGTCATAAGTGTGGTGGTGGGGAACAGCTATCTCTGATTCCTAATCAACTAGAGGTGTGCAAAAGCTGCAAATTCCGCTTTCATGGATCTTTCACAAACTTTCAGAAATTTCAAGAAATTTTCCACACTTTCGCCATTGGCGAGATTGGAATCTTCTGACCCTGTTCTGTGGATTTTCACACTGTTCCGCTGACTTTTTTGGCTGAACTGCAAAATACTACATTAAACTGTAGAATTTATTCCATCTGCAGGTTATTGTATAAATTCATAATGCAGCCCCCCCCCCCCACCAATTGCTGGCTCCTGTAAATTCCCCTGGCCCTGATGTCTAGTGGCCTCCCCACCTGCCAATAGCTGGCCCCATGTAAAACAATCCTCAGTGTCTAGTGGCCCCTCACCCACCGATCACCCCCCCCAAGTAAAAAAATCAGGCGCTAGTGGTACCCCACCCACCAATCACCAGCCCCATATAAAAAATCCCATTCTCTGGTGTCTAGTGGTCTCCTCCCACCTGCTGATCCCTGGCCCAGTAATAAAATCCCTGGTGTCTAGTGGTCATCCCCCCCACCCACCGATTGCAGGCCCAATGCAAAAAAAAATTTAAACAATTTTCTCTCCCTGGTGTCTAGTGGACCCCCTTCCCTGTCCCTGATACCCTTAGTAAAATATTTCCTTCATTCCCTAGTGTCTAGTGGACCCCTGACAGAAAGTCCCACACTACCCCGCTCCCTCCTCATCCCGACCCTGAGCGGGCAACCAGCACAGCCCTCCTCTCTCCTCAACAGCTGCCTGCCCACTGAGATGTCAATGAATGAGTGCATGCATGTATAAGCATGTGTTTCTTCATTGACATTGCAGCTCCCAGTCACTAGTGGAAACTTTGATGAAGACTGAGACGGTACCCATTCAGAGGACTGACTCCCAAGCAAACATGATAGACCATTAGGCCTACTCTGCTGGCATGTTAGTATGTTAGTAGTATCACACTCTGTGGGGTGGCAGACAAGAGCAGAGGACTGTTCTGGTGCCCTGTGGGGTCAGTGATGGGAGACTGTGTGGTGGACCAGGGGGTCCACCATGTCATTCCCCACCCATCTTGACCCCCCCGCCAGCCACCAGAACAGCCCTCTGCTCTTGTCTACCACCCTAAAGAGTTACTGATACTACCAGTGAGCAGGAGCTGTCAATGAGTGTACAAGCACGCTCTCATTCATTGACAGCTCAGTGGGCAATCAGCCGCAGAGGAGGGCTGCGCTGGTCACTCGCTCAGGGTCAGGATGAGGACAGAGCAGAGTGGTGGGGGACTACCTGCCAGGGTGGGGGAGTGGGGGTCCACTAGACAGCAAGAAAAAAGCCTTGCACTTACCACCAGACCTTATGTTATAAGGACTGAGCCCACTCCATGCTGTTGGAGTTAAAATCCAAAATTTATTAAATAACCAGGCTGAAAACAGGTACAAAGGACATATACATCCCCTTCACAGTGCAAGAAAAGCAAACTCTCCCCAGTGGTGTTTCATTCCGCTGCGGGTACTTTTTTAAGGGTTACCCTTGAAAAAGTACCCGCAGGTGTACGAAACGCCGTTGGGGAGAGTTTGCTTTTTCTTGCACCGTGAGGGGGTATATTATCCTTTTGTACTTGTTTTCAGCCTGGTTATTTAATACATTTTGGATTTTAACTCCAACAGCATGGAGTGGGCTTCAGGAACCCTTGCACTTTTGTCCACTGTGGGTGAGAGGTGTGTATTTTACTGTATTTTTACATCTGTTTATTGTTGCCACGTACCCACTGTATTTTGAATAAAGGTGATTTATTTGTGAATACTGGTTGTTTTCAGAGATCTCTTTGTTCCATAGGATGTTGTGCTGACCTCACATAAGACTTAGTTCTACTTAGTCTTGCTTTTTTGTGTGCTTTTCTCTTGCTGCCTAATCATTTTGTTGCCACATCACATTACTGGCACCAGGGCGGCCAAACATTTTTCTTTTGACAGTCCACTAGACACCAGGAATGAGGGAAATATTTTACCAGGGAATGAAGGAAATATTTTACTAAGGGGATGGGGGATAGGGAGCGGGGTCCACTAGACTTCATGGAGGAAAATTATATAAATGTTTTTTTTTTTTACATTGGGCCCTCAATCCATGGGTGGGGGACCACAATATACCAGGGCTTTTATTACTTGGGACTGGCAATCATCAGCAGCGAGGGAGGGGAGGGAGCACTAGATGCCAGGTATTTTTATATAGGGCCAGCAATCAGAAGGTGGGGGAGTCACAGTTTTTTACATGTGGCTGGCGATTGGTGGGCAGCGATCTGCAGGGGGGGATTAATGCATTAAACTGCGAGTAAAAAGCCACAGAGCTGATCACTGACAGTGATCAGTTCTACAGAATTTGCTTCCTGCAGTTTAATACATTAATCTGCTATTGATACATTTTTTCCTCCATTTTAAGGCAGAATTTCCACGAAATTTGCCAGAATGATTTCCAAACTTTTGCAGAAGCGACAGTACAATTTTTGCAGAAATTCTGCTGGCGGAATTATTTTTTCACACCACTCTACAATCAACACTGGCATGAAGATCGAGTCAGGAAACACAAAGACAGGGCAACAGAAAGTCAAAACAATAAGAAAACACAAGATAAACACTTAGAGAATAGGGCAGATTAATAAAGACTCTGAGACTGGAAGAACTGAAAAAGGCTGTTATGGGGAGTGCAGAGCCACATGAAAAACACAGCAGCTCCACATACTGGCTGAAACAATAAATGAGTACTATTTTTTTTTTTTATGAAGTATACCTACCCACTTAAAAAAATGACAACAACATAACTTTAAATGTACTTTTCATCATTTTTTTGTTGGTTTTACAAATGAGCCATTGTATAAAAGCAATAAGGAGGCAGTATAGCGCAGTGGTCTAAGGCTCTGAACTACTAATCTGGTGACATCCAGCAGACCAGCCCTGGGTTTGAATCCTACAGCTTCCACTTGCATACTGTGTGACCCTGAGCAAGTCACTTAACCTCCTTGTGCTCCCAGGTCGCTCCTGTAAAAAAGCATTCAGCTTAGTGTGCTATACCTGGTTAAAACAACTAAATAAAAAAAAATAATAATACACTCCAGGTTGTGTGTCGTGCTGGGAAAATGTCACTTCTTGGGTGTTGGACGCACTCGGCCTGTGGCCTGTGCCCAACCACCCGAGGTCTGATGTTATCCAAGCATGATAGACATCCTGTTGTGCATTATTGCTTAATTGTTTTGTACCTTCTGTCCCACTCTACACCCCCAACCCTCTGAGTTGCACCTGGAAACCAGCTTTTGCTCAGTATGCCTATCCCGGTTACCAGTTTGTAAAGAAATTCAGCAAAATCCAGACCTGTAGATCTCAGTCCATTACTTTAGGTTGCCAATGAGTTGTCCTTTTAAAAATTATATCTTTTACACTGTTACGGTATAAAAAGCATACATAATGGTCTGCTGTGGGTTAACCATATTTATCCTCACTAGTAAAGAGACAACCTTCCTTACCTACTCTTCGCTTTGCCACCCATCAGTTACTGTATGGGTATTCTCCTCACATGTGGGAGTAAATATGGTTATACTGCTGTAGCCCATTGTATATCCACTACAGACTGATTAAAGTGTGAGTTCAACAGCTGATTTACTCTGCAGAATATAAAGCCAGGGAGTCTGGCAACTGACAATGACAGTAATATAGTTAATACAGTGGCTGACAACAATTACACACATGTGCCTTGCCCTGCTACTGCCTGAAGTTTTTAGCATGCAGTTTTCAGTTCAAGTGCCACCAGGCCAGCAACATTATCACTGGCATGGTTTAAAGGAAGTTTCTGGCTTAAGGTATTGGGCTTCCTAGCCCATGTCTCATGTCAGGCTCATTTTGCAAAAATAATTTTTACTCACTCAGTTAAGTATATGAAGGGATTGTAGCTGGCTCTGTAGCCACCACCAGCCAATCCCTTCCAGCTTCCTAGTATGGCTGCTCTGCCCCTGCGCTCTGTGTTTTTGTGATGTGTGAGCAGGGAGAGCATGGAGTGAGCCCTATACAAGTCTATGGGGTGTTTTTTAAAAACGGTTTTATGAGGCTTTAACTAATGTGAGAGGGCAATGAAAGCCACCGCTCTACAAATATGGACCCTATTAGTAGAATGCTGGCTTTCAAGGCCCTCTCAGATTGCTTAAAGCTTCACTAACTGTTTTTAAAAAGCACTCCATAGACTTGTATAGGGTTCACCCCCACGTTCTCCCTGCTCACATGTCACAAAAACATTGAGCGTGGGGGCGAAGCAGTCATACTAGGAAGCTGGAAGGGACTGGCTGGCAGTGGCGACAGAGCCAGCTACAATCCCTTCATATACTTAGCAGAGTGAGTAAAAAATATTTTTGCTCATATTAGCTCACGCTGGCATACGGTATTGGGCTAGGAAGCCCAATACCTTATGCCGTTTGGCCAGAAATTCTCTTTAAAAAAAAAGTACTGGTCACTTCTCACACTTAGTGGAGGCATGGAAGGCTCTGAAAGTCATTCAGCAGGCAAACCAACTGCCACCACATGATTTAAAACAGGATGTAGTAACTCTGTGGAATTCCTACTACTACATGCTAGAACGGTTCTTGGAATAGCAAATGACTCGCCAAAAGTATCTGATGATGCATAAAATTGTTGGTGCATATATCACACTTTCCACTAGTAACTGTCAAATTATTAATCTATGTGAGCAGTCCCCCTCCGTTTATGCACAGCACCCTGCCGCAGTGATAGAGTGACGATGGCACTCTGCACTTGATCTCCTGCCACCCATGTGTCTATGTATGTGGTTGGGTGGAAGGCATGGATAAGGAGGGGCCATGATGCGTTTGACCCATAAACGTTTGTTTGTAGTGCAGAAGCTGTGCAGAGGGCACTGAGATTATCCTGCCAGAGCACATATGCATCCTTTAGCACAGCCTCCTTTCATAGTTGTTAGGCCCAAAGGCCCCCCCAAAAAATCTGTTGCCCTCAGCCTTCTGATATGGATGGATGGATGGCTAGGTGGCACTGAGTGCACATCTTGTTTTTTAATTTAAAAATATTGTCCTCTGTACTGGGATATGGCAGTACTTAGAGGTCTGCCCTATCCCACAATCCTCTGCTCTGTACTGAGCAGGGAATCCAGTCAGCCACTGGCCCAGGCATCTGACTGGATGCCAGTGCCTCTCAGCCCCAGCACATTACTCCATGCAGGTTGTGGAGAGACTGGAGCTGTGGATTTGGCCAAGTGTGGTTGAGTGTGGGGGTGTGGGGCTTGCTTGCCCAAATATGTGCCATGTACTCATATCCCGGGTCATTCCATGGATCAAGCCTTTGAAAGGGAAGGAAAGTCTACCATACAGGAAATGTTTTGCAGACACATGAACTAGAGAAAAACAGGAAGCTTATTAAATATCCATATCATCATTGTTTCATCACCCAGTTGTGTCTTACTGCTTATGCATTATACAGCACAGTAGCACCTGTATGTTAGGGTTAAGTCAGTGTTTATGCCAAAACAAGAGTATCTGACAGCTTATATATTGGTGATCTTAGCCCCAGGACTATAATTTTTGGTGTATACCAACAAAGTCCTAGGGTGTAATTTTCTGGCAAGTCTGATAAAAATCAGTTCAGTAGTTCAAAGTAGTTCAAAGTTATTAATTTGTCAAATTAGATTAAATTGCACTCATTTATCTTTTGCTGACTGTACAAAATAGAATAACTTGAGCTCTATGCTTAAAGCATAGGCCCTACCCATACCAGATATACTACACTATCACCGCAAAATGTAGCAAGCAGAGATTGCACCTCACACATGAAGCAGTCCATTGAATGGAATGTGGGATGATTTAGATGTGAGTAGAAAAACAATACTGAATTTTATTTATTTCAAAAGTTTCACCAGGAAAGGCATACTGAGCTTGTGGCAACTCATTTCCAGAAGCTTCTGTGGGTATGGGGGAATGGGAGTGTGAAGTACATGAAATGCAAGTGAGGATACATAGCGTAATGTGTGGTAGTGTAAAAAAAAAAAAAATACAATAATACATACAACAAAGTGAAAATAAATAATTGTGTACAGTTACCATTACTGGTGGAATATTTGTGACTACACAAAATAAAGATGAACTACAATGCATAAGACACAAGTGCTATACAGGAGCAATGCTAAATAATATCAGATTACACCACTCAGACTGTTGAGATGTGAGCTGACAAAGCTAGTCCATTAGGTAGGCTCACCAGCAGGTTACCATGCAGAGTAACTTATCTGGGAGCAGTCAGCTGGGGTGGGACATGAAGAATATCAGTTGCTCACAGGCAGGTGAGAGCAGGAGAGAGACAAAAGAGACAAGGGTGACATCAACAACACTGGAAGAGGGAAAACAAGAGGTAGAGGATCAGAAGCAGCTGTAGGAGGGGGCAGTGAAGTCTCAAATATGGGATTTGAGGGCAGTAAAGGATGGGTGGATAGATGGGGGAGGGAGGACCAGTGCTTAACAAAATGATACAAGAAGACAACTTGGCCATAGAAGTTTTCCAGGGGTTGGGGGTGGCAAGCAGTGCTCTGGAGAAGTAGAAGGAAGTAGTGGGAGAAGAAGGCAAGGAGCTAAGGGAGGAGAGTCAGACTCGAAGGTGTCTCAGTGTATGAGGCATCTGGCATTGAGTGAAGGGAGAGAGAGAGGGAGGAGCAGTGACAGCCGCAGTGCATACTTTGGGGGGGAGGCAGTCCAAGGCAAAGTGGCAGAAAGAGTGGAAGAGGGATCCAGTCTGGCAACAGTGGACTTTGGAACAGCGTTGTAAACAGTATTACTGTAGTAAGATAAAGCTAATCATTGTGACTAGCTTCCTAAGAGCCGGGTGAAGGGTACTGGCTTTTTTACTATGCAGTGCACCCAGTTAAGAAAGAAGCTTATAGTGGATAGAAGAAATGTGTGCAAAACGTTGAGGTGCCAGTCCAGCAAGATCCCAAGGTGCTTAAAAAAGAGGGAGATGTCTGTAAGCACAGTACCATTAAGGGTGTGGAAGGCGGGGGGGGGGGGAGGTAATCTGGCAAGCCTCTGCCAGGAGCCAAAGGTCATGAAGACAGTTTTCTTGGTGTTGAGGGACATGAGGTTGAAACAGAACCAGCTGAATGCTATCAGAATCCTGTTGGAGATGGACAGCAAAGTCAGCAGCAGAGGTGCTAGAAGGAAACAGCACAGTGGCATCAGTGCATGTGGATGGATGCAGTAAAACAGGCAGATGGAGGTCACTTAGGAATATGGAGAAGAGAATGAGGCCAGGACAGTACCTCGGGTGACACACTGACACCTCAGCAAAAAGGGAGTGGAGGGGAAACATTGTCTCCAGGACTGACAACCCATGACCTGCCCTCTAGGTAGGAGTGGAATCGGCTGAATGAGGAGACAGAAAGCCTACAGTAGCTGCTTTAAGCTTGTCTAGGAGAATGGGGTGTGACATTGTATTGTGTTTAAGGCTTTAGTCAAGTTTACAAGGATGGTTGAGATAACCAGGCCTTGGTCCATTTAGGACAGGATGGAGTCAGTGATCCAGAGTAGAAGGTAGATGCGGAGTGGGAGTTTCCAAAACCAAACTGTAAGGGTATACAAAATGAGGAATCAAGGAATGGAATGAGTTGTAAAAGGACAAGATGTTCCTGTAGCTAGGCTAGTGTGAGTAGGAGGGAAATGGGACAAAAGTTTCCTGTAGGGAAAGGCTCACCCCTTTTGGGAGTGGGATCACAGTAGCCCACTTCCAGGCATTGAGGACTAAGGAACAGGAAAAGAAAGGGTTAAGAAGGAGGGAAATATGGAAGATTATGGCAAGAGCAGAGAAGTGCAGAAGCCTGGTGTCTGGGCCAATTGGGCATATACTCTTATGCAGGTTAAGAGCTAGAAGGGCCTTAGGGAAGGCTAAGGGAGTGGTAGGTGAGAAAAATGAGTGTAAGGGAAGGGGGATAGATAAGAAGCAGGTGGTGAATAAAGAGCTGAGAAAAATAGCAATGCAGTAGGGTAAGTGATGTGGGAGTTGCCATCATTGAGGATGTTCAGGGAGGACTAGGTTGGGGGAAAGAAAATGAAATAGATAACTTTTCAGAACTTTGAGTGGTTAAGATTGTTCTGGAGTGTAGATATAAGTAATCAGATTTTGTGAGCCTGGAGGCTTTGGCATGAGCATTCCAAAGGGTTCAATAGTTTAACAGGGTGGCAGGGGAACTGGTGGTCTTATAGGAGCACCAGGCCAGATCATGAGATCTAAGGTGTACCAGTAGCTCACCAGAAATCCAGGGAAAGGGAGAACTTCAGAACCTGATTTTCCATAGGAGGATCATGATAGTCCCAGACAGCCATAAATTTATTTATGAAAGGAGTTGAGGTCTGAATTGATGTTAGTGGCTGTACAGATGTGGAAACAGTCAGCAGCTGACAGGTCAGCATAGAGGGAGGCCAAATCTAATGACCTGAAGGATCATAGGAGGGTGATTTTAGGGTGATGGGCCTTGCACACACTGTAGATCATATGATGGACACTGAGTTTGTGAGTGAGGATACCTGAATTGACAATACGGTAGCGTGAGAGGAGAATACCCAGTTCAGTACAGTGTGGTTTGAGGACTTATGATTTAGATGGGTGGGGTCTGAAATTAGTTGGGATAACTGGAGCAATTTAACATTCTGGCTGAGTCAATACACAGAGGGACAGAGCCAGTTAATGTTAAAATCTGTCTGCCTGCCCAGTGGTAGCAGTGCTGCTCCTGATGCCAGTGACCTGGGTTCAGGAATGAGCCTGAGGCACTGTAGATCCTGCTGGGGGTGAAGGGTGGCTGAGTGTCCCAGTGGACACTTGCATCCTCAAGGGAGAGAGGGTGGCCTCTCCCACTGCACACTGTTACCTGGCTGATACCGGGTGGAGGGACAGGTGGGAGTGTGAAATTGAGGGTGGAGTGGCCACTCAGCCTGATGGGACATTGCCATGCCCTGCATGTGCATGCCTGTCACTGTGCTCGGCAGCTCTGTGTGGGAAGGAGCATAAGGAGGAAAATACTAGCAGCATACAGCATTGGGCAATGCTGACTTTCCCGGGCCCTGATGCACTGACTGTCCACTTACTTCCAGCACCTGAGTTGAGTGAAGCTTTTCTCACTACAATAGCAGGAAGTCCAAGGTGAGAGAGGACCGAGCTAAGTGGCAGAGAATGTGCAGATGGGCTGGGAGGCCAGGACTCTGCCAATGGGGGAAGATGCAGAGGAAGGAGCAAACATTAAAAAAAAAATCCCCAAATATCAGCAACTCACTGGAAGAGGAGTGGGACAGGTGGAGGAGAGGAGTTCATGACTGAAGCAGGGGATAGGTCGAGGCAGCAGTACACTCCTGCAACAAGACGTAGGACTGTGTGTGGGAGGGAGAGTTTGAGAAGGAGTAGCTCACAGGCAGAGGATGAAGCAACAGATAGCACAGGAACAAATTGGATGTCGAAGAAGAAGAGGTAGACTGCAGCACCTATGCCTCTTTTGGGGTGATCCTGCCTAGCAGTGGACTAACAGGATACTGACACTGCAGAGTCTTGGACCATGTAGTAGACATGACTCCCAGATGATGAGGAGATCAGGCTGAATGTTGACCATGAAGGGCTGCAACAAATCCAGCTTCAGAAGGAGACTAGATATATAGATAGATAGATATATTTATATATATATTAAGAGAGAGAGAGAGATAGAGAGATAAATCTATATCTATATGTATAGGTGTTCAACCCACATTACTTTGAGAAGCTGCATAGATTAGGTGGGGGGAGAACAAGATTCATCTGAATTTCCCCTGCCACCAGGAGTAGCAAGAGCACAAGAAGTTTAATGGAGCCTTAGAGCTGCTTGGTGATGGTGGTGGGTGGGGTGGCAAAGGGGTGGAGTGGGTGGAAGATGGTTGGTGGCGCTGAACAGCTTCCAAGTGGAGACAAGGAACAGGTAAAAGGCAGTGACCAGGGCATCTGGGATAGTGGGGAAGGGAGGGAAGGAATGAGGATGTGCATGTGGAGGTGTGACAGGAATGAAGGGAGCAGGAGAGAGGAATGGTGGGAGAAGTGGAGGGAGTAAGGGAGTAGAAGGAGATGAGAAGGGGCAGGATAGCTAAGATGTGGAATAACATGGTGCATGAATCTGTCAGTGTGGGAAACACCAAGTGCAAGAAGAGAACCTGTAGAGGCACAGGCATTAAGGTAAGCACTAAGACCACTGATTGGTGGCAGACAAAGTCTTTTAAAGCAGCTTCTGCTGCTTTCAGGTACAGGTGCCTGTGGTTGGGCAGAAAATATGAGGATCACAGGAACAGGTTGACTCATCGCC
>CM057458.1:1153445000-1153530000 GCA_016271365.2 Neoceratodus forsteri
ACTTCATGCAGACCCACCTGGATCCCCTGAAGGGCCCACCCCCTAGGGAACCCCCAATGCCAGTCCCTGCTCCCTGTTCCTCCAGCAGGCTCACATTGGTCTCCATGGGGCCAGACCCCACGCTCTTCCTCTAGACATTTGGAAGATGGGGATGACTATCACCCAGACCTTCAACCCCTGATGAGGATGAAGATAAGGATGAAGACTATGAAGAGGGCTACCCATCCCTCTCTACCTTCATAGTCTTGTCTGATGGGAGAAGGCCCTGAAATACATTCCCCGATCCCACCAGATGACCTGTCCTTCATGGGGGTTCTTCACCAGGTGCAGGTGGCAATGGGTTTTGACCAGGGATGAGCAGACAGGCTTGTCAATCAGAATCCCCCAGATCTCTCAATATCCATTGGACCAGAGTAAACAAGAACTCTGGGTGACTGTTTACTGGGTCTGCCCATAGAACTTTCATAATTTTTTTTTTTTACTAAAAGACGACGACGTCAATACTCTATCCCATCTGCCAATCTTGCCCCACCTTGATCCCACAATGACAAAAAAAAGCATTTCATTTTTTCACATTTTTTCTTCCTGTCTGGTCTTGTGCTCACTACAGAGCTGCATGCTGTCACACAAATATACAAGTGTGTGTGCTTGAAGCACAAGAGCAAGCACGGGAGTTGTCACCCTCATCGAGCTATGAGGAACATCAAGGATGTAAAAAGACAGTTGTCTTGAGTGAGTACTTGCTGCTACTGTGAGTGAATGGTCCAGCATGATAGTAGCAGTGACAATAACAGCAATGTTGGGTGTCCTCATCTGGTGTGTGTGTAAGCCTGACAGGGTGGATATCAGCAGATGGGAGGAGCAGGAGGTTATTCATTTACTTATTTATGGACTGGGGCCCAGGTATCAACAGGTAGAGGATGGGGGAATTCATTTATTTATATACTTGGGGTATCTGCGGATGGGAGCCATAGAGGAAGGGGATATTCATTTAAGTATTTCTGGAAGAGGGAGGGGGTATTCTTTTATTTATGGACTGGGGTATCAATAGATAGGAGGGGTAGATGGAGAATAGTCTTAAGTATTTATGGGTCTGGGACTGGATTGTATTGGGTGCAGATGGGAAGGGGAAGGGTATTCTTTGTATTTTTCTAGGATAGTGTTTGTTGGAATCAGCATATGAGAGGGGCAGGGTATTTGTTTTATTCTGGGGCAGGTTGGGTGGTTATCAGCAGATGGCAGGAGAGAATAGGATGTTCATTTTGGGACAAGATGGGCTTCAGCAGATGGAAGATGGGGCAGTGATTCACGCTGGAACAGGGTGGGTACTACAGATAGGAGGAGGAATCAGTGCTACTGATATTGGGACAAGGTGGTAGACTAATTCTGGGGCATGTTGGATATGAAAAGATGAAAGGAGGGGTAGCAGTGTTTAATTGGGAATGGGTGGGTAGCAGATGAAGGAGCATGGGTTTTCATATTGGGGCAGGGTGGTTGGTGGAATTTGGAGGAGATGGGGGTGTACATACTGGGCAAGTGTGGATATTAGCAGGTAGTATGGGATTCAGGGGTGTGCTACATATTGGGGGATGTTATCATTGGGTGGAACAGGCTAGGGATATACAAATAATTACTGGGGCAGAATGGGGGAGTGATACCATGCCCCGGCCACACACAGAGGGCGACGGACCCAAGCGGATAATATATAACCATCAGATGAGCACACAGAATGGAGTCAGAAACAGGACAACATACTCTAAGAAAAATACATTTTATTTTCTATTTTTTAGTGCTTTTGTGATTGTTATTGGGCATTATCATTAAGGTTCTGATTTGAATCAGAACTAATCAGAACTTGGGAAGTCAGAGCACACAGCATGGAGCAGGTTCACATTGACAATACAGTGCATGCTCCAATTCAGTCATGGAACTCACCACCCAGAAGTAGATAAACTGAGGGCCAAACAGTATTTTCTTTGCAACGTAACAGCTTATTGCAAACAGGAAAAAGAAGCTTGTTATAGCTGGTAAAGCTTCCGGGTGGTGAGTTCTGTCAGTGAACTAGTAAGAACTTATCAAGACTCTGACATGGATCCTCATCCTGATAATGAGGGTCAGGACCTTTTCGGGTCCATCTATCCCTAGCTTTGACACAAAGGAGCAAGATCCTGGTAGGTGTCTGTTAGCTACGTACCTATGTCTTCCCGACGCTACTTGGTTCCTTCCCTGATTGAACCATTTGAGGATGCCACCATGGCAGGCTGGCACAGCCCTAATTTTGTCCCTGCTATGCCCAGGAAGGTGAACAAACTTCATCACGCCCAAGTGGGGAAGCCATACTTCATTGAGCAGGCTCAGACTGATTCGATGGTCATAACGCAGCCCATGACCACACCAAAAGGCCAAAACATTTAGTTCTATTCCCTCAGACAAGGAATACTGAGACTAGACTTCCTGGACAAGTGGACCATCATTCAGCCACCCTGGACATCTGGGTCATGAACTACATGGCCCATATGATCCAGTTTTAATCAGCATTTGGATCAAGCCCAGGAAGAGGCCAGTTCCCTTTCTGATGACTAGAAGAAGCAACAACTTTGCAGGCTCTTTAAGTTGGTGGCTGATGTCAGTCTACATCTCCTGCACTCAGCCTCACGATGCCATGGATGCTTGCCAGAGCGGATGCATGACATCTGCCTCCACTCCTGGCTGAAGGTGTAATAGTTTGTTCAAGACATTCAGCTAGCTATCCTGAATGCCTCCTTCAGGGATATAAATTTTTGGTCTGTTGTGCAACAAATCCATAATGCCCTAAAGGCCTCTGAACATACTCTGGGATTCATCCACTCTATGTATCACACTCAAGTTAAGAGTGGACAGCATCTGCCCATTTGTAGGGTGACCTACAAGTCCAGACCCTCCACCAGACATCAGAGCAAGCATCAGGGTCCACCTCCTTGCCTACCTCCTGCTGCTGCCACTGGCAAGGCTCCCAGAGGGGGTGGTGCAACCTCCCACAGCCTCTCCACCTCTGCCTCTGTCTCCCCTGACAAATCATCAGGTGGTTGTTGGGGTTTGCTTCTGCTTACACCTGGACAGGTGGAGGGACATCACCAATGACAATTGGTACTACAGCTCACAGAGCAAGGTCATACTCTGGAACTTCAAGAGTGGCCTCCAGAAAAATCTCCAGTTTGGTCCTTTAAGCTTCCAAACAATATTCCAGTGCTCTGGGAGGAAATATGCTCTACTGCAAGAGAGGGCAATGGAACTCATACCAGTGGATCAGCAGGGCAGAAGGTTCTACTCTCATGTTTTCCTGGTCCCCAAATGCACAGGGGATCTCAGGCTCATCCTTAAGCTCTGAGAGCTCAGTCTGTTCATTCAGTACCAAAAGTTCTGGATGGTGACATTCAGGATCTGTTGTCCCTTCTGCACCAAGGAGATTTGATTTGCTTCCTAAAAATGAAAGATGCCTACCTGCATATCAGTGTTCATGCATCTCAGACAGTACCTGAGGTTTCAATTATAGGGGGAACACTTCCACACTTTCAATTCAATGTCTTGCCCTTTGGTTTGTCCTCAGGCCTTTAGGTCACACCTGGAATTGAGCCTTGGCTCAGTGTGCCTTTCCTGGCTACCAAATGTTTAAAAATAAATAAAAAAAAAAAATAAAATAAATGCCTGGCAGTGGTATAAGCTTCCCTCAGAAAGGAGGGCCTTTATATCTTCCTCTACCTGGACAACTGGATCCTCAAGGCAAGGCCCAGTCCAGGGACTGCCTGCTACAGACCCTGAAACACACCACCCACTTGTTCCAGGATCTGGGGATCACTTTTGAACTTGCTCAAATTAGTTCTGTTCCCATGTCAACACCTTCAGGATATTGAGACAGTCCTGGACACAACTCGGGGCATGGCATTCCTGCCACGGGACAGAGAACAGCACCTGATAGCCCAGGCTCATCTGTTATACAACAGCCACAATGTTTCAGCAATAACCTTCCTTAGGCTTCTATGTCTGATGGCCATGGGTATACCCACAGTGCCTATTGTCAGACTGCTCATAAGGGATCCCCAATGGACACTCGGGGTCCAGTGGGACCAGCACATAGACAACCTAGAACAGCAGGTCCTGTCCTCCTCTACAGTGAAAAACATTTTCTTTGGTGGATGGAACCTAGCCAACTATTAAGGGGGGGATCCCCCTTACTCATCCCCACCCCAACAGAAAAAAACTCACCACTGATGCATCGGGGATGGTGTGGGGGTCCCATCTGGGGTCCCACCAAATGCAGGGGACTTGGTCCGATCCAGAGTCCTTGCTCCATGTAAATGTTTTGGAAATGAGGGCAGTGATCTATGTGTTGCAGGCCTTCCAGACTTAACTATCCCGGTGCCTTCTGCTAGTGCAGATGGAGGACATAAGTGTAGTGCATTACATCCACAATCGGGGGGGTGCTCACTCCTACCCTCTCTATTGGGAGGCCATGACATCTGGTACTGGGCTCAGGGTTATGGTCTAGAATTGTTGGACTTCCATGTTCCTGGTGCCCAAAATGTCCTGCAGGCAGCCTAAGCTGGTCACAGTTTTGAACACACAAGTGTGAGCTGCTGAGCTCAGTCATAGAATTGTTCATCCAAGGGTCATCCAGAGTTGGACCCTTTTGCATGCCCACTAATGCAAAACAGGGTGCAGGAATACACTATTTTTAAATGAAAAGATGTTCCAGGACTAGAGGGTGTGGGATGAAGTTGGAGGAGGACGATCTGAGGAAATGTGAGGAAGAATTCTTCACAGAACGGGTGGTGGACAAGTGGAACACCTGCCAGAGGAAGTGGTGGGGCTAAACAATCGTAGGATTTAAGAATGCATGGGTTAGATATAAAGGAATTCTGGAAGTCATGGGTAAGGGCAACAGACTTCTAGGAAAACATAAACTGAACTTACAAGCTCAAGTGGGCAGACTGGGTGGGCCATAGGCCCTTATCTGCTGACACTGTCTATGTATCTATGCCTCTTTTTTGCTCTCTCCTTCCAGGGCCTGTAGTTTTCTGGTGAGACACGTTGTGTCTCTCTCTCTCTCTCGGAAAGGGAGGTTTTTGTACTCATGTCCTCCCTTCCTGCTACTCCAGAAGTCATGCTCCAGATGGAATGGGCCACTGTGATACTCACAGCCCCATTCTGGCCTTATCAGATTTGGTTCCTTGCTGAAACAGCTGACAATGGAGCCCCAGTTCCTTTTCCTCTGTGCACAGGCTTGCTGTCCCAACACCAGGCCACCCTGGTCCATCTGGACCTCAGATCCCTGCATCTCCATACCTTGCTTCTGAGGACATAGCCATGGCTGAGTTTGGGGTGTCACCTAGGGTGGCTGGTGTCCTAGTGTATGCTGGAGAGCTTTCCACTAGGGCCATTTATTCTATGAAGTGGAAGCGTTTTGCACTCTGGGCTGCTTCACACTAGCTGGATCCCTTCACATGTCCAGTAAATCACATTCTGGAGTAATTATTGTCCCTTTCAGACTCTGGTCTGAAGTACTCCTCTCTGAAGGTACTTATTTTTGCCATCTCTGCCTTCCATGTATCTGAGTGATGCACAGTGTCACAACTGGAGGTGTCCTATGCATTTTTTGAGACATTCTTCATCTAAAGACTCCTATCCACAATCCAGTCCCATCCTGGGACCCAAATCTTATGTTAGAAAAGCTGACTTTAGTTCCTTTTAAGCCGGCTGCAATATGCGAGCTGCGCTTTTTGTTGTGGAAAGCATTATTTTTTTGTTTCTATTACTTTTGCTAGGAAATTTTCAGAGTTATAGGTGCTTATCTATGAGCAGCCTCATTTGATTTTCCACAAAATTCAGGTATCTTTGCATACTAACCCTAAGTCTCTTCCTAAGCTGGTGTCTGAGTTCACTTTAAACCAGTCCATCCTCATTGTTTATTAACCAGAGCATGCCAAGCCAGGGGAAGCATTGATCCATACTTTAGATGTACATAGTATTTTGCATTACTATACCCATCGTACAAAGGACCGCAGAAAGTCCAAACAGTTGTTTCTTTCACCCCTGGAAAAGTGTGCTCCTGTATCAAAACAGTGCTTGTCCAAATGGTTGGTCAACTGAATCACTTACTGCTACAGGAAGTATGACAAGGGCCTTCCTGGTGTCGCTCATGGACATTCCACCAAAGGTATGGCCACTTCCTCTGCCTTTTTCAGGAATGTGCCAGCTGCAGTGATCTGTGATGCTGCCACTTGGAGTTATTTCCACATCTTTACCAGGCACAACAGTCTGGACATTGCCTTTAGGTGCAGAGCCAGTTTTAGCCTACCTGTTCTTCAGGGCCTACTGTCTTAGGCTATCTGTTTCCTACCATTCAGACTATATTTCCTGGTGTCAGAACTGCTTGGAACTCTTTCCATAGGCATGGCCTGATGCAAGAGATACTCTGAAGGCAGATAATACAGTTACTTACTGTAACAGTAGATCTGCAAGGGGATCTCTTGAAGCAGAGCCATACTACACCAGTTCTTCCCCCATGGCCTGTGAGGCTATCCTGTGCCTGCTTCTCCTCTCCATATCTTTTTTGGGTGGATACACATGGTCTCTTCTTGGTTCCACTGAAGGACTCATCTGCTTATGGTCCCCAGCGGGAGAACTGAGGAGGGTCACATGGGCTGCCCACTTTAATAGCATGTGGTGATGTCTCACCTAATGTCAGGGTGGGTTGCCCCAGGTAGACTGCTAGCTAGACAAGTTTCTGTGTGGTCCTAGTGCCTGGCAGCTATAGTTCCATAGGTGTGGCCTGCTGCAATAGAGACCCTCACAGATCTACTGTTATGGTGACTTCTTCCGTAACTGTACTTTGACAGCACAATTGCATAATACAGAATTTTAGACTTCCGAATCATAGTGCCAGGAGATGGAAGGTGGGGATGCCATTGTATTGCTCACTAGTGAGGCCCCACTTGGAGTACTATGTCCAGTTCTGGAGGTCATACCTCCATAAGGACATTGACAGGTTAGATGTGGTACAGAGGAGGGCAGCCAGAATAGTGCAAGGGTTGCATGAAAAGCCATACAAGGAAAGGCTGCAGGAACTCAACAGGTATTCCCTTGAGGAGGGAAGAGTGAAAAAGGACATGACTGAAACCTTACAAGTACCTCACAGGGGTCAATAAAGTATAGATAGAGGAGCTGTTTCAGAGAAAGGAAGGCATGGAGGGAGTTTAGCAGAGACATGAGAAATTACTTCTTCATGGAAAGGGTGGTGGATAACTGGAACAGTCTGCCAGAGGAGGTAGTGGGTGCAAAGACTGTGGGTAGCTTTAAGCATGCATAGGATAGGCATATGGGCATATCTGGCAGAGGAAGGGGGCATAGTGACACCAGTGAAGAGATAAGCTCAGTGGTTTCAGAATGGGTAGGGAAAAGATGCAGACTACATGGAACCACCAGTCTTCTTCTGCCAACAAGGTCTGTTTCTATGTTTTAATATAGTAATTCTGCCATCCAAATCAAAGCATTCTGAACACAAGTTCCTCATATGTTAAAGATTAGAATAATGGTTCCCCCCAATTGTTTTGTTACTAAAAAGTAAAGAGTAGAGAAATTCCCTGTGTCCTTACCATATTACCCACATCAACTAAAATACCACCAAACAACTTAATCTGGTCCAGTTTCAGCTGGTTTTCATCTCACCCACCTCCCGGACAAAGCAGAAAATAGGAGGTATTGTCCAGCCCTCATTTTCCGGGCAACAAAATTAAATAAATAAATGACAGTGGGTGTCAAAGGAATTGTGATAGAATGGAGGATATTCTCGGATGCTTTGGGGCTGTGAGAAGGTGGAAAGTTATAGTTGTCCATCCCAGAGATGGTAAGCACAGTGTTGCACATGTAACCCTTCCACATCCTACTACCTCTAAACATGCACAATAAGGCCTCAGCTGGAGCCAGCAAATAAGTGTGTGTATGTGTGCATGTCTGTGGTCAACTTAATTAAAAGCAGTGGCCTACATTTGTCCTTCAAACAGCAGACTCACAGATCTAAGGCTACCTATGGCCTCCCAAACTTTCACTCTTTAAAGTATTTTTTTAAGTAATCTTTCTTGAAAAACCCACATAGTTAGCAAAGGTCCAAACGGGTAGCACAATGGTTTCAACTGCAGTTGGTTACTGGGATTTGCTTGCAATCCCTGGAATCTTATGGCGGAACTGGCTGGTGGTCAGGAGTATCACAGATGCAAGGTGTGTGACTCCTGGGGAAAAAGGAAGTGATCACTTGATATTTGCACGCACAGTGCTAGCTGATTAAGGAGTGGCACTGGCATAGAGATTGAAAGCAGTCACACACCCAACATCCTCTCTGGTGTTTTACAAGGTGAGTTGTATGACTCCAGGAGTGAAAGGATGTGGACCACCCAGTGTTTGCAACCACCAGTGACAGCCTACTTGGCAGTGGCATATATGGTAGCCCTGAAGTGCAAAACACACTTAAGGGCCACTGTAGTATGGTACTATCAGGCTATACTTATAATTAAAGTCTTACGACGTGCTACTTAAATACAGTATTGGCTGTCATAATGTAACAGCCTGTGGTGTTTTTATCACTTTTTCTATTGTAATGGATTAGTGCATTATTGTAAGCATGCATGTGCACTCTGTGTGGATCAGCTTGTAAGTTTTTTAATTGAAAAAGCCTGTAAAATATAAATTAAAAACATTTATTGTTGTCTCTTAACATTACTACACTGTATTGCAATATAGCAGGGCATTGGAGGCATTCCACATGTGGTACTATGGTAGCTATTACATTAACATAAAAAATAGCATGACAGCAGAAAAGCCCATTCATGTGCAATTTTTAAGTGTGTTTGCTATTATCAACATCTGCTGGTTAACACATAATTCAGGATCATGGAGGTCATGACAGTGAGCCACAGGAGAATTTTGAGAAATGTCTTACTGTGATGAGTCTGGGGGGGATCTTGTCAGGCTTGTTTTTCCAAATGCAGAAAGTTGGTGAGGGGTCGCTCAAGGCATCAGACATCATGCCTGCTGCCTGGATATTGGCAGGATTGGTGGCAAGGATCCAGTCAAGGGTGGAGTGGTTCCCAGTTCTGGTATTGTGCCTTGTGACCTCAGTAATGACTTGTGCCAGGTGGGCATCAAGGAGCACTGCTGTCAATTCGTGCTCATTTCTCATTTCCCAGTTTAAATTGAAGTCCCCCAGGAGCAGTAACTCCATGTGAACTATACTCTCAAGAGATATTTAGTCCCCCAAAGATTGTTGGGCAGTTTTTTGAGGGTTATATATGTATCTTATTGTTAGGTACTTTGCATGGCCTAGGATGACTTATGAATATTGATTTGCTGCCAGTGGAATCAAGTTGGAGGTGTGGAGCAGATGTGGCGCTCCAGTAGGGATCTCATATATATGAGGACCCCTCCACCTTTTATGTCTCTCTGTCTCTTCTAAAGATGTTGTAACCCACTAATTCCACCTCATGTGCAAGGATATGAGGATTTAGGCATATTTCTGAGATGACCAACACATCCGGATTATATTGGGCAACCCTGGATTGGATTTCGTGCATCTTTGGGAGCAGACTACAGATATTCAGGTGTGCAATTTTTAGGCCCTTCTTGTAGAGCCAGTTTGGGTCCTGGGGGGATCCTATGATGCAGTTTGGTACTTGTGGACCAGGATTTGTTTCAATATCCCTGAAGCAGAGCAGCAGTGTTATGGCAAGCCAGCTGAGAGCTCTGAGTCTGAAGTTGGTAGCTTTGAACCATTTGCATCTAGAACCGGCAAACATGTTGCAGCAGGCTCTCTTGTGAGTTAGCCCATGCATTACAATCGGGGACTCTAGAAGGGATTGTAGTGCAATCATTGAGGTGAGGGAGGGGATAATCTAGCATACCCCAGAGTGGGTTTGGGGGTGGCAGGTGCCTATTAGTGAGTCCACCCAGATAAGTGCCCTGATATACATGACTGCCAGGGTGAGGCTCCAGCGGGGAAGGGCAGAGCAGTGATGACCTTATTCCAAGAGATCTCCATCATCTAGGTGGGTATCTAGCAGTAGCTGAAACAGCTGAGGGCACAACCCTTTTAAAAGGGGAGGAGAGCTTTGCTTTTCTAGGGAGGGTTGTTGGCAATTTAAGATGTTTTAGCTGGCATACGTTTCTCTTTACTTTTTGGACTTGGAGCTGTTTGAACTGTTTTGGCATCCTCTGGTGGTAGGACAAGATGAGCTGCTAATGAGAAAGCAGCCTGATAAGTTTCTTCTCGGCATGTGACCCTGTCTATAAGAGCAAGAGTTGACCATGGGTGGTGGTGGGGGCCTTGGGGCAGCCAATGTGAAGCGTCTGGGCGATATCGGAGACACTCGCGCATGCAGCGGTCTGTTTTGGCGTACCTGATTCTCTGGAGAAGGAGGTGAGATTCTGCGGAGGTAAGAAAAAAGAGCTGGAATTAATTCAGATACTAGGGGGAGGACAGTTCAACAGAGGGGAGGTGGTGGCAAGCTGGGGAGGGCCAGAGCTAAGTTCTGCACTGATTCAAACAGGGCTAACAGAATCAGAAGTAGCAGAATTTTTTTTTTTTGGTTTCAAAGTTCTAAGCAGCTCAATTAGTGCTTGGTTCTAATCAGCAATTTCAAGGGTTACAGTAAGCAAGTTTCAACATGGCAACAAGCAGAGCTAAAAACAGCTGATTACTGCAGAGTTCCATGCAGCTCTTATCAGCAAGGTTGTAAACAGAAGTTAGTTTTTAACGATTCTTTGCAAAATCTCCTCCTGCAGGTGTGGAGTGCAGACAACTTAGGAGGTCAGGCAGGCTCCCTAGTAGAACAGCACCTGAGATGATTGTAATGCAGCTATTAAATGGTTTAAGAGCAAGCCCCCAAGCAGTGGGAGAGTAAATTAAATCTTCTACTGTGGGTTAACAATGATGCTCAGCTCCTGATGTTTGTCGGTTGGGTTAGCTGTAGGTGAGGACCAGGCTTAGAACAGCTATAGGGAGAATATAGTCAAGGTATAGCCAGATGTTCTTCATTCTCTTAAGCTGAGCAGAGATTCTTGCAACTTTTTGTTTCTTTGTTTTTTGCCTTTTTTTTTTTTAAGAATTCAGGCCGATTCAAGTTCAGGTAAAGGTGGAGTGGCCTTGTCTGCCTTGCTGTGGCAGTTCAGTGGCACAGCTCCTATCTGTTGAGAGAGTTCAAATTTGAAAAATGGTGCCAAGAGTTCTTTGTTCACAACTCTGAGACACTTGCACCTGCAGCGGTCCATTTTAGAGTACCTGAGACTCAGGGGAAGGGGCAAGTCTCCGCTGCTGAGGCCTTGCTCTGGATAGAGAACTTCGTCCAGGCCCTCGCGACCATCCACAGAGGGGGAGCCGTGATATTCTGATTCTCGGAGGAAGGGGGCAGTGCTCTTGCTGCTGAGGCATCTCACTCTGGGAGGGCACCCATGGAGGGGAGCCAGTGAGATTTTGCCTTGACCTTGACTGTAAAACATAAATCTTTAATATTCCACCATGATGCTAAATCAAAATCATTGCACAAACAAGGTGCTTTTTTTGTTTTTAAGCTTTTATTGTCCTCAAGATGATCTCTTCCACAGACACTGTAAGAACCATGGTGTTGTAAAGGGGAAACAAAATACCCTGGGAAACCCACCACCTTTGGTGTAGAATCGAATATTAAGTATGGGTGAAGTCCAGACCACTGGGCTAGAGCCAAAATAGTAAAACTGAGCCAGCAGATGAGGCGCATCTTGTATGGTCTGTTGTAGCTGGACTAGTCAGCTTGATTTTGTCCAGTCCAGCTGGTTTCAGTTTCATTTAGGGTGAGGGTATGGGTGAAAACTATACCGCTGAGCTACAACTGTAAAAGGTTCTCTTCAATTGTTGGGATTTCACCCAAACACTCATCACAGATTAAATCCAGAGCAGATGGGCGAAACAGTCAAAACTGGACTATCTATCCAGAATAGCTAGACAAGCTGCAGGTGGTCTAGTGTTTTTTTTTTCTTTTTTTTTTAATAATTTTGATCTTTGGTGGCCTGGATTTTACCATATTTGCTAATCTTGACAGGGGTTTGTGGACATATTTCCTCATTAAATGTTACATTTTTGCACTTCTGGAGATATCATCTTCTGGCAGGGTTCTGAAACAGCTAGCACCTGTCTGTCAACTATTAAAATACCTCTTAGTGGTACCCTACCCAAAGTAACAACAAAAGACAAGGAAAAAGTACATTCAGGTGTGGTATGAACATCAAGGGGCAAGGAACGTGTGAGCAGCTGGATGGGGATGGATCAGAGGCCGAAAAATCTGATTCTGATTCAGCGCACTCTCAGGCTTGCAGCATGGCAGCCACCCAAGCCCTCACCCCCATAAAACACAAACAAACTCTGAAGAAAAGTCATAAGTTTGATATAGGAGCTACAGATAATACAGTCCCAAATGGATTTCCATGAAACTTGAGCAAGTAGTGCAGCAAATTTCACGAGCGGAGGAGACAGATAAACATCTTAGCAAGGTGACATGTACATTGACTGACTGGAAGCTACCATGGAACAGGTCATCTGCATGCAGACAGGTATCCAGGAGATGCAGGAGGACACAGAGGCCAGAGTCTGTCATAAAAACCTGCAGCCGTGTGGGATTCCACAGTTCTCTGAAGACAGAGATATGCATACCTCTCAACCTCCTGCCTCAAAAATCAGGGACAAGGCTTAAAAAAATCAGGAACAAAGGACCAAAATCAGGGACACTTCTTCAAAATTGGAGATATCCACTCAGGAAGCTGGTAGAATAAAGGTATTAGTGTAAAATGCATTTTCTAAAGAAGAACAAGCCTGTAACTTTAATGTTTGACATTAGTTTGTGTGTATAACCCCTGCTGTTTGGTCATGGAAACACAATTTTTAGGAGGGACAGAGTAAAATTGTGAGGCAAAATCAGGGACGTCCCTGAAAATCAGGGACAGTTGAGAGGTATGTAGATATGTATAAATTCCTACCTAGCTTCTTAAAAGAATTTCTTGACTTTCCACTAACTATGATTTTGGAATTGTCTGAAGAAGTGCACTGGGCACTAGGACCAAAACCCACATCCCCTAAACAACACCCTAGGTCCATCATTGTCAGATTTAATAGATCTACCATTAAAGAAGAACTTTTGAGAATGGTGTGGTAGAAGAAGTTTTTCAAATGGCGGATATATGAGATCTTACTTGACAATGATTACTCTAATAAAACCATGCATCTTAGAAGGGCATACATTCCCCTACAACAAGCTATGCAAAAAGCCCAACTAAGATTTCAGACTCCCTACCTTGCCAGACTTGTAGTACCATACCCAGATGGTCATAGAATGTATGAAACTGCTTTAGAGGGCCACACAGGCATGCTAGCTGGGGGTCTTGAAGTTGCTCAGATTGATAAGATGCATCCTAACCAGCCTTCTCAGCCCAGTGGTGGCATCCAGTTCAAACAGACATCTGGAAGAAAGTCAGTGGCAGCCAAGAAATATGGCTTGATGAGACATCAGTTTACATTTAGCTCCATAAAACAGATACCATGTTGGGGATGAGGGTGAGGGTGTTCTTTGTGGTCATATTCCTAAGAGTGGGAGGGCAGGAGTTGGAAGACATGCTGAGAGGGAGACAGTAAGATTGGTCAGCCATGGGGACCGACTCTGCCCTGAAGTACATCAATATACAAGAGGCCTGAATCTGAGAAATAGAAATGCAGTGGAGTGCAGTTAGGAGATTGAGGAGTCATGTGCACACACACCTTCACTCAGCATTAGACAATGGGTCTCTAACTTATATTGAGGCCTTAAAGTGGCACAGCACCATGGACTTTCAAACAGCTCAGTATCCAGTCACTGGATCAGATGTGGCCCTCTGACTGTGAAGCAGATAACTGCCCACCACTGGGAGATGCAAAGTAATATTTAGTGATGGGTCCCCTCCCTCAGTTAATTATAGTTTGCCAGTAGGTATGCCTCCTGTCTGGGTCTGTTCACCCTCTCACACTACAGGTAATTAAAAATGATGTCTCATTTATTCCTCTCTGTATATATATTTGGGGAGATGACCATGGGGCTGCTTTTTCCTCACCTTAGCCTTGACACAAAGTACACTGTCTCACCTGTGGGACATACAGATAGAGAACAGGGATTATTTTTTATCTAGATTATATAGTTCTCCTTAGATGGGCATGAGACATTTGATAAGTGCAGCCACAATCTGAACTGATGGTAATTCCTAATCTACTCCACTCTAATACCAAGTACCCTAACTACAGCAGTTTAAGGGACTGATTGGTTGTTGTTTTTAATGGAGCAATTTTCATATGACCTCCTTTCAGATGGACCTGTGGAGCGTAAGGGGATGGCTGTCACTTCCCTCAACTTGAGCAAAAAGTTTAAACTCACACATTTTGTTTTTGCAACCTTTGGAATTCTCAATTTCTGATCCATATCTTGGCAAAAAATCAGCATCAACATTCTTTTTTCCACGTTCGTGCATCATCTTGAATTTAAATGGCTGTAGTGCTAGGTACCACTATGTAATTCTGGAATTTTATCCTTCATTTGTTTAACCCAACAGGGAAGATTGTGATCTGTTGTAAGCACAAAGTCCATTCCTAGCAAATAAAACTTAGAGGACTCCATGGCCCACTTTGCTGCAAGGCATTCCTTTTCAAAGGTGGAGTATCTAAGTTCTCTGTCATGCAACTTTGTACTGACATATAGAATGGGATGTTCATTTCTATCTGTATGCTAACTCAAGACTGTACCTAGGCCTACCTCTGATGCATTTTTCTGTAACAAACATCGGTTCTCAGTCTGGGCTTGTTAAAACAGGGGCAGAACATAATGCAACCTTTTTTTGTATTCTTTCTTTCTCCCCACACTGGTCCCTTAGAACTCTCTCCAGCTCTACTCACTTACCCCTGATGTCCTGCTCTGTCTGAGGCTCCCCTGATTCCCTGTATCCAAATACCCTTCCATTTCTCTCCAGGTGACAAGCTTCCCTGGCTCTGAGCCTCCCAGGTAAGGGTCACCAACTCCTCTGGTGCTCTATCTATAGGGTCCAAGCTGCCCCTGGAGGTCGGAAGGATGGGCAAGTACCCTGGACAAGTCCTGCATTGAGCATGGCTGGGAGTGGTGAGTAAGCCTTTGCCTACCCGAGTGCCAGCTATTTTCCCTTTTTCTTGGTTTCCTTGGGAGTTCTGACATGCAGTGATGCCCAGCATGAAATAGGCTTGCTCCTGCACCCACCCACAGCATGTCTGCTGCAACTCCTTTATGCCCACATGTTGTCTCCACTGCCTTGAATCTCCAGCCACCACTAGAAGTTGCTCCTACAGTAGCCAACGTTACCTCCCCCCTCCCAGGAGAGGAGAGCAGTCTACAGATGATCAATTCTCCTATGCTAACCCCCAATGAGCTGAGTCCATTCCCTAAACCGAGTCACTGGTGTGGCACGAGGTGTGGCTTCCAGTGCCTCAACCCTCAGCACCACCAGGCCAGCCACATAATGCAGCCTTAATGGCTTGAAAAACTTCATTGCACTCTGGGGTCCATTCACATTCTTTTGGCACTGTTTCGTCAAGTGTTCAGTGAGGGGAGTACCTGGCTTTCTATCCTGAGCATAGCATAACTGTCAAATTGGGACACTTGATTAAGTTTCCCCAAATCCAAGCAGATGCAGTCACCATTGGTGATGACCAAGCACTTCTCGACTCTTCTATAATACCCAGTTCTTTCATTTTTTGGTATTTCCTTGACCTACGAACATAACCGACTGAGCAGTGTCCATATTGCTGTAGGCAAGTTGTGCTTTACCTGTCAGGTAAGGTACTAGCTTGATTGCCCATTGCTGCTTTGTCCATTGGCAGGCTGTGGCAACCCTTTCAAAAGTTGTCAGGTATGCTTCAATATCATCAGAGGGATACAACTTTGTAAGTTTAATGCCTTTTATGTTGCATCTTGTTGCTCTGCTGGACCTGTGCCAGATCCTCCAGCTTTGAATGCTTGCAAGGCATCTGTCCATAGCTGTTCCTGTTGCTGTATCTCTTCTTTTCTCTGTGCCTCTAAACATTGAATCTCTTTTTCTCTCTGCTTTTTTGGTTGTCATTCATCTGGTAATTACTTCTGAACTTGCTGCTGCAGAATCCATTCCTTTCTCCTATGCTTCTCTGTTACCAGGTCTAATACCCACACATAACACCTGGCTTACAGTATGCATGGCATAAATCCCACTTCTAAAACCATCTGTCATTGAAGCATAGATCAGGATGCATAGGAAGACCAGGAGTACTTGTAAAATTTGCAAGTAGTATTTTATTATGATCAATAACATAAAGGATAATGGGTGAGAAACTGACATTAACCACGTTGTAATTGCATCAAGTGGTTTCTTTGACAACTAGGTAAACCACAACTCAAGAGGTTTGTAGTTGTCATTGAAACCGCAAGATGCAATCTCAGCATGGTTATTATTGGTTTCTCATCCATTAGCTTTTATAGTGCATGGCACTAAAACACTATAAAAGCTAATGGAGGAACCACGGTGGCCACTGATCAGAAGCCCTATGACAGGAGCTGAATATCTTACTTTTTTCCCATTGTTCCAGGCTCCCTCAATCGTAGTGCTCACCACCACAGTCATTAATCTGAGCATGTGCACTAAGGATCACGTTGTTATGGTATCGATGTCACATAGTCAAGAGGGTTAACAACCTCTTGACATCACATTGATACCATAACAAGATGGTAAACTGTCTGAATACAGACAGTAATAAGGGCTTGCCATGCATTATAGTAAAATAAAAAATTAAAATTGTTCAGTATAATTATTTGCAAGGGCAATAAAAACTGAGAAAAAAAAGTTCTTTGTCTGAGGGCATCTTCTAATTTCAAGTTTCAGGCTCTTCCAGCAAAAGATTACTGCTCTTTTAATAATTAGTCTTTGCCTGGTAATTAGCTTCTGCAACCTCAGTTCATTAATAGACATCTTGTTTCTCATAAAATGTATTCGAATTTTGTCAGTTTCCTTGCAGGTGAAACTAAACAGAACATGGTATCCCAGAACTGACCTCCTGTTGACAGCTCTGCAAACGTTGGTGATGCATCTCAAGGTTAACCTCTTGAGTTCCAAATAGCTGTTTTGTAATTTCAACAGCATACTATATACAGTTTCAAACAAAGGGTCAGAGTATCACTTACAGTTTCACACAAAGATTCACTCATTTTTATAACTGCAGATACGTAAGGGGGAAAAATACAGAAATGGCAAGTGAAGGCAGTGAGATAGTGAGAGGCGGAGAATCACAAGACCGTCAGGAGTAATTATTTCCTAGGTCTCCTAAGAACATTTGGTTGTGCAACCAAAGACAAGAGACATAAAAGGAAAGGATAGAACAGATCCTTGCATTTAACTCTTTCTGCATAACAAATAGGACAGGGCCTTATTCAGCCCTGTCACACTGCCCCCAACTCCGTAGTTGGGGGGGGCGGGACTCTGCTTAGTGATTAATGCTGTATTGAAGGATATATTTCATTGCTTTCTAATTGCTGACTCTCATTCATTGTTGCACTTTTACTTTCCTGCTTCTCCCTCTCATTTGAGACAAATGCCTCTGCAACCCTCACTGTGAAGAAGTACTTCCTCACATTTCCCGAGTCTGCCAGCCTCCAGCCTCATATCGTGCCCTCTTGTCCTTGCTTCCCTTTTGTATTGAAATAAGTCCCACACTTGGACTTTGTTTATACCCTTCAAATACTTGAAGGTCTCTATCATATCAGTGCTTTCTTTCCTCTCTTCCACTATATGCATGTTAAGATCCCTCAACCTTTCCTCATATGACTTCTCCTGAAAACTCTGTACCATTTTCATTGCACTTCTCTGAACTCCCTCCACCCTAACTATGTCCTTACAGAGGTAAGATCTCCAGAACTGTATGCAGTATTCCACATGAGGCCTCACCAACATTTTTATGCTGTCTTGCACGCGCAGTGCAAACAACATTTTGTGGCAGCTTGCTGGAATAGCAGGTTGTGGAAATGCGGCTGTGTTGTGGCCAATGGCACCACTGCTTTTTTGGACTTGTCTTTGTGGCACCAATAAATCAGCACACTGTTTGACAGCAGTTCAGAAGCATGTCACCAACTTGAGAGTTTTGTCACTGCAATGAGAGTGTCATCATTGCATGGCGTGCCTTGCCTGCTGAAACATTTCAATAAACATGGCAAAGGTTGCCACTGTCCACCTCTCAGTCCCCAAAAAGCAGACATCGGGGTGCCCAATCCCCTGTAGGTATGTTTAAACCCTCCAAGATTGTGTTGCACACTGGGAGCCCACCCCAGTGTGCCTCTGTGTTCAAAAGCAGATCGCTGTCGCATATTCCTGACCTGACCCCACCACCACCATTGTGTGCCACACTGAGAGCCCACACTAGTGAGGCTAACATCACCCCCCAAAGTCATGGGACACACTGGGAACCCACCCCAGTGTGACTGACATTTTTCTTACACCTGTAAAAAAAAAAAAAAAAAAAAAAGTCTGCGGTGTGTGTGTGTTTTTTTTTTGTTTGTTTTTTTTATTACCTGAAACAGACAACTGTCCCTTGTTGGGTCCCCTCCTCCAACCCACACCCACCCACTGTGCACCCCTCCTCCCAAAAACCCCCTCATCTCATACTTACCTCTGGAGGTCCAGTGTGATGATCTTCTGTGGAGTGGGAACACGTCTGCACTCTTCAAAGCTGACTGCGAATTGAAGAAATGCCAGTAAGTTGTACGGCATCAATGGGGGTTTTCAACTTAGGGGGATATCTCTGTCATTTTTGTGACTTTTGTCTCCAAATTTTTAACATGGGATTCTTGGTATCCCATCTCATGAACTCAGTCAATGTCATTTCATTATTCAGTCCCGAAAGATGATTTCATGGTAAACGTGTGGAATCACCTTTTGGGACTGACTAATGAAACAGTGTCACTGTTCATGAGGTGGGATCCCAGAAAGACTATGTTGCAAAGTTGATGAAAAAATTCCAACAATGACTGTTATGAGCGTACATTACGCAGTTTCCACGCATGCTTGCAACTGCAAGAATTTTCAATCTTTTCACTCCAGATTGTCAACATTGGCATTTTTTTCACACCTCCGTATGAACAGTACAGCTGTCATTTTTCACATCCTGCCTGCAATGTTTTCGCACATCTGCCTCACAATGGCATGGTCGCTGTGGGAAATCAATGTTCGGGACAGATTAAGAAAATCACAGTGACACTATTCATGAGCTGAGGTCCCAAAATGCTTATGCTGAAAATTGGTGAACAAATTCCATAAAATGACTGTTACGAGCATTCGTTGAGCAGTGTCCACGCATGCTCGTAACTTTGAGAATTTTTTATATTTTCAATCCAGATTTTCAACCTGCCATTTCTTCACACATCCTTATGAACAGTACAGGTGTCATTTTTCATAACCTGCCCCAAAGTTTTTTTTTTTTTTCACATCTGGTGCAGAATTGTGCAGTCGCTTTGGGAAATCAATGTTAGAGACAGATTAACAAAATCACAGTACCACTGTTCATGAGCAGAGGTCCCAAATGTTTTTATGAGATGGGGTCACAAAAAGCCCATGTTAAAAATTTGGAGTGCAAATACCAACAAAAGCCCAGGACATTAGGTTTTCTAACCATAACACCCCACCCTGTAGAGACTGACAGGCGTCAGGAATGTGACTTTGGATTGTAGGCTGTAATGCTCACACTTTTCCACCCCCACCCTGCAGCCAGTGACAGGCATCAAGGTGGGCCTTGGACTCTTCAGCCCCAAAGTTCTCCCCATTCTCCTCGACTGTACCCATCTCGATGTACTTTCTTATGGAATGGGGTGAGCATAAGGCCGAAGACCCCAAGGCATAACTCAACACTTGTCAGAGTCTGCAGGGTAGGGGGAGGTGAAATGGCATGAGCGTTATGGCTGACGACCCAAAGGCACACCTCAATGCCTTTTAGTCTCTGCAGGGTGGTGTGGGCTTGGTGTCAGTTACATACTTCACTGCCATTTCTATTATGCATCTCTAACTCCTGCACTACCAATGCCAATGCCAGCAAGACAACATTCGGCATTGACAAATGCTTGTTGAACATGGTGACAATCCTCACTGGCTGGAAATCATAGCAGTCAGCAGCACTGTATCATAGCATGGTTGTCCAGTTTAAGTTTGCTCTTGAATCTGGGTTTTTGGTAGGGCAGCACACTCTTGCTGTGCCAATGAATGGCACACATGACTTAGAACAAAGCAAATTACAGTACTTTCATGTCTCTTTGGAAATACTGTAGGCTCACTCTTCTTTTTTTAGAACCAAAGATCACTTTTTTCCCATATGTATTTTATGCTCCCACATTGCCTGCCTCCTTCAGTCATCTGGTCACCCAGCCCCATCACGTACCATTTCAGGGACTTACCTGAACATAGAATTTTAGACTGGGGTAATATACTTTTCTGTTGTTAGTGCTGCCTGTTCTTTGGGTTCAAGTAAGGTGGCGGTAGCCTATAATATTGCTGTCTCCAAGGCAAGCTACTCCATTGCACCAATCTGTATACGATCCAGGTCTTCTCACTAGAGACACATGTGACTTGATGGAGCTCTCAAGGAGATGAAGATGAGGGGTCCAAAGTTAGAGCATTGTTGGTGGAAGACTCAATTGGCATTGAGAATGCACTCGAGGGAATAGCAAAGAGCTGCCAACCATAAGAAGGCAATGTTTCTCTCCAGGGAGATGGCTGCAGGGAGGAACAGAATGATTCTGTTTTTTCAGACTATAGACTGCCTCATCCTGCTTGTTTTCAGCTGAAAAGAGCAGTTTCATTCACTCAGTGTAAGGAGTTCACTCTGTTTTTCTCTGACAGGGTGTCCTTCATTAGGGCCAGGTTCTCCCAAGTGGGGCTTTAGCAGCAGCACAGTGGTAGGCCACACTGTTGAAGGCATTCCCATTGTATGTGGCAAGTTTAGGCCGGTGGGGTTGGCAGAGGTCTTGAGGTAATCTCACAGCTGCAGCCCACATTTTGTGAACTGGACCCAGGACCTACTCATCTCTTAATGGGATGTGTTGAGTCCATCAGTCCAGTGTTCACCGAGATCCATTATTTGCTTTTGGAGTGAGTTTTTTTTCTTTCCCCCCAATGCATTGAAAGAGGCACTGGTGAAGCCCCTCCTGAAGAAACTGTCTCTGGACTGGTCGACCCTGACATTTTGGCTAATTATTGATCAATCTCAAATGTCCCATTCTTGGGTAAGGTTGTTGAGAAAGTGGTGGCTCTGCAGCTTGAAGCACACCTTGAAGCCTGTAGCATCTATGAACAGTTCCAATCTGGATTTAGGTCATGGCATAGCACCAAAACTGTTAGTCAGGGTGCAGAATGAACTACTCAGGATGTGAGATAGAGAAGGCCTGTCAATACTTGTTCTCAATCTCTGCTTAGCTTTTGATGCTGTGGACCATTTAGTGCTATGTTTTTTGTTTGCATTCACTTTTGTGTTGTGCTATGCTTATTTTGTTTGCATTCACTTTTTTGTTATGCTATGCTTTTCTCACTTGCGTTCATCTTTTATTTGTGCGGTGCTTTTTTGATTGCATTTGTTTTTTAGTTGTATTATGCTTTTTTGTTTGCATTCACTTTTTTGTTGTGCTTCAGCATATTCAATTTGCATTCATGTTTTAGTTGTGTTAAAATATTTTTATAACTTCATCATTTTTAGATGGACTTACTGTTCTGTGTTGCATTTGTCAATATCTTCATCAGTGACATTGCAGATGGACTGGAGAGTAAGGTATGTCTGTTTGCAGATGTCACCATGATTTGTAACAGAGTAGATGATACAGATGGGGAGGGCAGAATGGGAAGAGATCTGGATAAACTGACAAAATGGTCAAAAGAGTGACAATTGGGTTTAACGCAAAGAAGTGCAAGATCATACACATAGGGAAGAGAATTCCTGAAGTCATCTATACGTTGGGAAGTGAGATGCTGGCAATCACAAGGGAAGAAAGAGACTTGGGCATCATCATCACCGATGACCTGAAATCATCCAAGCAGACCACTAATGCAGTAGGTAAGGCTAGGGAGATGTTGGGGTGTATTAGTAGGGATATTGCAAGTTGTAAGAGGGAGGTAATAATCACTCTTTACAAGACACTGGTTAGGCCCCATCTGGACTATTGTGTGCAGTACTGGAGGCTGCACCTGCACAAGGACATTAACAAAATGGTGGCAGTCCAGAGAAGGGCAACCAAAATGGTATAGGGACTGCATCAGAAAACGTATGAGCAGGGACTACATCAGAAAACATATGAGGACAGATTAACAGAGCTCAGTATGTATACCCTAGAGCAAAGGAGGGAGAGAGGTGAAGTAATCAAAACATTCAAACATCTTAAGGGCATTAACAAGGTGAAGGAGTCTAACATGTTTCATATAAGAAAAATAGCAGGACAAGAGGACATAGCATTAGATTAGAAGTATGTCAATTAAGTGGTAATGTTAATCATAGTGGAAGGAGTAAAAATATCTGCGTTGTGTTTTTCTTTCTCCAAAATAAATCAAGCCACACCAAATGTTTCCCTCTAGTTTATTTTCAGTTTGCGAGTCTTCAGTACAAGTATTCTGGTATACTTCTCAATACAGGTATCTGGCTTTTGTTTGATGCTAACTTATTCAATTTTATACAAGGTTTATATAATGTTTTCTTATCCTAAAAACTACAAACTCCCTAGTATAGGCCAATCATATAACAAAATAACCTAGTAATCTTAGGTTGTGGTGAATAACAGTCAAAGCATAGAGATAACTGTATTGCTCATAATCACAAGGTGTTTACCACCCATATCCTTGCACAATATAGAAGGTTATTTGTGTGCACACCATTTATAAACAGGTAATGGCATCCTAATAAGGGCATATTATCCTGTTCCAGTTCACCACAGAACATCTAAATGCTGACCATTATAAAATCATAAGGTAAAATGTTGTGTAATCATCACAAGACTTCCAACTAGGTCTTGTCTTGTGAGAGACTGTCATAGCTAACTATTTGAGTGAAAACATTTGGTTATATAGTATAAGAAATCCTACTGAAGTATTCTGTAAAAGGCTATATTTAACACTCAATTTACCTATTATAAAAGGTTATACTGAAATAAATGTTATACTACAAAATGTTACACCACACATAGAAACATAGAAGTTGATGGCAGATAAGGACCACAAGGCCCATCCAGTCTGCCCATTTCTTTTTCTACCTTATAAATGCACCATCAGCCTTTGCTCTGTCAATGGCCTATCTATTCATACTCATCTGTATTGCTCCCTTATGCCTACCCATGCCTGTTTGAAGCCCTGCACTGGATTCATATCTACCACTTCCTAAGGTAGACCATTCCATGCATCCACCACCCTTTCTGTGAAAAAGAACATCCTCACATTACCCCTTAATCGGCCTCCCTCTAATCTCATACTGTGTCCTCTTGTCCTACTTTTTTTCTTATACTGAAACATGTTAGACTCTTTCACCTTGTTAATGACCTTAAGATATTTGAATGTTTTGATCATATCACCTCTCTCCCTCCTTTGCTCTCGGGTATACATATTAAGCTCTGTTACTCTGTCCTCATATGTTTTCTGATGCAGTCCCTGCACCATTTTGGTTGCCCTTCTCTGGACTGCTGCAATTTGGTTAATGTCCTCGTGAAGGTGTGGCCTCCAGTACTGCATGCAGTACTCCAGATGGGGCCTAACCAGTGTCTTGTAAAGAGGGATTACCTCCCTCTTACAACTTGTGATGTCTCTACTAATACACCACAGCATCCCCCTAGCCTTACCTACTGCTTTAGTGGTCTGCTTGGATGATTTCAGGTCATCGGTGATGATGATGCCCAAGTCTCTTTCTTCCCTTGTGACTGCCTGCAACTCCCCTCCCAGCCTGTAGGTGGCTTCTGGGGTTCTCTTCCCTATATGCATGATCTTGCATTTCTTTGTATTAAACCCCAGTTGCCACTCTTCTGACCATTTTGCTAGTTTATCCAAATCTCTTCTCATTCTTCCCACTACATCTGGATCATCTACTTTGTTGCAGATCTTGGTGTCATCTGCAAACAGACAAACCTTACCCTCTAGTCCATCTGCAATGGCACTGATGAAGATATTGAAGAGGACTGGCCCCAGGATTGATCCCTGGGGTACCCCACTTGTGACTTCCATCTCTTCTGACTGTATACTGTTTACCACCACTCTTTGTGTTCTGCCCGTCAACCAGTTTGCCACCCAGTTGACTAACTTCTGACCCACCCTGAGCCTACCCAGCTTATTAATCAATTTTCTACAGTGGTAGCATCAGACATTGCAAGCTATTTCTAGATATTTTTCAAAATTTCTGAAGAGTTTCTCTCTGCTGCCCCTGCTGATTAAATGCAAAAAGCATCAGATATTTCTGGAAATATCACAGAAAATTTAGGAAATAGCTTGCAGTGTTTCAGGCTACTACTGTATGTGGAACAGTATCAAAAGCTTTGCTGAAGTCAAGGTAGGCAACATCAACTGCTCCCTCTTGGTCCACCACTCTGGTTACCCAGTCAAAGAAATACATGAGATTAGTTTGACAGAACCTTCCCTTTGTAAACCCATGCAGTCTTGGATCCTGTGCTCCTATGGATTCCAGGTGTTGCACGATCCTTTCCTTAAGGAGTGCCTCCATAATCTAGCCCACTGCTGAGGTAAGACTGACTGGTCTATAGTTCTCTGCCTCCTCCCTGCTACCACTCTTGTGGAGCAGGATCACATGAGCCCTTCTCCAGTCTTCTGGAACCTCTCATGTGCTCAGAGACTCGGTAAACAGTTCTGATAATGGCTCAGCTAGTTCCAACCTTAGCTCCTTTAGTACCCTGGGATGTATGCCATCAGGTCCCATTACCTTGTCCACCCTGAGCTTATCGAGCTTTGATAGGACCTTCTTTCTTGTGAAGGGACTAGTGCACACCTTCTGCCCCTCTGTGTCCATGGTGCGGATCTGTGGGCCCTTTCCTACCTTCTCCTCAGTAAATACTGAGCAGAAGTATCTATTTAGGATAGATGCTTTTATGTGGTCCTCCTCCTCACATGCCCCTTATCTCCTTTGATTTTAGCAATACCCTCTCTGAACTTTTTCCTTTCCCTAATGTATCTCTAGAACATTTTGTCACCTTCTTTTACTGTTTGTTTTTATTTTATTTTATTTATTTATTTATACTGGTAAGTCCATGGTCCAAAGACCCATTTTCATGGTTGACCAGTTCCACATAAACATACAATTAGACAAATATACAATTAAACAGATATGCAAAAATAACATAGAAACATAGACTTTGATGGCAGATAAGGACCACTTGGCCCACCCAGTCTGCCCATTTCCCTACCTACTGGATAAGCTGCAGATTTTAGTTAACCAACAGCCTACTTCCTGCCACCCCCCACCATAATTGCCTTATGTCTGTCCCATGCATGTTTGAATTCCTCCACTGTTTTAGACCCCACAGCCTCTCCAGGAAGGCGGTTCCATGCGCCCACCACTCTCTCCGTGGAAAAAAAAATTCTCACATTACCCCTGAACCGTCCCCCCTCTATCTTTAAATTGTGCTCCCTTGTTCTTACACATCTCTTTTTCTGAAAGATGCTACCCTCCTGGACTTTAATTCCCTTGAGGTACTTGAATGTTTCTATCATGTCCCCCCATTCCTCCTTTCATCAAGGGTATATATATTAAGCTCTCTCAGTCTCTTTACATGGTTTCTGATGCAGACCCTGCACCATTTTAGTTGCCCTCCTCTGGACTGCTTCCATCCTGTCTCTGTCCTTGAGTACATGAGGTCTCCAAAACTGCACACAGTACTCCAGATGGGGTCTCACCAACTGTCTGTACAGAGGGATAACCACTTCCCTTTTTCTACTTGTGATGCCCCTTCCTATGCATCCCAGTATCCCCCTGGCTCTTCTTACTGACTTCTCACATTGCTTACCCACCTTTAGATCATCTGATATGACTACCCCCAGGTCCCTTTCCATTTTTGTTGTTGTTAGTACCTCCCCTGCTGTTGTGTACTCTTCTCCTGGGATTTTGTTTCCCAGGTACATTACTTTGCACTTCTTTGCATTGAATCTAAGTTGCCATATGTCTGACCATTCCTCCAACCTTGCCATGTCCCTTCTCATCCTTTCTACCCGCCCTTGTGTATCAGCTCTTACAGATCTTTGTGTCATCTGCAAAGAGGCATACCTTCCCCTCTAGACCCTCTGCAATGTCACCTATAAAGATGTTAGACGACTGGACCTAGTACTGAGCCCTGAGGTACTCCACTAGTGACCCCCCTTTCTTCAGAATGTGTTCCATTCACTATTACCTTCTGTGCCCTGTTGTACAGCCAGTTTGCTACCCAGGCTACCACCCAGGGACCCACTCCCAGGCTGGCTAACTTGATTATCAATCTTTTGTGTGGGACTGTCAAATGCCTTGCTAAAGTCTAGGTAGGCCATATCCACAGCCCCTCCCTGGTCTATTCCTTTGGTCACCCAGTCAAAGAAATCTATTAGATTCGTCTGACATGACCTTCGTGCTGTAAATCCATGCTGCTTTTGGTCCTGTGCCCCGCTGGCCTCTAGGTACTCAACAATTCTTTCTTTTAGAAGTGATTCCATCATTTTCCCTACCACTGAGGTCAAACTTACAGGTCTGTAGTTTCCTGCTTCTGTTTTGCTCCTACTTTTGTGAAGGGGAATCATGTCTGCCTTCCTCCAGTCCTCAGGTACCACCCCATCCTCCCATGTTTTTTAAAAAGCATGGTCAGTGGTGTCACTAAGTCCTCCTTTAGTTCTTTTAGGATTATGGGATGAATCCTGTCAGGCCCCATTGCTTTGTCCACCTTGAGTTTTAGGAGTTCTTTCAGGATTCTTTCTTCTGTAAATGGACTGGTGTCAATCCCTCTTACCCAGAGTGCTTCTATTGTCTGGTTTAGGTAACTCCTCCTCATCTTCTTTTGTGAATACTAAGCAAAAGTACTGTATTCATTCAGTAACTCTGCCTTTTCACTGTCTACCTCTGCCCACCTCCCCTCTCCCTTATTAATCTTCACTATTCCATCCTTAAACTTTCTATGCTCCCTAATGTACCTATAAAAGGTTTTATCCCCTTTCCTAACTGCATTGGCTATTTTCTCCTCGGTTTGGGCTTTTGCTATTCTGACTGCCTTCCCCACTTCTTTCTGCTTTAATTGATACAATTCCCTGTCGTGTTCCTTCTGTGATTCCTTATACTTTCTGAATGCAGCCTTTTTCTCCTTAACCTTCCCTGCCATGTCTTTTGAGAACCATAGTGGTTTTTTACTCTGCTTTGTTTTCTTTATCTGTTTCACACAAAGGCTTGTTGCCTCTTTGATGGCAGTTTTGATTTTTCTTCATTATTATTCCACCCCTCCTTTTTGGCCATTTGCTAGTGTATTCCTCAGGTATTCACCCATTTTGCCAAAATCATCCCTTCTAAAGTCCAGTATGCTTGTTTTTGTATCGCTCATCTCCATGGTTGTGCTTATTGTGAAGCACACTGTGCAGTGGTCACTTGTTCCCAGATGTCTACCTACTTCTAAATTTGTGATCCTCTCTCCATTTGAGAGTACCAGGTCTAGTACTGCTCCCTCCCAAGTGGGTTTCAACACTAGCTGTCTAAGGCCTAAATACATAAATACAAAAATGCATCTCACAATAAATCTCAGTACACCAATTATTTACATTACAAAAGTATCAAACAAAGCATTTACATTCACTTTCTAGTAATAAAAAATTCCTACGTCTTTTCCTGAAATACATTAATGATCCTTTCAAACTGTCTAAAATGGGTAACAGATGATTAAAAAAATGAGGAAGTACATACAATAGAGTTTTTTGGCCCTTCGAGGTCTTCATCCTAAATATTTCAAAATAAGTAGAATCAACAGACCTTGTAAAAACAGAACTAATATGTCTCTTAAAAAGAGTAGCAACAACCTCAGTAACCCCGTTTAATGTTATTTTCCTTGCCAACATGCTTAGTTGAAATTTAACTTGCAAGTCTAGTGGTCAAAAGCCAGCATCCCTCAATAAACAGTGATGTGTCCTGGCTGGAAGTTGTGTGGAAAATCTAGAAATTTGATTAAAAAGAATTTTAACTTTATTTATTAATCCATCCCTGCAGCATAATAAATCTTGATACCATAGTCAATAGTAGGAATAAGAAAGTTATTAGCAAGTATTTTTCTATTAGATGGTGCTAGAAAAGGAGTAAGTCTGTATAAAGCCCCTAGTCTCTGATGCGTTGCTTTAATCAAACTAGAAAAATGTGGTTCAAATGTCATGCCCTCTTCTATTAAGAGCCCCAAATATTTAAATTGTTGAACTTGTTCAATAATATTTCCCTGCACCATATGTAATAACTCAATATCTGTCCCTTTTCATTTTCTTACCTTTTGAAAGACCTCAGGCTTAGTTTTATTTTCATTCAGAACAAGTCTGTGTTCCATAAACCAGTTATGGGCTGCCTGAAAATCAGCTATAAGATTTTTTCGCATGATATTAATATTATATACTGTTTGTGCTAGTGTTTCTACTGTTTGGGCCATTGCCTGCTCACTGCCTTCCCTCCTTCCCTTAGGGAAGTTTAGTATGCCTCCATATCTTCGTCCCACTGCATTCCCTTACATTTCCTGAAGGCCAGCCTTTTGGTTCTGACCTTTTCTGCTACTGTTTTTGAGAACCGAAGTGGTTTCCTCCTTCTTTTGCACTTGCTTTTCTCTCTAACACAATGGGATGTTGCTTCAAGTATTGCATCCTTAATGCCTGCCCACTGTGCCTGTACCCCATCACCTGTATTTCATTTTGCCAGGGCTAGCTTAACTCTGTTAGCCATCTTATCAAAGTAAGCTCCTCTGAAGTCCCATATTTTTGCCTTGGAATAGAATGATTTAGTTCTAGTGGCCAAATTGAACCATGCCATGTGATGGTCACTGGCCCCCAGGTGACCTTCTATCTGGAGATCTGTTATCCTTTCTGTTGGTCAGTACTAGATCTATGATATTCCAGTCTCTTGTGGGTTGTTGTACCAGTTGTTTGAGGCCTTCCCCCTGCAGGGAATCCACCATGTATCTAGGTCTGGCAGATGTTCCTGCTGGTATTGATCAATCTGTATCTGGCATGTTGAAGACTCCCATTATCAGTGCCTCCCCTTTAGCTGTCATGTTTTGTATATCATCTAACAGTAATTTGTCTAAGCCCTCCCTCTGGTCTGGGGGCCTGAAGACAACCCCAGTTTGTATGGCTGTCCCATTTCCTGTTTCCAGGGTGACCCACAGTTCTTCTGGCTTCTTATGTGTATTCTGAATTTCTGTAGCTTTGATATTTTCATTGACATACAGGGCCACTCCACCCCCACAGCACCTGGACCCAACTAGGGAAATGGCTCAGAACAGATCTCGCTCACTTGACCTTGACCCTCTTGTGGGGTGATACCAGTCTCAAATTGGAGAAGTTCTTTTTCTCAGAAAGGGTGGTGAATGCACAGAACAGCCTACCTCAGGAAGTGGTGGATATAAATACAGTGCAGGGCTTCAAACAGGCATGGAATAGGCATAAGGGAGCAATACAGATGAGTATGAATAGATAGGCCATTGACAGAGTAAAGACCTATGGCACATGCATAATGTAGAAAAAATGGGCAGACTGTATCGGCCATGCGGTCCTTATCAGCCATCAACATTTATGTTTCTGTTTCTTTTGGCTGGACTTTACATTTGATTTTGCTGTGTTACATCATTTTTGTAGCAACACAATTTAGATTTGGTTTTATTGCTTTACTTTTTTTTGTTTGCATTTAATTTTCTGGTTGTTGCTCTACTAATTTGATTGCCTTTCACTTTTTGGTTTGTGTTTTGCACTTCAGGTCCACTGTATCCCTCCCTCAAAAGCACTTGTTACTTTTTGTAGCCTCTGCACTTTTCCTTTCTCAGTGAATACTGAACAAAAACATTTTTTCAGGAGGTCTGCCTTTTCCTGTCCCCTCTCTGCACAGTCCCCCCCTTCTCTTTTTAACCTTACAATTCCACCACTAGTCTTCCTCTTTTCACATACATATCTAAAAAAAATTGCTATTTATTTATTGAAATGTTTCACCGGGAAGGAACACTGAGTGACAAGTCACTCTTCTCCTGGTGTGACCTGGGGGGAAGGGGTACATTAAGAATGAGATATTAAACATTCAAGTAATAGGTTCAACATTAACATACAGTTGTAAGGTAGATGTTAGTGTTACAACAGTGTTGCACATGATAGGTAAAAACAGCGCTCAGTAATAAGTACTGAGTTAATAAGTAACAAGTGCTTACGTGAAAGAAAAGAGAAAAGAGAGGCAGTTGTGAGGTGGGAGGAGAGGGGGAAGAGTCGTGTCCCTGGAGACCACTTCTACCTCCTTCACTATTCTCTCTTCAGTTTGTGCATTTATGCTCCTTACTGCTTTCCCTGCTTCCCTCTGTTTTCTCCCCAATACATGCTCAGAGCTTCTCATGGTTCCACAACTGAAATGCCCCACTACCACTCTGGGCTACCATAGAAACCTCCCTGTTCCCTGGGCAAACTCTGACTGCCTGGCTCTTTAACACCTGAGACATGCCATTACAAGCTCCCCCTTTGGCACATGTCCCGCAGCACCTGGACTCAGCCAGGGAAATGACTCATAACAGATTTCGCACACCTGGCCTTGTCCCTCTTGTGGGGTGATACCAGTCTCAAATTGGGCAACCAGTCCCTAAACTGGGACACATGGAGGGCTAGAGGCATTTATACCTTATATGATCTTATTCTGCCCCACACCACTAGCCTAGAATTCTTCCAAACCCTGTTAACCAGATACGGTCTGCCCATTCTGAATTCTGGGGATATGTCCAATTACACACTGCCCTCTCTGTATACTTACAGAAACTGAGCACAGTGTAAACACCCCTGCTACTACATCCTCTCTCAAAGTGGCTTTCCACTGCCACTAGCAAAGTCATATTCATCTACTCCCAGATCAGGGGTCACATCCCTGACCAGACAGTTAAGGTTCGATGGTTCTGGGTCAAGGCCTTGAATCAAGCAATATCAAATGAAGAGTGGCTTTCCTGCTGGAAGACATCTCAAAATGCCTCAAAGATTCCCATAGTAGACTTATTCAAACAGGATACTACACTTTTGATACCATACTCTGAGTAGGCCATCTTACATGTTACGTGTAGCCCATCGTATACCTTCCGACCACTGCTGAAGATGTAATCAACCCCACACAGACCTTTTTCATATTTTATGGTCCTACCCCAGTGTCACACAGTTTTGGGCACTCACTTGAACCACCCTAACAAAAAAATTCTGCAGGTCCCACTCCCTCTGTCACCTGGCCTATGTCTGCTAGGGCTCAGAAGGGAGGCACCTCACCCAAGTTAAAAAAATAAATTCAACCTGATAATCCACACTAGTATAGAGGCCTACCAACTACTCCTATAAAGATGGTGCACCCCTGTAATACCTCAACTGCATGAGCTCTTAACGGCCACATCATCTTTAGCTACCTATGAGCATCTCTCTCATCTAGGCACCAATATGACCTACCTCCATAAAAAGGCCTGGCTCCCATTCTTTTCTTTCTTAAAGACACTCAAAAGATGACTCTCATTGCCTTCCCAAACTCTGTAATTCCCCGATCTGGAGTAGGGTGAATCACCAGGATATCCCCTAGACATCCATCGGTGGTCTCACCCTGACTCCCCCACTGATACAGTACATGCTCATTCACTGCATCTCTTTCTCCATTTTACCAACAAATATTATACTTATATGATACATATATGGCTGTAGCAAGTTTTTATTGCATATAGTGCTGATGTGATTCTGCTTAGACTGAACCTCTATGTGCTGGACCCAGAACAGCACACAAACCTGTTCTCCATCTCTTGGCAAATCCATTACTGTCTAATAGTAGTAACATAAGGCAATGATGCTTCACATTATGTATGCCTATGCAACATTAATAAGATGTTTAAGGTGTGGTTCAGGCATGAAACCTTAATTTCATAAAATCTGGATAATAAGTCTGTACCTTTATGACTATGCTATTTTGTCAAATGTCTTGTCTCTATTTTCAGAAAATCTCAACAAAAAATTTAACAAAAAAAAAAGGGAGAGTACTACTTAACCCACAACTTAGTGGGAATCTGGAATGACTGTCAGTAAATCTGGTGGCAAATGAGAATAATAGAAAATTTAAAAAGAGATTAGATATTTTCATAAACAATGGGAACCTACTGTATATGAATACTATTCCTGATAAAGGGGTGGTGTGATCTTAATGGGCCTAGCTGAATACTTCTGCTCCAAAAACCTCACCTTTGGTATGTTACTGTAGACAATTTAGTTTTGGAATTTGGTGCTCTGATTCTGTTCGAAATTCTGATGATAGTGCCCTTTTCATTTTTTTTTCCAATGACTAATGTTTATCCATCTTTTGCCCAATTATGCGCCATTACTTACTTGCATTACACAGTTTGGTTAATTTTTTTTGTGGGGAGGAAGGGTGCAATCACAGAATACAGGCATAGAAAAGCACCTGTTACAAATCCTTGTAAAACACAGCTGTGCATGAGCAGACATACTTTCTATTATCATCAAAATCCCTTTCTTAAGATATTTCATTCAGAAAATTACCAGAGCAATACATCTGTGACAAGACTGAACAAACCTAGACGTTTCTGGTTTCAAATCCTCACCATTTTGCTGTTATGTGTTCCCCTGATTTTTTTTAAAACTCTGTAATATAAAAACTTCCCTGATCCAATTTTACTGAATTTGCTGTGCAAGTAGATACTGCCTCAGAGGGCGAGTAGGCCAATTTGCAGGTTCTAGGTGGCATGTCAGTGGTGTCTGTGGGGATCTGCACCCCCAGCACCCCTGCCAAAGTTATAATAATCACCTCCATAACGGACGTGTATCAGTGAGGAAGCACAGCACCTGTGTGGAGCTCTCACTGTTTTGCATCACTATCATTCCATTGCTCCTTTGATGGGATACCCAGGTCAAGTGATAGCCATACTATCAGTGACTAAGTATAAGGGTTTAACACAGAAGTGGCTGCCTCACACTAAATGTAGTGAGGTAATTGATATATAGGATCTGTGGCTGTTTTATCCTTCTTGATATACTGTATAGGATCTGTGGATATTTGTTATCCTTCTTTTTCCTGCTCCTTGTCCCCTGATGCCACTCTGTCCTGTCTTGGATCTTGTCATGTGACTAACAGGTTAACCATAACTTACCCAGGACCACTGTGGTGGTGGTTGGCATATCACATTAGTCGTACATGGGACTTTGTGGGGAGGGGTGTGCCAGCCTTGGCTCTGGCAGACTTTTTTTTCTTATGTTTCATCCCCAGGGTGCTGGTATGCAATGTGACAATTTGTCAGCTTTTCACACCTTTTGGCATCCTTCTCCCAAGCACTGGAGCCTTGCAAGTATATAGGAGCATAAGGCAATTTCAAACGAGATTCAGTGTTCACCAGCTTACATTTTTATATCACAAATTACATTATAGATGGTCTGAGAACTTGTGTTTTGCATTATGTTATTTCAGATAGTTTTAAGACCACATTTGATACTGTTTCTTCTTTATAGCACCAGCTCTATTTTTATGGCTGCAGTAGGCAGAGCCTGCAGACATTTTGCATGTACAAAAGGAGTGATGTCATGTTTTCTGTCTGTGGAACTAACTGAAGGTGTAAATAGTCTCCTCTGCCTTACCCTCCTCCAAGAAATGTTTCTGCCCTCAAGTAAATAAACTTTCATGTTAGTCAATGGTTGCAGTGCACTATTTTCTTAAGTGGGAGGTACAAGAACTGGAATCTGCATAGTGGGAGGCAGCATTAGTTTGTTGGGGGGTAAGATCCACCCCCACCTCCACCCAAGAAGCTCCTAAAGATTCACCATACCTTTTTTTGGTTCATGTGGGAGGGACATGAGGTGTATCTATCTTGCTGGAACAATTGACTATCAGACCTGCCTGGGGCATCAGAGCTTAATCATCCAAAGGAAAGAAAAAGCCTGAAACTGCATATTTATACAGCACTTGTTTAAACAGCCTTGGCTCAGCTTACATTCCTTTCCTGGTCACACATTTTCGCAAATACATTCCAAGAGATGGAAAGTCCCTCTTGGTGGGTATATGGTGTTATTCAGTCCTGTCCTCCAACTCTGCCCCCACCACCTTACTCTGTATATTGCATTAGCTGAAGCATGTCAGAACAGCAAGAGGCTGCAGTGTATTTTTACTGGGCTTGCAATTTTAAAGTAGTCCACTCAGAATTTGCAAAAACATATGTTATGCAGAGTGTTTTGATTTGTATGTTAAGTCCTAGTGTGTCCTTCCCTCTGTCTGCTGTTAGGAATCTTTCCTAAACTAGCCTATTAGCAGATACCTGAGAGCTAGCTAACTGGGGTTTCTGTAAGAAAACTGCTACTAAATTAAGCTCTAATTCATTATTGTTGTTTTCTGTGTGTCAGATCTAGCTTGCATGAGTGTTTCAAATTAAAAGCTTTTAATTTCATCAAGTGATACACAACCATAAAAGCACAGAAATTGCCCAGATCATTAGTGCTATAATTAGACTCTAGCTGTTTTTTTTTGTTTTTTTTTACAGAAAACCCACTCAGTTAGATTTCAAGTATTTGGTAAACTATAAATGTAGGTACCAGCATTCTATTAGGTAGAACCAGCATTTAGTGCTGATTTTGCTCTGACATGATTTTCATTTGTTTTTTTTGTTTTTTTTACAAATGAAGTGATGGTATGAAACTGCAGCCTAGAATACTTTAAAGTCACTTTTTCTCCTGTGTGTGACGTAGCATGAAAACAGGATGACAATGACTATTTCAGCTACACATTTGATTTCATTTTACAATGGTTCATTGCACTACACATTTAGCGTATCCCACTTTTTCAAATACCAAAACATTCTCCAAAGTAAATAACTCACACATACATATTGTTATACTTTATTAAAAAGATACTTCACATCTGTAACCCCCCAAAAAACAATTGAAAATCATGTCACAGAGCAAAATCAGTACCAACTGCCAGTTCTACCTTTTAGAAAAGAGGAGGCAGTATAGTGCAGTGGTCTAAGGCTCTGAGCTGCAAACCTGGTGTCTTGGATTTGAATCCCATAGCCTCCACTTGTGTACTGTGTCCCTGAGCAAATCACTTAACTTCCTTGTGCTCCCAGGTCACACCTGTAAACAAGCTTTAGAGTGTCTTCCTGGTAAAAAAAAAAATGCTGGTACCTACATTTACAGTTTAACAAATACTTTGCAGCTAACTGAGTGAGTTTTCTGTAAGAAAACTGCTATAGTCTTTACTAATTATAGCAGCGATGATCTGGGGCAATTTCTGTGCTTTTTATTGTTGTGCATAGTTTGATGAAATTAAATTTTAAAATGAAAACACATTACTGCCAGCTAGACATGACACACCCAAAAAACACAAATTGTGAATTGGAGCTATTTAGTAGCTGTTTTCTTACAGAAAACCCATTTAGATTGCTCTCAGGCAACTGCTAAATTGTAACTGTTGCCACTTGTGCTCACTGGATATGAACAGTTACAAAGCTCAGCTTTTGCAAACTGATTTTAAAAAAGCACTGCATATGCTAAATCTATGGGCCTGGCTACATCACTGTCATATGAGACAAGATGCATTGTAGGAGGCAGACGGCAATAAACCTATCTGTGATGGAGATCTCCAGGGATCATAAAACTACCCTAAAGCAAGCAGCCTAATTTAGGAAATATTCCAAATAGCAGACAGAGGGATGGACACACTAGGACTTCACATACAAATCAAAACACTCTGCATAGCATATGTTTTACAAATGCTGGGTGCACTATTCCTTTAATTAAGCCATCCCTAATCTGTATCCTTCCAAGAACCACTGTATATGGTGTGCATTCCAGTGTGGTTATTTCACTCTTATTTACAGCTTTACACCTTTATCAGTTTTTAATTGCAATTGTGTCTAAATGCTCCACCGTGTAGCCTCCAGTCTCCCACTATACCTGCATGCATTGCAGCACTGTTTCACTGCATGCATGGAGGTCAGAGGCTACCAGAACATATGCAGATGGCAGTGTGGAGCATGGGTGTAGGCTGCAATACTGGGATGCCTCCATACCACAGTAACCTGACAGCTGTTGGTGTACCCCCCTGTCCCCACCTAACCTGCCTCTCTGTCTGCACTTGCCTCCCCAAGGGCCACCTCCTGATGGTATTCACATACTGCCTTGATTACTCTTCTCACTGTGCAGAGTGTTGGGAGTACCCTGCCTGCCAATGTGTGATGTGGCAGCAATACTACCTGCAGAGCAGTGCCAGTAGTGAACACATACATTAATGGAGCTCTGAGTGTATCGTGGAGCACTGCTGCAGTGGACAATAGACATGTGGCACTGTGTACAGTGGAGCAGTGGGGAACATGGAAAGGCAGTAGTAGAGGGTCTGCCTTCAGCCATACAGCAGCAGTACATGAATGTCTTGTGCCCAGGTGCCCTAATACTGGCAGAACTAATGCCATGTCTCCCCTCTCTCTCTCTCTCTCTCTGCCCCCCCTTCCTTTCCATCCCCTCTAACTGACATAGCCCCCAATTCCAACATACAGATCTCCCCCTCCCTCCAACCTCTGTCACCTCCACAACATAAGTGTCTCATAACAGTGAAATATGGTTATTTAAATAATATGACTGTACCATGTACACAGTACTCCATAGGACATGTTGAGGGCATATCAAAATGCAGCTGTCATCACCAAGTGCACCATGGGATGTGCACTGCTACTACAGGGTTGAGACCACACACACTAGCGCACTCAGTGTGGGGCAGGCTGTAATGTTTTCAAACCATTATTCACACTGTTCACTGGCAGTGTGGACACACTGTAACGTTTACAGTCTGTAAGGGTTTTGAATCCATTACAGCTTTTTCAAGTGTAGTGTGGACAAGGTCTGCATGTCTATGTAACTATCTTTCTATCAATTGCATGTATCACTATTTTTACCTATTTCTAAAATAAACCTGCACATCACATCTGCCTGCACTCTAAGCACATACTTATGAAACTGTGCATATTTGTACGCCACTTCTGCATAGACCTCATACTTTCCTAATATTCCCATTATCACAAGCATAACTACCTTGCCCTTATCAAAAGTAAACCCCTCTGAATGTTACTATCACATTTTCTCCGCTAACAGTCCATCATCATTATGTCTGACTTCCTGACATCAACACATTGCTTAAATATAACTTACACCACCTCATGGACAAAAACCCTGTTTCTCTTATAATAATAATAATAATAATAAAAAAAAAAAAAAGTTTAAATAATCCCAAGGCTGAACATATGTCAGCCATTACTTTTTCATGTACTGCCACATTCTGTGCCATCATGAGGATTTGCATACATTTCCCATGATGCTTTGCAACATTGGGGTATGTGCAATTGTGTTTTCATTAAAATTTGGCTGTCCTGCCAATATCTGGGATATCACATACATCAGTGGCATTTGCTCTGGGTTTTTTTGTAAACCTATATTGCTTCTTAATTCTTCCATTAAAATGCACACCACCATATAGTTTCCTAATAATGTGTATGCCTTCCTTAGAACAGAAACTAAAACAAATCTTACTACTTACAAATCATTGTGTTTCTCCTTACCAATTCCACACAACTTCACTAACTTCATCATGCAGCAGTGGTGGATCTGATCAGAACTTGTCTGTTGTCGCTTTCTGTAGTTGGTTAATCACTTCCGGACAGTTGAAGTGTAACATTGCTAGGAAGACCAGTTTCCCAATCACATAATGTATTTGTTCCTAATGTGACTTATTTTAAAGCACAGTGTATATCTGAGGTCATAACACAGGAACATTGGGCTATATGCATAAATGAGCAGATAGGGCAAGCCAGAGGCTCATACCCTGCCCGCATAGCTCTGCACCCATGGAAAGGTGCAAACAGGCTAGAATGCAGTATCACCAGCCATCTGTTAGTGGCCCCACCCTCCTCAGTGTGCAGGTGAATGGAGGTGGATGGCAGTGGAGTACCAGACCCAGGTAGGCATCCAGTTGTATGCCCATCCTGGGTCCCAGAGTTGATCCCTTGTGTGGGTAGGTGCAGGTCCAGGTGTGTGCATAGTGTCCACACCCCATCTATGCACAGATGGTCTGGTTTACTTTTGGTACCCTAGCCCGATGCCCATCCCAGAGGCTCCACCCAGTGCACAGCTGTACACCCCCCTCTCCCTACAGTAGAGCACCTGCCCCAGTCCCTTATGCCAGCCCACCCACCCCAGACACATCTATACTCCATCCCTGTAAATGCAGTACCTGCCCCTCAGCATATCAGAGCCACATCCCAAAAGCCATTGTACCTCCGGACACATCAGCGCCCCATCTCTGTATTAGCTGTACCCCCCCCCACACACACACACACACATATCAGATATCAGAGCGGGATACCCATAGTAGTTGTACCCCCACAAAGAGCCCGATTGTGATTGACCCAGCACAGTACATATCAACCTGATCACCTCCATCCCCGGATCCCAGCTCTCCCGCCCCTCATTGGTTGTCAGTGTCTCCCCTCCATGACACCGACAACACCCCTCTGTCTCTTGTCCCTGTACCTGCCAGTCTGTGCCACTGCTATGGATGGCCAGCAGCAAAGCACTCTGCACACCTCCTCAGCCACTGGTCATCCAACTGATTCTAGGAGTGCACTTCCTATTTATAGCAGCGCAGTCCCAGAATCAGTTGGATGGACATTGGCCAAGGAGGTATGTGGAGATCTGTGTCACTGGAAGTCCATAGCTGCAGCACCGTCTGGCAGCTACTGGGGATGGGGCAGTGTTGGTGCTGCTGGGTGGGAGCCATTGACCACCAATAAGGGGTGGGAGAACCGGGATTGGGGGCCAGGGTGATAATTGGGATGATATGTACTGTGCTGGGTCATTCATGATGGGGCTCTTATTGGAGGGGGTAAACCTAATATGGGAATGTAACTCTGTGTCAGGGGTACAACTACTTTGGGGATGGGGCTCTGATCTGTTGGGGGTACAACTACTTTGGGGATGGGGCTCTGATGCGTCAGGGGTACAATTACTTTGGGAACAGGGCTCTGATGTCTCAGGGGGTACAACTACTTTGAGGATGGGGCTCTGAATTATCACGGGTACTGTATTTATGGGGACAGGTCATGGATGTGTCCAGGGAAGGTGGGTGGGTTGTCATATGGACAGGTGCAGGGTGCTGTTGGGGAGGGGGTTTGGAACTGACTGGCTGCCCGGACTGGGTGAGGTTTCATTGTGCTGAGCAGTGCATGCAACGGGTATGGCAGGGTCCCTCCTACCATATCTTGCATCCTCATATGACACCATGTATGCAGCACTACTCACCTTTGTGCATGGTGCATATTGTAGACACATTCCCATCCATCTCCCTGGACTGCCCTAGTATGGAGATGCCCACGTGGCTGGGTATTCAGGTGCACACATGGCCAGCGACTTTTGGTGAATTCTGCTGGGGCTCTGCGAGACCCCCCCCCCCGCATGGCATTATAGTGCATTAATGCCAATGTGTCCAGTTTCTCTGGCATAGAATATAAGGCCCAGTATGCTGACTGATAATTACTGGCTCCCTAGAAATACGGAAGGAAAATTACACATTTGTGTGCCCTTTAACATGGTTTATAGACAAATGATGACAGTCTTAAACATTTGTTCTATTTGATATTTCCTTTTTTTCCTGTCTTGTAAGATGAGTTTCCCTATTTTTAGTCTTCTGTAGATTTCATTTTAATATTTAAAATGATTCATGATGAATATTATTAAATATCAAACATAGAAATGCAGACTCTGTCAGAGAAAGACATATAGGTTCTATCTGGTCTATTAATATAACTGCTACAGGGTTTTCATTAACATTGTCAGCTGTACAGTACTTGAATATCCATATGTACTAATGTAGTAGTAATAGTAGTAGTAGTCGTCTTATTTGTAGTTGACACCCTTCCCCAGAGACTCGGGGCCCCTTACATAAAGTACAAGAAGCTATAATAAACAACATTAATAGTTGATATCAATAAATACTTCAGCATAAACCTGTTAAGCAAGCAAAATGTAATTGGGATGGCAGCCAGATGTATGAGACGATTACTCCTTAAAAGCTTTACTACATAAATAATTCATACCCAAGGCCCCTACTTGTCTGCGGCATACTGGGACCAAGTTCTGCGGCAACATTACCATTTGCTGCAGAACTTCTGCAGTGGTAGTTTGTACTTACTGCAGAAGTTCTACGGCACTAATGAACTACCACATCACAGTGTCTGCTTGTCGTCATGACTTCACATACATGGCAATGCTTACAGTAATTAGGATGGGGGAAATCACAGAAACACTTATTCAAAAAATAAGACTAATAAAAAAAAATGTATGCCTAAAAAGGCAAAAAAAAGTCTACCCTATAAGGTCCTAGCCTATTGTATAAATAAAATACACAGAGGGAACCTTACATGATAAATAAGGTATTTCTATACTCGTGCTGTCTGTACCACTCATGACGTCCCCACTGTGTATCACTTATATGTTTATATGTGCTGTCTGCACCACTCATGAGGTCCCCATTGTGTATCACTTATGTTTATATGTGCTGTCTACACCACTCATGAGGTCCCCACTGTGCATCACTTATATATTTATATGCAATCTGTAACATGCATACAAATGTGTGTGTGTGTATGTATGTATGTGTATATAATATATAAAATTAACCAGAGATACTGTATGTGTATATATTTTTTTTAATTTCCATGAAATTGTACCCTCATTCATACAAATCCTTTTGGAAATGGAATAAACAGAATAGAAAAGATATTGCAAAACTCATTTTTCATGCCAACCTACTTCCCCTGACACACTACATGATGTCAGGTTCATCTAGCTTAACTAAAAGATCTCGAGACCTATTTAAAAAACCTGACAATACCTCTCTGAGGTAGCAACTGTATCTAACTTTGTATCAATCTTGTAAATAGATTCTAGCTAAGCGATATAGGCAATATACCCTTGTCTGAATTGTATGTACCATGACTGTCTATATAGAACAGCTTAGACTGCTTCTTTGAACTCTCGAATCTTACTAATTGTGCCACACGTGTATGAGACCCCAATGTACCCTACTCCTAATTGTTTCCTTTGTCAATGTATTGAAAGTGTTGTGTTTCTCTGACGTGGAGCCTTTGAAAATGAGTGACTCAAAGGGTTGTAATTCCTATGAACTTACATAAATAAATAAAATAAATAAATAACAAAGACATGCATGTGAACCCATTTTGAGATAAAGCTCTCCAGCCCATCACAATGAGTCCCCCGTGTGACAGAACACTGCACCATACCTTCTCAGGCTCAGAGCAGTGATGTACTCCCCCAATCCTTGTGCTGCCCAGCCAGCTCCCAGAGCTCATCTATGAACCTTAGTTGCCGGCACAGGAACACATGTTACCTTCTAGCCCAGTAGCTGGCCCTACACACAACATTTCTCAATAACCTTTAGGTGATTCTCTCAACCAGTGACAATATGTAATCAATAACTCTGGCAAAAATGTGTACAAAGCAATTATTTAACAGGTCTATTCTTTCAACAGGTCTACACATTATTGTATTCCACTTTTCTGGGCATAATTTTTTTTCTTAAAAATGACAGGTTAATTTTACGAGTTATTCATTTCAGATGGCATCTCTATAGCTTAAAGGCAAAATAAGCATGTACAAAGTAAGGTATGCACTTAACAGGTCTATGCTATTGTCAAGGTTTTGTTTAAGTTGGCCCTTGTAGAGAGTCACGTGATGCAGGAAGCGGAGTAGCTGGGTCTCTGCGAGCTCCATCTATCACCCGTCTTAAAACCTGAAATACCTCTACTAAAGGGAGTACAATCGGGCACCAGAGATTGCGACAATCTGGAAAAGATTCAAGGAGTGAATTTATGGAGGCAGAGATGAAAAGGCCCCCCCAAGCACACCCCACCGGCAACCCCGGAAAAAGCTGCGAAGAAGTCCAAGGCCTCGGTCTCGACGCCATTTCAAGGGCAGGCACTGATAGCGCATTGAGGAACCTCTAACCTTGAATCGCTTCAGATGAAATCGGTCCTCTTAAAATACAATTCTTGGCATGGCTGGAGAGTTGAAGGACATTAAAGGGCGATCGTAGATTTATCACGGAAGGTCTCTGATAACGGCCACGCATTAAGTCAATGGAAGGCAATAAGGAAAAGTCTGACACGCGATTACTAAGCCTTCAAAAGGTGCACAAACTAGACCTAAAGTGGAAGACCTGAGGGTAGAAGCCATGTAAATAATGTTGTGTTTATTGACCCACCGGAGAAAGCTGAGGGTCAAGATCCGATCAAGTTTGCACAGAAAATCACAGAGAAACTTGTTGGGCCCTCGCCCTTCGGGCCTAAGTACATTATAGAGAGAGTTCACCGCGCTGTGCCTCCCTCCAGATGCGCTCTCCCAGACCTTTCATCATAAAGTTTCTCAATTATACAAGAAAGGCAGTTATTAATAGATAAATCCAGAGAAGATAAAGAGATTTACTGGGAGGGAGCCGGTTAGAGTAGCACAAGATCTTCCGCTCTCGATCCGTTAAAAACGAGCTGCTTTCCATCCCTTAGTTAAGCGATTGATTGCTGCAGAATTGAAGTTCAGAATGGGATACCCTGCAAGGCTTCAGGTTCTAATTGGAATAGAATGGAAAACTTTTGAATCTTTGGATCTGGCATCGGTAGCTCTCAGGAGGCCTTCCAGCGCTCTTCAAGGAACCATGAACTTGGTTAAGGAAAACTTAGCTCGCCATGCTCGGACTATCAAATACATAGTTGCATGCTTTCTAGACTTGATGGGCATTACTCCATCTGGGACTGGCTGGAGTCATAGAATGGACTTTGGTTCCGTTACTAATGGACAGTAGAATAATACATGTTTATACACTATTGGGGGTATATGGGCCATTAAGGTCTTATGTTCTCTAGCACCTGTTAAAAGTTCTTTTTTATATGTTTGGTTAATCAATGTTGCCTAATCGTTGGGGTGATTCTGAGGGGAAATTTTGTTTTATTACCCCCTTAGTTTGGTTGGATCTGTGGAATATACTCGTCTGGGGGGGGTCCGATCCTTATATCCTGGTGCATCTTGTGGATAATAAGTAGTTCTGTCTATGGGCTGAGGCCCTTATGAGAGGTATTTGAAAGTGAAGCAGGGCTGGATATTATTGCTGGGTGATGGGAAGACGGCGGATAAGTTTGGCATCCTGATATCATGGGCCATAGGCTGAATGCTTGGGTCAAGGGGAAGGAAGGAGGGCTACGGGACGGCTGATGGGGATGGGGTGTGTTCAAGGGTTGAGGTAAGATTGGTTATGGTTATTCTGGGGGGTTTCTGGGGGTGGGCCAAAGTTTTTGGGGGGCACAAGGCTACTGTGAGAATCCTTCAAAGTTAGCATGGAAGACTACTTTATGTATTATATCTAGTTTTTCTATATGGCTGATACGTTCTATTGCTTTGTACATGGAATGTTAAAGGCACGCAATAAGTCTAAACAATATAAAATAATGAAGTATATAGAGGCAGCTAAGGTAAAGTGGCTTTCTGCAAGAAACACACTTGCTGCAGGATGAGGCCAATTGTATGAGAAGGATGCAATTTGGGGAGGTCTTTTCCTCCCAGGGCAGTAACAAAGAGCAAAGGTCATGATATTATTTCATAGATCGGTCCCCTTTTGCCCTATTAAAATTATTCAAGATAGAGAGGGTAGATGGGTTCTAGTCAGGGAAGCTTTATAATGTAGAAGTTTTGTTAGGGTAATTTAGGGCCTAATTCAGATAATCAGGATTTTGTGACTGCATTAATTAAGGTCTTGTTACCTTTTGCACATCTCCCTATGATAATAGGGGGGGATTTCAATTTGGCTCTTGACCCCTCACTGGATAGATCCACTAAGACTCCAACAGCTCTTGCACCGGCTTGTGTGGCTTTCAACGATTTGGTGGAGCGGTTGGGCCTGGCGGATGTTTGGAGGGTGCTTCACCCACAAGACAGGGAATATACCTTTTTGTCCCCGGTTCACAGGTCAGGCTCTCGGATTGATTATATATTTGTTTCCCGTGTTCTACTTAGAGGGGTTATAAGCTCTGAGATTGTAGCAGCGCCACTGTCGGACCATTCTGCGGTGGTGGTCACGATTTCCTCTCCCTCCTTTATCCGTAAAGGTAGCAGATGGAAAGTAAACAATCAGTTATTGAGGGCCCTAAGATAGTTCAAGTTGACCTCACAAATTGAGGAGTTCTCGAGTTTAATCGACAGGAAATGTAAGACCTGATATTCTTTGGTCTACATTGAAAGGGTTTTATCAGAGGCCTTTTAATCAGCCAGGCTTCCAGGAGGAAAAAGAGACGAATGCTATCATGGCAGATTTGTTAAGCCAAATTAAGGCTCTGCAGAATGCCATGATGGCCAATCCTCAGGTGGAGACCCAGTCTAGATTAATCAAAGCTAAAATGCCTACCTTAAGTTGTTGGGAGATCAGGAGTTGGCTATTATCAAGACAAAGGCTAGCTATAGATCAAGGTGATAAACCAGGTAAGTTTCTGGCCAGACGGATTGCTCAATTGGAAGCCTCTCATCTGGTCAGGGAATCTGGTCAGATCAAGAAAGGTGCATTAAACAGATCCAGAGGATATAACCCGGATTTTAGAAATTATTATGAGGCCCTTTGTGGACCTATGCAGTTTCCTCCCAGTCCAGATATGATGGGGGCCTACTTGGATGAGATATCTCTTCTAGACTGGTAGAGACGGATTATAGTGTCTTGACTGCTGATATTACATATGGGAAATAGAGCTTGCAATCAAGAACCTACCAAATGATAAAACACCTGGTCCAGACGGGTTCTCACCCAATTTTATAAAACTTTCTCAACTTCTCTAATTCTCTGTTATCCAGATTATTTCAACATATTCTCTCGGGTGAGGATACGGATAGATAACTTTCAGAAGCACTCATTGTGGTACTACTCAAACCTAATTGGCCCCTGAAGAAACCTGAAGATTTATAGACCCATATCCCTACTAAATTACGATATAAAAATACTAGCTAAAATATTAGCTGATAGGATTGGTAGGGTATTGCCGAATTTAATTGGTGTGGAGCAGGTTGGCTTTATGAAAGGGAGGTCTTCAGCAGACCATTTTAGAACCCTGTCTCATGTCTTCTCTGCTTCCGAGGAGGCTGTTCTCCCTTGGGCATTGGTCTCCTTGGATGCCGAGAAGGCATTTGATAGAGTTTACTGGCCCTTTTTATTTCAGGTATTGGATAAATTTGGTTTTCCGACTCAGTTTATTGATTGGATTAAAGCCATGTATTCAAATCCATCAGCTAGGATTGTATGTAATGGGGTTATATCCTCTTTTTCCGCTTACGGTGGGGCCCAGGCAGGCTGCCCCTATCCCCTCTCCTCTTTAATCTTTACTTAGAGCCCTTGATCAGGAGTATTGTTTCTCATAACAGGATTGAAGGGATTCAAATTAGAGACCAAATAATCAAAGTTACTGCATTTGCGGATGACCTATTAATTTATGCTGCCAATCCGGCCTCTTCACTACCAATATTGCTTGAGGTTATAGCCGAATTCAGTGTGTTAGCTAATTATAAGCTAAACCAAGAGAAAACAGTCATATATCCCTTAAATAGCAGGGTATTTAAAAGAGATGTTGTCAAGCTTGGCTTGGGCTGGAGCCCCAAATCCTTGAGATACCTGGGCCTTACGTTGACAACCAACTCCGATAAGCTCCGACACCTCAATCTTGATAATTTGGTTCATATTATAGAATTGGATATGAAAAGATGGGCCCAACTCCCTCTTACATTGTGGGGTAGGATAAATGTGGTAAAATGAACATATTTCCCAGGCTTTTTATCCTTTGAGCAACCTCAATGTTTGGCTACCCTTATCATGGTTTAAAAAATTGCACAAGATCATAGCAGACTTTATCTGGAATTACAAAAGGCTAGAATGGCCTATGTTAAACTGCAGCACCCAAATTGCAAGGTGGTCTGAAACTACCCTATTTTGCAATGTACTTTTGGGCACACATATGAGCAAATGGTAAATGGGCGTTTTCTCTCTTGCCCAACTCTAATTCTAGAGGGGTTTATCTACCGCTATGGGTGAATCTGGAGATTAGTTTTATTAAGAGTATGGGTTTGAATCCCGAAGCCTTACTCTATAATGCCCCCAAGATGCTTCCCCTGTTTAAGAATACTCCTATCGGAGTATCTCTTAGGGTTCACAACCAAGCATGCAATTTCCTCAGATACAATTACGTTTTGGACAGATTCCAGCCAATTATTGGAAATCCCCAATGGCGAATTGGCAACAAGATTATTACTCATAAATGGTTGCCGGGTTTGGGAGATTGTAGGTGGAAGGACCTTCTCGATATAGAGGGAGAACCTAATTCCACTCTACAAATCATCCAGAAATTTAACCTGTCTGAGGGAGGTATTTAAGGTTTATCAATTAAGGCATCTCCTAGTTCAGAAACATGGGGCTGATAGGACTATTGTACCTGGTACAGATTTTTGGGCAGACCTTAAACCCCTAGTTGGATCCCCTCATGCTGTTTCAAAGATTTATCAAGTTCTGTTTCAACGGGCTTTTCTGAAAATCTAGCTCCTTCAGCATACTGGGCTAAGGTCTTTCCAAATGCTAGTTTAGAATGGAAGCATATGGGGCAATTGTCATAAATATATTAGACAGAACCATCTTAGATTAACCTAATTTAAAATCTTACATAATATATATTACACGCCCCAAAAGTTAATGGATATGAAGATCATGCAAGAGCTTGGGTGTTATAGATGTGGCTTAAGGAAGGTGACTTGCTCCATGTCTTCTGGCATTGTTCAAAAGTTGCTCCATTATGGAGAAATCAAAGACAGGGCGAATCCATGCTTGGTATTGGCGTAGATGTTCACGCCAGAGGTTTGTTTACTGAGATCTATCAGATTTTCCGTGAAACTGAGGAAATATCATATAACCTTAATCTCCATTATTGTGAAGAGACTAGTTCTTAAACATTGGAAGGATTCTACCATACTCACTTACTCAGAATGGCTATCAGATTTACTTGCGAGCCTCAGGATTGAAAGGACGATAGCGATCCTTCATAACCAATTGCCTCTTTTGATAAGATTTGGTCCCGTTAGAAATTACTTACTCTTAACAGTAAAGGGATAGATACCATGCCTATCAGATCAAAGATAGGTGCCTTGTGTGGAGGGGTTTAAATGGTGGGTGGTTTGGTTTGGGGGTGGTAGGGTGGGGTTGCAGAGGCTTACGTTATGATTAGGGTTTTCTATTCGTTGTATATTTAACAATGTTTACTGTTACTATATGGTGATTTGCATTGTAAGTCTCTGTACCCTGGCTGGTCTTAAAACTTAATAAAAAGTGAATAGCAAAAAAAGTTGGCCCTTGTATAATAACTCAAGACAGAAAATTGTATTAGGCTGTAGTGCAGGTTGAGCAAATATCATCATGCCTGATGTGCTGTGCCACCGCCTCTGGCAGTGGGAGCTGTGGTAGATAAGTGACTATTTCTGTGGCAAAATACAGTTATTTCATTAGCTAATGTATGATGTTATAGCACTGATAACATCACATTCTGAGCATAGAGAGGTTCTGGATACAAAAAGAGGGGAAGGGAACAAGGTTCTATGGATAAACTGAAATAATAATCTCAAAGAACAGTGAATTCTGCAGCACTGCAGAAGTTCTGCAGTAGGCTGCAAGTTCTGCACAAAATTTTGTGGCCACATAACTCTAGCGGCCTTAATCATAACTCTCTCTTAAAAGCCCCACCTAGGTGAGGCCTCCCTCAGGATCATCTGGAGTGAATTCTAAAGGACCGGGCCAGCAACCTCAGAGGCCCAGACTCCCGTAGTTTTTAACCTAGCCTTTGATACTGGAAGGAGGCCCACCTATGTTGACTAGAGAGTGAGATTGTGAGGACATGTAAGGGTGCAGTAGATCCACCATATAGCTCATGGCCAACCCATGTAGGGCCTTGAAAGTTAGCAAACCAACTTTGAAGTGGATACACCCCTTTACTGGAAGCCAGTGCAGTTCATGCAATACCCGGGAAACATGACATACGAACATACAGTCAAGTCCACTTGTATGCCTTTTGGATATATGCCATTTCGGTTGTATGCCCGCTTTATCAAAGTCCCAATCCCCTTCCTATTCCCGCAATATAAATGTGTTCTGATGTATGCCTTGACAATTTCGGTTGTATGCCTGTTTTATTTACTGCAGCTGTGTCTAAATGAAGCTCTAAATGAAGCTCCAAATTACCTGAGTATGTGTTAATTAGTTAATTATGGGTAATTGCTGTTAGCAGTTTCCTGTTAAATACAGCATCTTACCACTAACACCTCATGCAGCAATGGAGAAGAACAAAATAAATGTGCTATCTCTTGCTCGTAAAGCTGAGCTTCTTGAAAAATTTGAATTGCTTGGTGTTACAAGAAAGGATTTAGCAGCCGAATTTGGCGTGGACATTTCCAGTGTTGGGCGGTTTATGCAGTCCCGAGAGCAGATCCTGCATGAGTGGAGTCGAAGTGGCAACACAAACTGAAAAAGAAAGAGATGGCAAGGATCCTCAGGTGGAAGAGGCGCTCCTCAGGTGGTTTACTGCCTCCCGCGACCGTGGTGTTCCTGTGTCTTGCATAATGTTGATGGAAAAAGCCCGCAGCATGCCACTAACACTGGGTGCACAGTTCAAGCCAACTACAGGCTGGCTCTCCAGGTGGAAAGAGTGTAACATCTGTTACAGACAGATCCACTGCGAAAAGGCTGAGAATGATACTGCAGCTACCGAGGAGTGGATCCGTACTGTTCTGCCCACCCTACTACAGAAATACGCCTCTACTGACATTTTTAATGGCGATGACAGCCTTATTTTTCAGAGCAACTCCTGATGGCACACTGTCACCAGGGGAAGGTCATGTCAGACCAACTTCATTGAATTTTTTGACTGGGTGACTAGGGAGGTGGATCAGGGGAGGGCAGTGGACATGGCCTATCTGGACTTCAGCAAGGCCTTTGACACTGTGCCACATAGAAGACTATTGCACAAACTGGGGAATATGGGTGTGGGCAGGACAGTAGTGCGGTGGGTAGGTAACTAGCTGGGCAGCAGGACACAGAGGGTGGTGGTAAATGGCTGTCAGTCCACAGAGGGAAGAGTGACCAGTGGGGTACCACAGGGATCAGTGCTGGGACCGGTACTATTCAATATGTTCATCAGTAACATTGCGCAGGACCTAGAAGGCAGAATTTCACTGTTCGCTGATGACACAAAGCTCTGTAACAGAGTAGACACACCAGAGGGTGTAGACAGAATGAGAAGGGACCTGCAGAAACTTGAAGAATGGTCAGGGTTTGGCAGTTGAAATTCAATGCAAGGAAGTGCAAGATAATGCATATGGGGCACAAAACCCTGGCACAATATATCAGTTGGGGGTGAGGATATAGCATGCACCAAGCAGGAAAGGGATCTTGGAGTTATCATCTCTGATGACCTCAAGGGCAGGAAACAGTGTGACAAGGCAGCAGGTAAAGCAAATAGGATGCTGGGATGCATAGGCAGAGCATCACCAGCAGGAAAGGAGGTCATAATTCCACTATACAAGACACTAGTGAGGCGCACCTGGAGTACACTGTGCAGTTCTGGAGACCTTACCACGAAGGACATAGACAGGTAGAGAAGGTTCAGAGGAGGGCAACAAGATGGTGCACGGATTGCATCACAAGTCCTATGAGGACAGGTTGAAGGCACTGAGACATGTACTCCCTGGAGGAGAGGAGGGAGAGAGGGGATATGATAGAGACATACAAGTATCTTACAGGGAGGAACAGGGTGCAGGAATGCACTATTTCTAAGCGAAAAAGATGGTCCAGGACTAGAGGGCATGGGATGAAGTTGGAGGGAGGACGATTCAGAGGAAACGTGAGGAAGAATTACTTCACAGAATGGGTGGTGGACAAGTGGAACACCCTGCCAGAGGAAGTGGTGGGGTCTGAAACAATCACGGGATTTAAGAATGCATGGGATAGACATAAAGGAATTCTGGAGGTCAGGGGTAAGGGGCAACAGACTTCCTGGAAAACATAAACTGAACTTACAAACTTAAACAGGCAGACTGGGTGGGCCATAGGCCCTTATCTGTCAACACTGTCTATGTATCTATGTATCTATGTCCTTTCGTACACACACACCAGCTGATTACAAGTAAGCTAAGGACTGTGTGTCCATAATGGTGTGTTCAAACTGCACTGGTACAGAAAAGCTCTCACTCATTGTAATCGGACACTCTAAAAAGCCCAGATGTTTTAAAAGCATAAATGTAGAAGCACTACCAGTTCACTATCATGCCAACTCAAACGCCTGGATGAAAGCTGACATTTTCCATAAATGGCTAAAAGACCTTAACAAAAAAATGCGGTTTAGAAAAAGAAAAATCGCTATGCTAGTTGACAACTGTCCTGCCCATAAAGCAATTAACCTGTCCCATATCAATTTAATTTTCCATCCTCCTAACTGCACTGCCCTGATCCAACCTATGGATCAAGGAATAATTCACAACCTAAAGGTCCATTACCCGAAATCGATTGTTAATCGTCTGCTGGATGACATTGATGGATCCATGGACATGTTTAATGACAAAGCACGAAAAATGACAATTCTCAATGCAATGCACCTTATCCACTATGTGTGGAAAGAAGTTAAACCCCAAACTATCCAGAACTGCTTTATTAAAGCCGGGGTCATTCATGGAGAGATCCAGGGTACAGACGAAAATGATCCACCAACCGGAATGCAGGAGTCTGACTTTGTGGATTACGTTACCATGGACGCAGAGGAGCCAACTTCTGGTGTTGACAGAGGAGGAAATCTGCAATGAAATCCTGACACAAAACACACACACAGCAGAGGAGGAAGATGAGGAAGGGGAGCAGGAGCCAGTGGCCACCACGACAGAGGTGTGGCAGATGGTACGAGCAATTCGTCACTATGTTGCTGCGAGGGAAATTAAGGAGTATGAGTGGTTTTACACTTTTGACTGGAAATGTTAGCAAGTCATGGAGCCAAACAGCAATCGATAGATAAGTGACTCAAGCATTGCACAGAAGCAGACGCTGTCATGGAAAATGACACTGCTGTAAGCACAAACTGCATTGACTTGTGATCTTTTTTTTAAATTACTTAAACTACTGCACTGTACTTAATTATTGCAGTTCTTATTTTAAATTTATTCATGTCATCTATCAAGGTTGGCTTCTGCATAAAGAAACACAATTAACGATTAAAATAGTGTGCGGCTGATTCTTTTGCATACTAGCAGCTATTCGAAATTCGTTCTCCGGCTTGTATGCCGTTTCGGATATATGACCATTTTTCTGCTGTTTGCGGCAGCGGCATTCGAGTGGAATTGACTGTACATACAAACGTACGAAGAAGCCTGTAGAAGATCATTTGGTCTATCAAGTCTGCTCGTATTGCAGGGGCCACAGCTTGAGCTAATGTCTCTGCCCTCCCTCCCATCTTCCCTACCCATGATCCATATCTTCCCCCTATGCCTATCCCAGCCTCTCTTAATGCTGCCCACTGTCTTCAACAAGATGACCTCTTCTGGCAGCGCATTTCAAGTGTCCACCACCCTCCCTGTGAAAAAGTCTCTCCTGACCTCCCTCCTAAACCTCTCACCCTCCAGCTTAAGACTGTGCCTCCTCGTGTTATACTTCCCTCTCAGCTTAAACTCTGACTCAGCTTGACTGTGTTTTAGTGGCTGATTAGACTGTAGTTTTATCTGTGTTTTATATTAAATTATAAAGCTTAATTTGTATTATCTGTTTGTACAGCACCTTGAAAATTGAAAGGCGCTTTAAAAATTAAATTTATTATTATTAAAGAGACTCTCCTTATCAACTTTATTTATCCTTTTCAAGTATTTGAAGGTACCAATCATGCTCCCCCTCTCTCTCCTGTCTTCCAGGGAGTACATGTTCAGTGCCTTCAACCTCTCCTCATATGCTATACCCTGCTGATTGGTTTTCATCTTTGTAGCCCTCCTCTGGACCTTCTGCAGCAGGTTAATATCCTTTTTGAGGTGTGGGCACCAGTACTGAACTCCATACTCTAGATGCGGCCTTACCAGTGACCTGTGCAAGGGCAGCATAGCCTCCTCTCCCCTACTACTGATTCCCTTAGCTATGCATCCCAGCATCTTGTTTGCTTTTGCTGCTGCTTTTTTGCACTGCATGGAGTGCTTCAGGTCACTAGTGATCATCACCCCCAGGTCCTTCTCCTCCTCTGATGTAGATACTCAGACTCCACCCAGGTAGTATTCTGTCCTGGGATTCTTGGCTCCAATATGCAACATTTCACATTTCTTGGCATTCAAGCCAAGCTTCCAGATCCTGGATCATCTCCCCAGCTTTTGCAGATCTTCCTGTAAGTCCTGTATCCCTTCAGCTGTGTCCAATCTCCCACAAAGCTTGGTGTCATCAGTGAATAGGCACATTTTGCCCTTCATGCCATCCCGAATGTCACTGATAAAGACATTGAACAATACTGGCCCCAGCACCGAGCCCTGTGGGACCCCACTTGTTACCTCTGGTGCCAGATAACTCTCCACCACAACCACCCTCTGGGTTCTGTCCCTCAGCCAGTTTTCCACCCATCTGGCGATCTTTTTCTCCAACTCAAAGATCCACCAACTTCCTGATCAACCTTTTCTGGGGCACAGAGTCAAAGGCCTTGCTGAAATCAAGATAGAGGATGTCTACTGCTTGGCCCCTGTCTACTGTCTTAATGACACAGTCAAAGAAGTCAATCAGATTTGTTTTACAAAATATCCCCCCTTCCCCCCATGAACCCATGCTGAATCTCATCCTGGAGACCACGCACCTCTAGATATTCCACTAGCCTTTTCTTTAGAATGATCTCCATGAGCTTGCCCACTATGGAGGTCAGACCGACTGGTCTGTAATTTTCTGGGTCATCCTTGGGACCGCTTTTGTGAAGGGGAACTACATGTGATGTTCTCCAGTCCTGCAGTACCACGTCTGACTCTAGTGAACTATTAAATAGGTCTGTCAGTGGCCCTGCCAGCTCCTCAGCCCATTCCTTTAGTATGCTTGGATGTACTCTGTCTCGCCATGTTCTAGAAAGGCCCATCAGCAGCCTAGCAGCTGGGTTCTGCACCAGCTGGAGCCACCACAGTGTACCTCCACTGACCCCGAACTACAGAGCATTGCAGTAATTCAGCCTGAACATCACAAATGTGTGTACCAGTGTCACCAGCTGTCCAGGTGGATTAGGGACTTAATCTGGCTGATGTTCATTAGATGGTAAAGCCACTCCAGACTACTACAGACATCTGAGCTTTATGTGTTAATCCCTTACCTGGAATGACCCCCAAATTTTGCACCTAAGTGGCAGCCAAGAGCCATGAGGAACTGAGCTAAAGCCCCATCTTCCTCTTGGTAGATGCCTCTCTTCCCTTTGGCACCACTCAAGAAGTAGAACTTAAGTCTTGTCAGGGTTGATTCTTAACCAGCTCATTCACATCCAATCCTGTATATCATCCAATAATTTATTTAGCACATCCACTGCACCCAGCATTCCAGGTGCAAACAGAGAGAGCTGGGTGTCATCTGCACAGTGGTGAAACCCTAGTCTACACGGTCTAATAATCTCTCTCAGGGGCAGCATATGGAACCCAAATGATATGGTCAATTGGACCAAGCCCTGGGGCATGGCACAGGGCAGTGCCACCAGGAGCGAAAAGAAATTTCCCTGCACCACCCTGTGTCCTGTCCTTGAGGTAGGACTCAATCCAGCAGATGATTTTCCTGGTGAGTCCTATGTAACTCCCTAAGGTGATTCAACAACAGCACATAGTACATGGTGTCAAAAGCTGAGGAGAGATTGAGGAGGATAAGAATTTATTGCTCTCCTCTACAGTATTGCATGCCTGAAAAGGATATTATGCACTCTGGCCTGTTCAATTTCCATGCTATGCTTGGATCTAAAGTTGTATTGGAGAGGCTTATAGATGTCAAAGGCTATGAGGCATATCTCAAGCTACAGCATAACCAGTTTCACAACAACCCTACCCAAAAAGTGCAGGTTAGAGACCAGTAGGTAATTCGCCAGGATGTCTGGATCCAAAGATGTTTTCTTCAGAAGGGGCTTCACCAGTGCACATTTCAATGCAACTGGGAAGACTACCTTCAACAAGGAACACTGGACAGTCCCAGCAAACTCTGGGCCCTGCTGCCCATTGCAACTCACCTGTAGTCTCGTCAGGCCTGGATACAGTTCACAAAATGTTGACTGGAGCTCAGAGATCACCCCACTCACTGCTTCTATTGTCACTGGTCTAACCTCTTCCCATGACCACTGAATGCATCTGAGTAGTGTATGCTCAACCATTATGGGTTGCCACATCCCACTCAGACAGATCCAAGCCCAAATAGAAGATACCCTGTCTGAAAAGACTCAAGCAAACTCCTTTCGTTTTGTAGGTGAAAAGACTGTTGTAGACTCTAGACAGGCTATAGACCAAAATAGCTGAGCTAACTGATTCTTCCCAGAAATAATCTCCCTTGACAAAAACCCTGCTTCCTTCTGGGCGATTGCCCTTTGATATTTACTGCAGTGAATTTTCAAGTCCAGTCAGTCCTTTGGGGTCCTGAATCTCCTCCAACAATGCTTCAACCTCCCCCCTTTGCTTTCAACTCCCTCAGTTAACCATTGTACCATGGTGAGCCAAGACATGAAATCGGAGGACATACATGGGTACATGCCATGTAATTGAAAGCCACCCTGATAACACTTTTATAGGCCATCATGGCTTCCTCTGGTCCCAATACACATACTGCCTTGACACCCAAGATATCCAGCATCACCAGGTGTCCTTCTGGCCGCAGCCTCTTACAATGCAGTACTGGACCATCTCTATAAGATGGACTACAAGAAAGGGCCCTGAAAAAGGACCTGTTATAATGATCTGACCAACTGACTGGATCAATCCCGAGACTGTCAGCCTAAAGCTACAGGGAACATGCCAGGTGCAAGGCATGGCCATGCTGATGGGTTGCAGAAGTAGCAACTTGTGCAAGGTCCATGGATTCCATTCCTTGGAGGAAATCTTGTCCAAAATGGAAGAGTTCATTGTTGACCCAGGCATTAAAGTTGCCCAGAATAAGCCATCTAGATGACTCCAACATCCTCTTGGAGATGAAGTTTGTTGATTTACTGCAGGAAATCCCCCTCATGCCCCAGAGACTGGTACACAAGAAGAATCCTGCAGCCTGCACATGGACCCCCAAGCACAGCCATGCATTGAAATGATGAGGTATTTCCCACTGGGTGCACCAACAAGTAGCTCAGCTTCACTTTTATTTTAATCAAGATGAAATAGACAATTTTATTGTTTGTTTCTTTGGCATGTGTTGTGTATGGACAAAAGTTTTTGTCACAATAAAATTTTTGAAATTCAAAAAAAAGATGAAATAGACAAGTACAGTATGTAACAAACACTGATCCTTGACCTGATGGAGTATTGGGTCAACAAGGCTAACTTGAGACCACAAAAGCCCTAACATGGTAAACCTAGATATACACATTTACTTATGTTTTATTCATTTGTAGTTTTTGAACAGGAAGGGCACACTAAGCTATAATAGCTTGTTTTTTCAAGGTGCATTCTTGAAGGGGGGATGTTACATGAAACTCTTTTATTGATGGAGGAATGTTGACTAACATATGTGAAACTCATTCTCCAATTTATAAAATGGGTTGACAAGCAGAAGCCAAAAGCAGAAACATCATTGGTTAATAACAGTCAGCTGACTGTATTGATTAGTGCCTAGTTTACCCACACTTCATTCCTAAAATTGACTATTCTACTAAGGACCAACCTTAATACACATGAGATTTGTCTTCATGTTCTCCTCCCGAACATCCTTAAGTTACTGCAGCTCTGCCTCAATCTTCACACAGAAGCTACATTGTTCAGTTTTCATCAGGGCAGTTTAGAAGGACATGCAAAGCCGAATGTACCTAGGCTCTTCCACAACCCAAGTTCCCCCACTAACTCCCCAATGATCTGCTTTCATGCACTGTCCTCCACCATGCTGCTACTAAGTGGTGTGAACAGTGACAAAGTGAGAGAACAATTCACGGCACTGCTGTAAAACTTGTTTTCAAATGTTGTGAAGAGGGAGGGAGAGAGAGAGCAGTTTACTGCACTGCTGCAAGAGTGATCTGGATATCCGGCATACTTACTTTTGGAATCTGTTCCATTGGGGGGGGCAGAAGGCAGAGGTCAGGCACACAAATAAAGCACATAAAAAAAAAAAAACTGGTCTTTTTAGTTTAATACATTATGAGCTAAACAAGTAAGTGTTTCTTTAAAACTGTGCCTTTATTGATTGAGACTACTTTCCCAGTGCAGACTAATAACATGAAATTCCATAGGTTTTCAAGCAGTAAAAATTATTTTTCTTTTTTTTTTTTTAATTATTGTAACCCATTTTCTAAATGCAATAACCCACTCTAGTACATGGGTGTACTGGGCATTAACATTTAGTTTTTGTTCACTGGGTAAGTGCACTAGCCATAGAATGACTATTTTTAGGCGCAACCCGGGAGAGTACAACCGATAGTTAGATGAATATATTACATCAGCGCAAAACATTACATAACAGGTATAGCTAACAGTGGAAAATACACAAAGAAAAAATTACATATGTGAAAGATTAGAACATTGTACAGTCCATAATGGGTGAGCAGCAGGTAGCAATGAAACCAAACAGTTTGAGTACAAAACTTGGTGGGAAATTTACAATGAAAGCAGCATATGACAGTGTAAGATATTACATGCTCCAAAGGGGTTACCTATATCTGAGTAAGCAAGCAAAACAATAGTACAAACCATGGCAACTGGTATTGAGAAAATAGGTTATAGCAGTGTAGAGAAAAGACAGGGAGAAGGCTGTCCAACTAGGACCCAGTAGCTGAGACAGAGAGAAGGGTGCAACCAAGGGAGGTAGAATAAATGCAGAAGTCTCCAGTAGGTGGAGGTGGGGTATTAAAAGGGAGAGAAGAGAGAGTAAGGAATGACAGAAAGTACAAGTGCGCAGAGGAGAAATTTGGTAGGGTCTGGAAGGTGCTATGATTTTAAGACAAAAGTTAGTGTAGGCAAAGCAGAGCTAAGTGGGGTCAAAACAAGCACATTGGTCTACTGCAGTCAGGTACCATTGCAGCCCACGTTTAAAACTAATGTGGGTTGGGGTCTGTCAAAGAGCTAATGGAAAGGAGTTCCAGAGCCTAGGGGCCACATTGTTGAAAGCTTTGGAGCCTACAGAGCTTAATGCACTTCCCAGGTGGTTGGAGGTCATTTGGCCTTCGCCCTTGTGTCTCACAATGCACCTGGGGCATGCATTAATGCCAAACACACCTATGCCCTCTTGCGGTATAGCTTACATGTGTCATGATATCTTTGTTTTACCTGGGCAGTGACCAAAGATGGGCAGAAAAGGGATCTCAGTTTGGCACTTATTCGAAGGACAGTACATCAATAATGCAGCATCCCACCTCCCCCACTCCCGCATAGTGCACTGCAGTTTCAGTTAAAGGTGCTAAGCAAGCACCTGGTGTGGAGCTAGAACCCACAGCATTCTGATCTTTTGGTCCCAGAGATAAATGTACTACCCACTGAGCCACTGACATTGATAACAAAACATTGTGAAGTATAACACAATGCAAAAGTATGAAGAAAATGTCTGATCTGATGCATGTTTTTGGACCAATAAGAGTCACAGAATGTTTTAATCTTTTGAACTACACAGAGTTCTTCATCAGAATTTATTCATCTTTTTGTGCAAGGACCAATACAATAACACTTTTCTATAATACAAAAGTGTCACCAGATAAACTGACTGGGTGAAATGAACATCCAGGAAAATATTGGGGTTGCAAAGGTGTACATAATGAACAATGTTAACACATTTACTTGAATGAAATGTAGAATGCTGTTTTTTGCAAGGCTACAATAATATACTTTCTTCTCTATTTATTTTCTTAGCAACACATGTTGGAGGAGGTTACATCAATGGCATAGCTGAGATGATTTACTCACCATCAGGTGGACTCGCTTGGACCCAATTACCTCTAGGATCTCTGTTCTGCATGCTATGTGGTAAATGAAAATTGAGATTTTTTCTTAAACTATGTTTCTATTTTAGTAAAATGAATTGCACATATTTGGGTGGGGGTGGTACTACTTTATTTTGCCTAAGTTCACATTTACACATAATCCCACTGCTACTATAATAAATATGGCACTGGAGACATTAGGCTAGATTTCCAAAGCCTGTGAGGCAATAGCAGTTCTTGGGATTGGGTGCAGCTGACATATCATGGCAATTGCTCAAAAATATTAGTGCACTATTTTCAAATGTTTTGACATGTATGCCACACTTCCTTGGTTCATGGCAGAAAAGTGACACATGCATCATTATATCATATGCATTATTTTTGGTGCACAACATGCAGCACATGTGACTCCGAATTAGACAGCAATGTTTGTGGTCTAATAAGTGTGCTATAAATGTGACTTGAGTCTTTGAAAATCCTATCAGTAGTGTTTGAAGTATAGGAGTTTCTAATAGAAAGTTTGTGTTTTTTTGCAATTTACCCTTCTAACAGCTTTACTAATTTTATATACATTTTTACACAACTGTGAAAGAGAAATGACAAATTGCTTTCAGAAAATGTGCAAATGTTGTACATTTAGTGTATTTGTATATGTATCACATAATGTATTTCCTTATTTTGTGAGCACAGCTTCAATTAGAAATGTTTGTTTTCAGCCATGGCTACAATTAACTGGTGGGTTTAATTCAAGGGTGGCTTCAATTTATAATCCATTAGTCTGCTGTTGTGCTTCCCACTTATTTCTGCAAACATTATCTCCAAGTTGACATAATTATTCATGCACTGCCATAACCAGTAAACATTGCTCTTCCAGCAGTCACTAGATTCAGATCCAGTCTCTCTGCCAGTCATTCCCTAATGTCTTTCCCGATCTCCTGTTCTCTTCCCATACTAACTGTTGATGTCTGCAATCTGAGCTCATTCTCTGTTCTTCACAGACCATGGATCTGTGTTGAAGTCTCCTTTACACCATTTGACCACATCTTCAATTACCAGAAAAGAGTGTATCAGGGTATTGAAGCAGCACAACTTCCTACGGGCAGTTCCAGACTCAGTTATGAGGTTGTCAACCACTCACCCTGACAGTACTGGACAAACAGCAGAAGAAACTAGACATAGAATTTGTCAGCAGATAAGGGCTGCTTGGCCCACTCAGTCTGCCCATGTTGTCCCTGCCTATACTGTAACTGCAGACCCTACTTGATCACTGGTTACCCTCCTTCACTTTCCTACCAAGATTCCTTTGTGCCTATCCTATGCATATTTGAAGCTCAACACTGTTTTGCCCACACCTCCTCCACTGAAAGATGGTTCCAGGCACCTACAGATCTTTCAGTGAGAAAGTATTTCCTCACATCACTCTTAAGTCTCCCCTTCTAGCTTCATTGTATGCCCCTTTGTTCTCATGCTCCTTCTCATCAGAAAATACTCCCTCCTGAACCTTATTCACCCCATGAGGTGTCTATCATGTCCCTTCTCTCCATCCTCATTTCCTGGGTTTAGATATTGAGATCCTCCAGTCTCTCATAAAGCTTATGATGAAGTTCCTGTAGCATTTGAGTTGCCCTCCTCTGGGCAGCCTCCAATCAATCTACATCCTTTCTGAGATGTGGTCTGCAGAACTGGACAATACTTCAGTTAGGATCTCACTAGTGACTTGACACAGTGATAATACCACCTCTCTCCTTCTGCTGATGATACCCTTCCCTATGCACCCCAGCATTACACTAGTCCTACCTACTACCCTGTCCCATTGCCTCACCACCTTGGGGTCATCTATATAACAACCCCAAGGTCCCTTTTCTGCTAAGTGTAAAATTTGGTTATAGATAAGGCCTGCTAGGTCCATTCAGTCTGCCAATTTCTCCCTACCAACACTATTGCTGCATACTGTGCCAAATATACAGCTCTTTCTCCTCCCCCTTCCTTTCCACTAGGATTCCCTTGTGCTTATCCCATGCATTCTTGAACCCCCCCCCTCTGTTTTTGCTTCCCCCCCGCTTCACTGGAATGCTGTTCCAGGAATCCATCACTCTTTCTATGAATAAGTACTTCCTCACATCTCTCCTGAATCTACCCCTGCCCAAGTTTCATAGCATGCCCCCTTGTTTTTGAGCACCTTTTCTTCTGACAAATACTTCCCTAATGTACCTTAAAATACCCTAATGAGGTATTTAAAGGTCTGGCTCTATCATATTCCTTCTCTGTTTCAAGGCGTACATTTTGAGTTCCTTTAGTCTCTCCTTGTAGGGCTTTTGATAAAGACCCTGTACCATTTTGGCTGCCCTGTTCTGGGCCATTTCCACTCTGTCTATGTCCTTCTGGAGATGTGGTCTCCAGAACTGGACACAGTACTCTAGGTGGGATCTTGCTGGCAATCTGATGCAACTGCACCTCCCTCTTTCTGCTAGTGATACCCCTTCATATGCACCCCAGCATCCCACTTGCCTTCCCTACTACCCTGTCACATTGCCCAGCCACCTTTAGGTCATCCAATATGATAACCTCTCAGGTCTCTTTCCTGCTTGGGGGTCATCAATAACATTCCACCCATTTTGTAGACTTCTAATGTAGGGCATACGATTAAGAGTAGTGCTTACTAACCAGTGCAGGTTATGATCACTTTCACTGTTAGCCTTCAGAAGCAGCCCTGGAGTGGACTTTCTGAACAGCAAAAACTTTTGTTCTCATGCTCTTGTACATGGAAAAATCTACAGGGATTTTTACAGGGATTTGATGCTGCCTTTACATGGAAAATGCAGGAAAAATTAGGGCTTTTTACAGGAAAATGGTAATTTGTATCTGGGAGCACTGTGATTGTGACTAAACAGCACTATATGACACCAACAAGAAAATAACTTTGGTCATTTGGTAGCTCTTCACAGCCCTATCATCTCTGGATAGAGTTTATTAATAATGTGGGCACTCCATCCCACTTACTGGATGTGCCTCCTGCACTTCTACTGTTGTGCTCTCATAAGCTACAGAACTGCTGATGTACCCATCGCATAGCTTTTGTGATAGCCCCAAAATACTGTTAGAAACAAATGGTGATAGGGGGTCATTGGAGTGCTGTTCTCAATGCAAACAGATGTGATGGGACCAAGATTGTCATGGGACTGGTTCATGTAATGCACATGGTTGGCCAGACATTAGAAGGGGAATTCACTGGACTACCAGTGACAAAGTATTGTTGCCATTCATGTTGGGCGCTGAATCATTAAAAACAAGTAAGCCATTGAGAACACTATGGGTCACAATGGTGGAGGGGTGGAAGCAACCCTTAGGTACATTTGAAGGAAGGGGTGATCTTTTCTAGGTTTACTATCATATTCATGTGTATAAATGGCACTGCACCATGTGCACATGTGTATGTGGTAGTAATTAGAGCCATTAATGTGTACAAACCATGTCTGAGCACATTAGCATCTGGGCAACTCAGTTTAAATATCAGAATCTGCTCCAGGAAGATGCTACCATGCAGCACAAATCCTTACTTCTCAGCATATCAATTTTGGGGGTTGCTACAACAGGGTGCATTCAGTGCCCCATTTCTTGGTCAAAACATTGTAGTTAAAAATTGGGCCCATGTTATTTTAGATTTACTGATTGCATGTCCTCCTTGCAATAAAAAATGGGCTTGACTAAAAACACTTATCTCACACTTACTGTAGGGCTGTGACATTGTACTTCTCTGTTTCTCCTTTCATGATCTGTTAAGGTCGTGACATTTTGGTGATAGCACTGTGTTGCTTGCATGCATGTGCAAGAAACACATTGCTTTCAGCAGTTAGGGAGAATGCCTAAATGCATCAGGAAATTCAGGCCATGTCACCAAGCAATCGGCTGTTTTGGTGCATTACAAGCTACCAAAACAGCTGATTGGTGTCCCCATGGCGACAGCGTCTCCGGCCTCTCACAGTCCCCAGGAAGCCGATGGAAAGCTGCTGCCTGCTGTTCAGTGTGCCTTCCTGGTGAAACATTTTAATTAAAAAAAAAAAAAAAGCCAATGAGGTGCCCCCCTCCCCAGTTAACTAGAATCTGCAGCTTATCCAATAGGTAGGGAAATGGGCAGACTGGGTGGGCCAAGTGGTCCTTATCTGCCATCAAAGTCTATGTTTCTATTTGCTGATGGGGTAGCTCAATCCCCATCAGCATAATGCACCTCCCCCATTTGTTGTTTACCAAGGGGGTGCCCAATCCCCCTTGGCTCATGCATTCCCCCCAGCATCCTGTATGGCCAATGGGGGTGCTAAATCCCCCATCGGCTCCACTTCCCCCCCAAACAAACTTCCATCTGCCATGCTGGGAGCCCACCCCAGCATGGCAAAATTCTCTTTGGCCAATGGGGGTGCCCAATCCCACATCAGCTCCACTGCCCCCAAACAAACTGCCTGGTGCCACGCTAGGAGCCCACCCCAGCATGATAAAAGTCCCTTGTCGTCTGTGTGTGTGTGTGTGTGTGTGTGTGTGTGTGTGTGTGTGTGTGTGTGTGTGTGTGTGAAAAAAAAATCTCTTGTTGATTCTCTTGTTCCCTCCACCAACCCGCATCCTCCCTCTGTGTACCCCACCTCCCCACACCCCCAATTCACCCACACTTACATCCAGAGCCTAGCGCGATGATCTTCGGTGGACCGGGAACACATCTGCACTCCTCAGAGCTGACCGCGAACTGAAGAAATGCTGGTAAGCTGTATAATGACATAAATGTTTTGTTTTGTTTTTCAACTTTGGTGCATATCTCGGCCATTTTGGGGAATTTTTTCACCAAATTTTCAGCATGGGGTTCTTGGTACCCCACCTCATGAACTCTGTCACTGTCATTTTGTTATTCAGTCCTGAAAGGTGATTTTGCGGTCACTGCGTGGAACCACCTTTCAGGACAAATTTATGAAATGAGTGTCACAGTTCATGAGGTAGGCCTCCAAAAACCTTATGCTGAAAGTTTGGTGAGAAAATTCCCCAAAATGGCGGTTTTATGAGCATGCAGTAAGCAGTTCCTATGCACACTCGTAACTTTGAGGTTTTTAATATTTTCACTCCAAATTTTCAACATTGCCACTTTATCCACCTTCTTAAGAACAGTACAGCTATCATTTTTCACATCTCACCTGAAATGTGTTTTCGCACATGTACTGCACAATGACGCAGTTGCTGTGCAAAATCAATGTTCAGAACAGAGTAAGAAAATCACAGTAACACTGTTCATGAGGTATGCCCCCAAAAACCCTATGTTGAATATTTGGTGAAAAAGTCCCAAAATGACTGTTTTATGAGCTTGCATTGCACAGTTCCTACGCAGGCTCATAACTTTGAGCATTTTTAATATTTTCACTCCATATTTTCAACATTGGCATTTTTCCACACCTCCTTATGAATGGTACAGCTATCATTTTTCACATCTTGCCTGAAATGTGTTTTCACACATGTAGAATGCAGTGGTGTGGCTGGTATGAGAAATCAATGTTCGGGACAGATTAAGAAAATCACAGTGACACTGTTCTTTAGCAGCGGTCTTCAACTGGCTATGTTGAAAATTTGGGGACAAAAGTCCATAAAATGACTGTTATGAGCATGCATTGTGCAATTTCCACGCACCCTTATAAGTTCATGAATTCGTAGTATTTTCAGTCCAGATTTTCAACATTGGCGTTTTTCCACACCTCCTTATGAACAGTACCGCTGTCATTTTTCACACCCTGGCCAAAATGTGTTTCACACTTCCTGTGCAGAATAGCATGGTCACTGTGGGAAATCAGTGTTCGGGACAGATTAAGAAAATGATAGTGATGGTGTTCATGAGCGGAGGTCCCAAAATGTCTGTGTTGAAAATCTGCTGTAACATATAACCAAACTAATTACTTTTCGGATGTGCATTGTGCAGTTTCTATGCACACTCACGACTTCACCAGTTTTTTTATATTTTCACTCCAGATTTTCAACATTGCCATTTTTTACACCTCTTCATGAACAGTACAGGTGTCATTTTTCACATCCTTTCAAAATGTGTTTTTGTACCAATCGTGTCAGGAGGCGCAGCCACTGTGCAAAATCACCTTTTGGCTAACAAACTGATAGCGTCACTGACTCATAGTTCATGCGGTGGGGTCACAAGAAGCCCATGCTGAAAACTTGGAGTAAAAATACAAAGAAACATCCAGGGTGTTAAGAAGTTCAACCATAATGCCCTACCCTATAGGGACTGACAGATGTCGGGGTGTGATTTGGGATTGTCGACAGTAATGCTCATGCCATTCCACCCCACTCTGTAGCCAGTAGGAGGCATTGAGGTGCACTTTGGGCTCTTTGGCCCCAGAGTTCACTCCATTCTCCTATACTGCACCCATTTTAGCATATTTCCTTATGGAATGAGGTGCGTGTAAAGCCCAAACACTCCAAAGCACATCTCAACACTTAAGTATCTGCAGGGTAGGGTGAGGTGAAATGTTGTGACCGTTATTGGTGACGACCCAAAGGCACACCCCAATGCCTGTCCATCTCTGTAGGGTAGGGGTGGAGCTGGGGTCAGTTCAATACCTCACTGCCATTTCTTTACTGCATCCGTTTAACTCCTACACTTCCACTGCTAATGACAGCAAGCAACATTTGGCATTGACAAATGCTTGTTTTAGTCATATGTTTCTATCCATATCTGTGGAAAGACATTGAGCAGCATTTTTGAAGCTGCAACAAAGTGTAGAACACAGACCCCTACAGGGAGCAGAGTTGTCTGACACACACACAGTGATATAGTGGAATAGGTGCTGAGCCAAGTTTAATCCTGGACAATTTTTAGGAAGGGGGAACTTGACTCTGAGTGAATAAAGCACCACAGTACAGTATCCAAATCACCTGCTGACCTAGGAAGGAAGGAAGGATATTTTCTAGAAAGACATAGGCAGGTCTCCCATTCACAAGTGTTTGTACAGGACAAACTGTTTGCTCCTGAGAGACTGTCCCACAGTGGAACCACGATATACAAGTGACCACTTTTCCCATGACATTTGCATGTCATTATAACCTCATTATAAAATGAGGAGCAAACATCTGACCCTCCAAAACAGTGCTGGCAGTGTTCCACACTGCAGCCTATGGTCAACAGTGGCACTGGTCCAAATGGACACAGCACCATACCTCTCAGCATTATGAGGGACATACTTCTTTATCTCCCATAAAAGTGCCACATCCCACATCTGTCCAACATGGGAAAGATGCTGCCCATGCAGAGTAGGTGCTGTCAATGCAGACACATATATTAGGATGTAATAAAATGTCAATATGGAAAAGCAAACCTAAACTGTGCACAGCGAAGGTTGGACAGGGTAGCAAACTGGACAGCTTCTCAGGGAACACTCACAAAGAAAATGCTCCAGACACAAGCTTAAATTAAATTAATGTAAATATAAACAGCTTTAATTTCAGCAACAAATAAAAAAAAATTCGAAGAGTTAGCTATTCAGTGTGGCTGTTGCAGTCAAGTGTCTGTTTCAAAACCAAAAAGAAACTGCTATTTTTCTCCTTATTCACTTTCCCCCTTTATTGGACTGAGGTGCTGCTCGTTAACCCCCCCCCCACACACACACTCACTTCCCTCCCTCCCTCCTCCCCATGAGGAAGAGCCAGCATTTAAGGAATGCAGAACACTGAGGTATTAATGGTGCCAACAATAAAAAGCAAGATGGGTTTGATTCAAATCCCCTCCCAGCCCCTGCCAAAACCAGGGCTGCAAGTTTGGTTAGCCTCATTTCCTAAAACAGTTGTACCCCACTTGTTTGCACATGTCCACCCATCATAAACATTTTCCAAAAAAAACACAAACTTTGGTTTGCACTATCTGCCCCATTTCTTTCTTTACTTATTTTCCTACCCTCTTTGTGAATGTCCGTTTCTCCTCTCCCCCAGTACATCAGGTGGAGCAAAAATTGAAGAGTCAAGAGACTAGCTCCCAGCACATCAATCCACCAATAAGGACTGGCATGATTTGATGACTGTGGGAGCTCTCTGCCTCTCCCTTTCAAACTGGGAGCAACAGCCGTAACCATTGATGGAGCAGATCACAAAACACATGGGTGGGGGTAGAACTGAGTAGCTCTGCCATGAGCAGAGACATTCAGTATGTTTGAGAAAAGAGGTAGCGAGAGCCTGAGTCACTCAAGCATAAACGGTTGCACTTTTTGCTTGGCTGCTGTGTTTTTTTTTTGAATGGATTTGTTTTACAGATACAATGTTGTTTGTTGCTTTACAGTCCCCTGTTCTTCATGTTGTGCCAGAAAAGAAAAAAAGTATTTTTATTTTAGGTCTACACAGTCTATCCCACTGATTGTGTGTGCGTCTTGCTTCATCCTCATCGATCTCCATTCTATTTCCTATGGTCCTACTACCTACCTATCTATACCCATACCTACCTACACAACATCAGTGCAGAAAAAGAAAACAGCATTGACTAGTACAGCCTACTGACTGTGAAAATGTGTGTCTTTTTTTTTTTTATAACTGACGTGGCAGGAAATTACTACTTTAGGAGGACAACAATAAATCAATTAGTGGATTCTTTGATCCTCCTCCTGACTCCAGTCACCTAGACTAGTCCAATTATAAATAAGGCACTGGAAGTGCAAAAATAATTAATAGTTTTAAAAAAAAAAATGAAATTACCAGTGCCACTTCGAAGGAGAACAGAAGGGAGGGGATGGTCTGAGTGACTCAACTCAACAAGTTGCTGTGCTGCAGTCAGTGCTCTGAGTCTGGGAACAGTTCAGTTTATTTAACCTATCTAATGTGAGCTAGTAAAGTGATTTTTTTTTTCCTCCCTGTTATTGTCCCTACTCATTGACACAGCCAGCAGTGCTATATTTACCTATTTGGGAGTAAATTTCCCTGTGGTTTTTCTACTTAAGTACATGACTTGATGCAGCCAGCAGTGCTGTATTTACCTGTTTGGGGGAAAATATCCCTGTGATTCCAAGCGTACAATGCACACCCGCCAGTGCTTCACTTACATGTTTGGTGTAATTTCCCTGTCTTCATAACTACTCGGCACAGCTGAGCCAGCAGTGCTGTATTTACCTGTTAGGGAACAAATATCCCTGTGTTTTACTACTTAAAGTACTTGATGCATCCAGCAGTGCTGTATTTACTTATATGGTAGTACATTTCCCTGTGTTTTACTACTTAAAGTACTTGACGTGACACCGCCAGCAGTGCTGTATTTATATATTTGGGAGTAAATTTCCTGTGTTTTACTAAAAGTACTTGACTAGGTGCAGCCAGCAGTGCTGCATTTACCTAAGTGAACAAATATTCCTGTGGTTTGCTACCTAAAGAACTTGAATTGGCACAGTCAGAAAAGCTGTATTTACCAATTTGGGAGTAAATTTCCCTGTGTTTTACTTGATTCAGCCAGCAGTGCTGTATATACCTGTAAGGGAACAAATATCCCTGTGTTTTGCTACCTAAAATACTTGACTCAATGCAGTCAGTAGTGCTGTATTTACCTGCTAAGGAACAAATACCCCTGTGCTTTGCTACTGAAAGTACTTGACTCAACGCAGCAATGAGTGGTAAAAAAACAGCAGCACTTCTCAGGCAATCCAGGCAACAGTGGCAACAGTACAGACAACCTCTGGTCAGAACCAATATGGCTGTGGAGAGCTTTTAGGAGGGGCAAGAGCATGGAAAAGAATATGCGTGCTTTTGCTGCAGCAGTAAGCAATACTGCAATGATTACAGTACTGCACATATGTGATACTCGCACATGTGCAGTTTGCCCTGTAGTTAGCCCTGCTCAATATGGTGGTGCTGACATAACTATGTATGCATGATAGTCATGCATGTGCAGCTTAAAAGTCAGCATCACCATGCTGCACACGGTGGCCATCACTGCTGCTGTTTCAGAACAGAAATATAGTGTGCCGGGAAGTGGGTATGTTTATGTAGCCCACGGAGGGGAAGCGCTGCATAAACAGAATCACTGGAAACTATGTCAGAGCATTGTAGCAGCACATCAGACAGTGGTCCAGTTATGTGCTTCCACAATGCTCCTATACGAATCTGATGATGGCATAACATTCATGGAGCTTGGCCCACACATCTGTACAAGTCAGACTTAACAAACTAGAGATTTGTTCTGGGACTTACTCGTCATCACAGCCATCTTCTCATTCTTTTCTAAGCAGTAATTTCAGGCAAATGTGCCTTTACCATATTGATCTCAGTGCTGGTAGACTGTTTCTGGTTTTCCCCTGTTGTATTAGATGGGGGTAGTAGCAGTTTTGAAGTGGTAGCTGCCAGTGGTGGCATGCTCAGGAAAAAGTGGTTCCCATGTTCGTCTGCACATTTTGGAAATGATGCCATTCTTTGTTTTTGCTGTAAAGATACTGACCTCTTTGACACGACAACAGTCAGTTATGGCCTCTACCCCCCCCTTTTGCTTCGAGTGAGGGACCTGATTATGGAGTTGCATCAGATGTACAGTGGCTGCAATAGATGCATAATATTGTTAAGTTTGATGTGTGCTTTCTTAATGTTGTCAATACCAATCCACCCATTTGTACTCTGCACCTGGATTTCTGTGCTCCAAGTGCATTATTTTACATTTTTATGTTTAGGACAAAAAGGCTTTTCAAATGAGGGTAGTCACTAATCTAAATCCTTTAGTCTTTTATGCTTCCTTGTGCATGTGCAAGAAACATCTTGTGGTAGACGCTATTTCAGAGGTGTGTCAGGGATGAGTCCAATGCACAGCAGTCTACAGTGGGCTTGTCCCTGGCAGATCAATAAGCATGCAACCAAACTTTGACACTAGTCACAGTTCCGAACATTTTTAATTTTTTATTTATTTTATTTATTTATTTATTTCAATCTAGGATTACAATACCTTTGAGCCGAGGCTCTTTTACAAAGGTTCTATGTCAGCGTGTGCAACAGTCATCATTTTTAGTTACAAACATAATATCACTGACTTACAGACATGTAATAACCAGTACAAAGACTTGAGCTATGAGCAAGACAAGGTGAGGGGGTCATGGGGGAGAAGCGAATGTAGGAGATCGAGGGCGTGGTAGGAGGTACAGGGGTAAGGGGAGTACGGGAGGTGGGTGGGGCAGGAGCAGGAGTAGAGATACGGGGGGGAGGTGGGCGAGGGTGGGAGACAGTGCAGCCAGGGGGCCTTGTCGAGGGAATATGCCAGGTAAGATGTTAGGGGTGCAAAGACTGATTGTAAGTGCTGGGTGCTGGGGCATGTGCAGCTGGAATGGTGGAAATGTTATGATGGGCAATTGCAGGATACAAGCAGTGAGAGGCACAGCTTGGACTTGAAAAGTGTCAAATGTTGGAGTGGTCACTATGTTGCTGCCAAGAGAGTTGAGCCAGTTGGATGCCCGATAGGCAAATGATCTTTGTCCTTGGGTCGTGTGACATCGTGGGATATGTAGTAGATGGGAATTGTATCTCCTTGTAGTGACATTCCTATGTCTAGGCTTAAGGAGGGCACAGACACTAGGTGGGGCAAGTCTCATGATTTTCTTGGCCGTGATGCAGGTTTGGTATTTTATGAGTTTGTCCAGTTGAAGCCATCCAGATTGGGAATAAAGGTCACATGTGTGGGTATGGCAATGTGAGCCAGTGTTGAGACGACAGGCCTTATTCAGGGAGGTCGCGATACATTTGAGAGCAGTGGTAGTTGCAAACCCGTATATGATAAGACCATAGTCTATGATGCTGACAATGGAGCTTTGACGGCCACTGACAGTGCTTCTGGGTTAGGTGTTTTTGTGCCGGAATAATATGCCTAACTCGCGATTGGCAGACTTTGCCACATTGCTAATATGGACAGCGATGAGAGGTGGGGATCAAGGTGATGCCAAGGTACTTGAACGATTGTGTTTGCTTCTAGGATGGCTCCTTGTTCGGTTGCAATGGAGAGTGGAGTTGTTTGTTTTTGTTGTGGTGGCTGCAAAAGACCATAGACTTGTTTTTTTTCTGATTGAGAAGCAGTTTATGATTTAGGATCCAGGATTCGATGGAGGAGAAGGCCCGCTGAAGTTTATTTTGTAATTGGTTTGGATCAGGATCCGAGGTGAGGATCACAGCATCATCGGTGGAGAATTATTTGTTCTGGGCAGCTGTCCGGTAGTGAGTTTAAGAATAGGCGGAAGAGGAGGGGTCCCAGAATGGAGTCCTGGGGGACTCCCCAGTGGACCGGTCTAGAGTCTGAGAGTGTATCAACGATTCTTACTGTTTGGGACCATTCTTAAAGGTAGCTCTTAAACCAGCCAATGGTGTCAGTTGACAGCCCAGTGTTCTGAAGCTGGACAAGTAGGAAGTGGTGATTGACGGTGTCGAAGGCTTTAGTTAAGTCAATGTAGATTGAGCCTAGTAGTTCACTGGAATCAAGTGTGTTGTAGATTGTGCTGGTGAATTCAAGTAGGGCTGTGGAGGTGCTGTGACCTTTGTGGAACCCGTGTTGTTGCTTGCACAGGATGTTGTACGTATCCAGGTATTCTGTGAGCTGGTCCGAGACTATGCGTTCTAGTGCCTTGGAGAGTGGGGGTAGTAGCGAGATAGGTCTAGTTATCGTGAGCAGTTTTGTCACCACTTTTATGGACTGGGGTGACAGTGGCAGATTTCCATCTGTCTGGGAACTGGCTAAGGCTGAGGGAGAGGTTGAAAATTCTGGTGTCATTCTGGTGAACATAGAACATAGAAACAGAATTTAATGGCAGATAAGGACCGCTTGGCCCACCTAGTCTGCCCCTTTCCCTACCTAATGGAGAAGCTGCAGATCCTAGATAACCAACAACCTACTTCCTCCCACCCCCCCACTAGAATCACCTTATGTCTGCCCCATGCATTCTTGGATTCCCCCACTGTTTTTGACTCCATGACCTCCTCAGGAAGGCTGTTCCATGCATCTACAACCCTCTCCATGAAGAAATACATCCTCATGTTATTTCTGAGCCGAACCCCCCCCCATGTTCAAATTGTGCCCCTTGTTCTTGCACATCTTTTTCTGAAAGATGCTACCCTTTTGGACTTTGTTGATTCCCTTGAGGTTTTTGAAAGCTTCTATCGTGTTCCCCCTCTCCCTCCTTTCCTCGAGACTGTACATATTAAGCTCCTTTAGTCTTTCTTCATATGTCTTCTGGTGCAGACCTTGCACCATTTTGGTTGCCCTCCTCTGGACAGCCTCTACTCTGTCTGTCTTTGCAGACATGGGATCTCCAGATCTGTATGCAGTACTTTAGATGTGATCTTACCAACTGTCTGTACAGTGGGACAGCAACTTCCTGTTTTCTATTGATGATGCCTCTCCCTATGCATCCCAGCTGGAAGCCTTTCTCTAGTTGAAAGAAATGAAGCACTCCAATGAGAGCGCTTTATTCTTTTTATACATCCCCTTACTGATCTTACTGTTTATCTCCCCACCCAGTCTGCAGATGTCTGGGTGCCCAGCCATACACTGCATCCCTCTCTCACTCTCTGTCATAAACAGTAAACAGTCCGAGCAGTAAAGAACAAATAAAGATAATTTATCCTTCCCTGACAGACATCTGCTTTGAACTTGTGTATGTCTCTGTGTGAATGAGCATGCATGTTCTTGTCCCTGAGCTCCTCTCACTGGTGCTTCATCTTTGCCATACTGCCCAGCCTGACCATTGCTCTCTGTGATGCTACCCACTAACCCACCCTGTGGATCAGAGTGAGAGTGCTGAGAAGTGAGGCAGAATTGCCTGCAGAGCTGTAGCTTAACCCTGGACTGCAGGGAGAGTGAGAGACTTGTGCTGCAGGGACAAACACTGAGAAGGAGAGGCAGCAGTGCCCCCTCCTCATAGAGAGTGCAGAATCAAATGAGGTGATTAGTGGCACCAGTGTCAGGGACAGAGCTGAGAGTGAGCCCCAAAACAGTGACAGCAAAATACTGAGATGTGGCAAGTAAGCGGAATGAGTGATCACCAGGTGACAGGCTGTCACTATTGCAGCACCACCTTGGTAGTGTGAAATTGGGGGCTGTGATATGTAGTGACCATAAGCACAATGACTGGTGGCTCCCAGACCTGCAACTGAACAAACATTCATTTAAATTGGTGGCCCTTTCCCTAGCAGTGTCAACTCCCCCCATCCCCCGAGACAGACACAGCAACAGTCAGAGCCACTTCCAGTGTGGTATATATGTGCAGCTGCAATCCACTCCAGTAAAATACAGTGTCAGCCCCCCCCCATTAAAACAGAGAAGTGGAGTACAGTGTGTGCCAAGCTCAGTTGCCATCCATTTTACCACTCACTCTTCCAGCACCTTGCTGTTGTTCTGACTCTGTCTTTCTGAAGCATAGTGGAAGTAGACTGCACATATAGAGAGGCAGGGAAAGTGGCAACAAGAGTGCCATGACTGGAACAGAGAGCAGTGCTGCAGAGTTTTCCTTTCACCATGGGGGAGCAGAGGTCAGAGAGAGAGAGAGAGAGAGAGAGAGAGTGTAAAAACAAACTTGGTGCATGTGTTCCACCACTGCACAAGAGGAGCATCCACACAGAGACAGAGATAAATATGTGGGTCACATATTTGCCCCTTCACATTGACTAGCACAGTGTAGGGTGGGCACTGGATGGGCACCCCTGGGCAGTTGCTGCCCTCAACGTGTCCATCTTGCATCACCACATATGGAACAATCTGTATTAGCCAGAGAATGATGTAGGTTACTCATCTTCCCCTACACACCATCCCACTCTATGTAGGTTGGCACAGTGACAAGGTGACCTCCAGCTGGGCAGTCCGAGGCAAATAGTGGACTGTGATCTGACAGAAGTTGATGATTGGTGCCCCCTTCACAACTGTCCCACCATTGCACATTGGCTGCCTCAGCCAGAGACAGAAATGTGAGTTGCACATTTGCTACACCACACCTGTTTCTATCTAGCCTGGTGGACTCCAAGTGGGTGGAAATGGGGCTGCGGTCCAGGTTCACCAGGTGGCCTGAGACCATTGACACCCAACACACCATTCTGCATCTCTGCACACGTGAAGCATTTTCTCCTTCCATTCCAGCTCCTGCATGTGAGGAGCAACTCTGCAGGAGTCAATGACAGATGTGGTTCACATATCTGTAGATGTTCACCTATCTGAGTTGCATGAAAGCTGGAACTGGCATTAGGTGGTCTCCAGGCAGGTGGCTTTGGGAGAATGATGCCCCACCCCCATCCCACCTCCACACAAGGGTAACATCCTGCATCAGCCATGGATAGAGATTCAAGTGGCACACCTGCCCCTTCATATCTATCCCTGCTGCACCAGGGCTAGCTTGAAGGCTGAAGCAGACTTTGGGTGACTGGCATGTCCTCACACCATACCACACCTCTTCACTTGCAGAACACTTTGCTTTAGCCAGAGGCTCTTCCACCTAACGTGCTGTGCCTATGGAGAGCACTCTGAGATACTGAGGTATAGAAATGTGGTTCCAGTATCTGCTTTTCCACAACTGTTCTCACTCTGCTGGGTGGGTGAGGGGCAGGATACAGTGGGTGCTCTTGTGTGACTGGTGCACCCTTTTGCACCCCTATTTATCAACCCAATAATTTACAGCAGCCAGGGAAGAGTTGCGGGTTACACATCTGTACCATCATAAACTGTCCCCAATTTAAGCAGTTTCACATACAGACTGAAGTGGGGTCTAGGATGGTGGCCCCTAAGTGACTGTCCCCCCCTTCTTCCCACCTCCACACATGGGAAGCACTGCTTTCTCTCCATTACACATTTGCACATAGAGATCACTCCTCCCCCTTCCATGCCTTCATTGCATATGGGGAGCAATTCTTCTCCAGTCTTCTTCCACATGGTGGATGTAGTGTCTTATGTAATCATATTTGGTCTCAATTCCTGTTGAATTCAGCATTGTACATATTCTGCCAGGGGATGCCCCCTTGGAGTTCCCAGGGTTAGGTTGCAGCATTCTGGGGGCAGTTCATTCTCAGTGGCCAAGCCCACCCTGTGGCACTCCTCTCCTGTCCATTTAAAGGAGGATCCCTCAGTAGAAGCCTGTAAGGGCCTAAAAACTGACCTGTTCCTGTGAGCTTTTATTGATAAATTGTTTGTTAGTGGGATAGACAGATGAATTTTAAATCTGCTCCTAGTTGAATTTTATATACATTTTTGGCAAATGATTTTATATTGTTTGCTGTTTTGTATTGTACAGCACCCAGAGTTCCAGGAAATGGTCTCTTTTAGAAATACAATATCTATCTATCTATCTATCTATCTATCTATCTATCTATCTATCTATCTATCTTTTATCTATTTTATATACTAAAGTAAAGAAAATTGCTTTATTTTAATTTATATTATGTGTCCTTATTTTTGTATCTCACATCATGCATTGTCTTTATTATTGCTTGTACAAGGGACCTCCTTGCAAATGAGCTTGCTCAATGGATGTTATCTCTTCAAAATAAACTTGAACCTGGAGAGCACTCTTCCCTCCATTTCATCTCCACACATAGGTATCATTGCTCCACCTTCATCCTACCTACATACATTGTGAGCACTGTTACCCTAAACCCCCCACAGTGTTTCTCCCACTAAATTTCACCTCCCCCACATAGAGAACACTTCTCTCACTGCATCCCACTTCCAGCACATAGGGAGCACTCCTCCCCCTATATTCAACCTCCATACATGGGGAGCATTCCTCCCATTTCATATCAGCTCTGTACATGGGAGCAATTCACCCCTTCATCTCACTGCCCCTACATGGGGAACAATGCTACCCATCCATCCCACTCCTACACATGGGGGCACCTCCACACATTTGCATCACTCCTCCTCTCCCACCATCCCATCTTTTCATATAGAGAGTACTCCTAATCCCATTCCATCACATGGGACCACTCTGGAACAGCCAGAGACTAAGATGTCAGTCAGGCATCTGCCTTTCCACACCTATTCTCACTTCACATGATCAGCTCCAAGTTGAGCAGGACATTGGTGGTGTTGAGATGTATTGAGTGGGTTGCCCTGGGAGATGGTGCCAATACCCCTCACTACCTCTCTGAATGAGAGAAGTCCCCTCTCCCAAATCAATCTTTATTCTTTTCTCCAGTAAGCACTTTTCTGTGGGTTATCCTCCTGTTGGCTTGCCTTAACAGTTACTCCCCTCCCAAGACAGGGCTGCAGGCCACTAGGCCAAGGCAGATTTTTCCTTAACATCTCCTGTCTTCTCTTTGGACCACACCACCAGTCAGTCCAGCCAGCATCCAGCAGTCAAGAAGCTGCACTGCATGTTACTTGCAGTTTGGCCCTGGACAGGTCTGTTCTTTCTGTGGTAGTCCATATTTTAAGTTTTACCACAGTTCAGCTGAGGCTAGACAAGAGCAGCACACAGTCCTACTCAACCACCATGACAGTCAACAAGTTACCACAACTTGCTCGGCATTGTATAGACAATGCAGCACAGCAGCATGCTCAGTAGTCTGCCTCACCAGGCATCTCCTGCTCTCTCTGTTGATGATGTAGCCAACTCCCCTGGACATAAATGGTCCCATGAAGGCACATTATGTTGCAGCTAGCTCCAGCCACTATGGAGACTGCTGAGACACTGAGTGTTTTAGCAGCTGAGCCTGAGCCAACTCAAAAATAAAATAAAGGAATTTGAACATTTTTGAGATAATTTGGGGGGAGGGGGTTGAACACCCTGAGCACCCCCGTCACCTACACCCATGCAATCTGCAGCAGTTCAGACACATGCAATACTTACACTTAAAGGTACTCCTCCCAGTCCAGCTAGCCCCTCTGCCTGCCCCGGCACACAAATGAAAGCCAACAGCTACCCATCCCACTTCCTTTGCAAGCAGTGAGGATCCCTCACTCTCAAGCGATCAGTCCTGTATAGGTAGCAGAGTTGGGGGTCTGGGCCTGCATTTGGACCTGTTGCTGTAATGGAGCTTGAGCCTGCCTGAATACAGCAGGACAGCTAAACAGTCAGAGTCCCCTTAATCCCTACAGATGGAGGCTGCTGCACAGATGATTGCTACAGCCTCTCAGGGACCATCAGGGATTTAACACAAGAGCTGGACTATGGCAGACAGCCTGCTGTCCTCCTCCTCCCTCCTCCTCCTCCTACATTGACTGCTTGCAGCAATTGCCCAGCTCCTCCTCTGCTATCAGTGCCCACCAGCGTTCAGTAGTGTCAGTGGGTGGCCCCCGTTGGAGTGGTCAAGCAAGTTCCTTGACTTATTACTTGCCCCCACAACTGATATTCTCTTTTGACTTCCTTTCATGTTTGGTTGCATTTTCCTGTTTCCAAACACCCAATAAACTTTGTTTTTTCTGGTATTTCCTTTGATACAGAATATTAAATATATCAAATTAAAAGAATTGCTTTGAAGAAGATAGAAGCATTTATTATGGCTCAGCTTCAATGTATGATTAGAGAACACTGAAATCTCATCTTGATTGTTTTAATTCCTCATTGCTATTTTGTATTTTCAGATTAAATCACATATAATAAAATATAATTTTTTTTTTAAAGATAGAAGCTTTTATTATGGCTGTTTTTGGTTTGATCCACGTACACTGAAGTGTTGAAGCAGTAAGATCACCATAATTTTGGTAGCCTTGCACCATTCCTCTGATCCTAAAAATATGTATCACAATGGTTGAATAATTGTAGGTCTTTATTCAAATGTCTTTAATTCATTATAACTACACACTAAGAAGAATGGTCTTAATGAGTGAATTTAAGGCTTCATAATTTGACCTTTTCCAGTTTTAATGACCTCCCAATCCTGGAGTCATCAACTTGTTTTATCAAAACATTTTTTTGCTCAGTTCATCAATAGTCCAATAAGATTTTGAATAAAATTACTTTAGAACAAAAACTGTATAAACTTTGGGTTTGATTTTGCTCAAATACCAACTTCTCTTGGAGTTGAAAATGCATCTGAGATTAGTTGTACATACTTTTGTATTTCTCCACATGTTTACTTCATAAATTTGCAAACCAAATATGAAAATAATAACACGCAACAGTCCAATAAGATTTAGAATTGAATAACTTTAGAACAAAACTGTATAAACTTTAGGTTTGATTTGGCACAAATAATAACTTCTCTCTGAGTTGAAAATGCATAGGAGATTAGTTCTACATGCATACTTTTCTATTTCTCCAAACTTTTACTTTGGAAATATGTAAAAGAAAAATATGAAAAACTAACATTTGCCCTTATACACAGGTCTTGACCTCCCATAAGGGTAATGGCTTAAAACTTATTTGGGAGTAATTGAAAAGTTATCCCAAGGTAAAGATTTTGTAAACAATACATTTAATGTATTTTAATAGTAGAAGTTGTCAAAGAGGACATAGTAAAAGAAACAAATCAGTTATGCAGCATAGATGCCTAAAAGGTATCAAACCATTTGCTTCTTAAAGTTTCACAGGCAGCCAGATCTTCTTTATGTGTGTGAGCATTGTTTTCTTCTGTGTCTTCCTTCTTCCCCCTATCTGGTCAGTGTCAGCTTCACAATATAGATATTGCTGGCTAATAATTACTAAAATTAATCTGCTGCTTTTTTCCTGAAAAGATTTAACATGATCCCATCCTGATAAGATCTGTGTCCCCAACAAGCAGATCATTTTTTTCAAGATTTTTCTTGGTATTTAGAACTAAAGAATTCCATTGAAGTGTTCTTCTACATTGCTAGAATAACTTAAGGGTCTGCTCTTAAATTACATATGACAAGATATAAACTGTATGTTTTGGTCTTAGCATAGTGGATTCAGAAATCAGACTGTCAGAAATGTAATAGGAGTTATGCTTAACAAATGTAAATATCTCTAAACATATAGGAGTTACTCATAACCAATCAATATGAAAGATGTTCAGGAAACCATTACCTTTTGAATGACCCTATTCAGTAAGCTGCACTAATTATATTGTTTAAACTATGGCCATCTGATTACCTGAATTTTCATTTTTCTTCACAATTTTTACCTTTTGGATGACTATATTTAAAAAAAGTGTAATGAATTCAGACTAGACTACCCTCATTTGAAAGGTCATTTTGACCTGAGCATCTTTCATGTTGGTTATACATTGGTAACTTGGATACTTTCTCAGACATTTACAGTTGTTTGGCATGACTCCTACTGTGTTCACTCGGAGAGAAAAAAATGAGGTTGCCTGGAAAACAATATTTTACAAAACATAAAGAATTCAAACAAGTGACTACCCTCATGTGAAAGGTATTTTTGCCACCAACAGCTTTCACCCTGGTTGTTTTTATGCACCTTGAATAGTTTTAAAGATATTTAGATTTGGTTCAAAGGTGTGCACATTTGATCTCTGAGAAAAGCCACTTAGAGTTCTGTCTTTCATTCTAAACAGAAATAAGGGAGTATTTTTTAAACTGCCATAGGGATTTGCAGTGCTATTTCTATGAAAGGATAAAATGAAAACTCCTAAAGGATGAGTTTCATGGAAACACCTTTTTTCAAGTGAAAGCAGGATGGCTGTGGCACTGCCCACAGCCATAAAAATTCAGGACATTGCAGAAGTAACCTATCATGGTACTCAGAACAGCACAAGGGCCATTATAGTGTGGCAGCCAGTCTTAGTAGGCAGAGTGATGGATGATGATGAGAAGACAGATGAGAGTGAGAAGGGAAATTAGTAGAACAGATTCTGAGTTTGTAGTAGACAAGGCAGCAGTCAATATTTCAAGTAGCAGCAGCTCAGGTAAGTGGGAAGAAGAGGAGGAATACAGGGGCAGGAAAAGAACAAAAACAGAGTTCTTGGAAGGATGGTGGTGGTGTTAAAACAAACATCACTGATAGTGGGGCATAAGGAGAGTCAGACACCCACACATGCAGAGGAACAACAGAAGACAAAAGATGGACAGGCTTCATGAGGAGAAGAAAGAGATGCAGTTCAGCCAGTGCATCAAAAATAAATGCATATGGACATGGAAAGATCTCAGATAGTGGAAGTAACAGTGGCTATGGTGGTGGTAGTGGCAGTAATGAACATATCCTCCCCATAAGCAGCAGTGCAACAAAATCTGTGAAATATGTTGTGTGAGCTTTTTTTCACACAAGATGAATCATCTGGCAGCCATGTGGTTTGCAAATTTTACAAACAAAATTGAGTCACAGTAAAGTGGGTACTCAAATGGAAACATCAACAACTCTGCCTATGCTCCTAGATTCTGGAACTCCCTCCCTGCTCCAGTTCGTGCTGCCCCTTCTCACTCCAGCTTCAAAACGTCCCTCTGTAAATTCCTCAAAGGGGCCTCCACCTGCCCTTGTGGCAACGAGTAGCCATCTCCAGTGGCTGCCCGACACCTCTCCCACCATGTAGGTTTTGACCTCAGCCTCTTCCCTTCCCCTGCACTTATTTTGTTCTTGTGGCCACCCTCTCCCCACCTTATAAGCTGTTCCTGGCCCCCACCTCCCCTCCAGACAGCACTTTTTGCCTCTTTCCTTTGTCAGAGGTCCCCTACCCTTCTAGCTCCCTCCCTTGGGGCTTCCGAAGTCCCCTCAATGCCCCTGTTCCTGCCCACTGGGGCCTGCCTCTGTATTGGTCAGTACTCCCCCTGCAGTTCGTGCCTGCCTCCACCGTGGTGGTCCCCCAGGTTGGGGGGTTGGGGTTCCTTACCCACTAGCTCTACGCTGTCCACTGCAACGTTCACTCTACCCCTTGCCTGTCTCTCCCGACCACCATATGGGGTGTCTGCAGTATCAGGCACCCCTTGTACAGCCTCCTGTACCTGTTGCCCTCCTCACCTCTTGCCACAATATGGGCTTATCGTATTGAGCTTGTAGTCATGCTTATGTTTGTTAGCTCTGACTCTGTACTATTGTCTATATGCTGTACTCTGGCCCCACCTGTGTGTGGGTGAGATTGTTCCCTGTCTATGTAATGAACCGTGTACTGTATTCTTTCTGGCCCACATGTAGTTGCAGGCCTGTATGCTACCCTGAATATGTACCATGTTTATTGTTTCTGTATTGTAACCTCCCGGGTCGCACCTGAAAATAGGCACTTGTTGTCTAGTGTGCTTACCTGGTTAACAAAGACAAATAAATAAATAAAGCATATAATCAAGTCTCACATATAACAGTATCAAAACGCACAAATGGAGCACACACAACATGTTGCACTGCTGCATTCAGCTGAGGATGAGGTAATGGATGTTTACCAATGCAACAAAGTAACTGATGCGGAGGTGGATGATGACGATGAAAGTCTTCCTTCCAGTCAAAGCACAGCATCTTCAGTTTCTCATTTCTTTACCCCTCTGAATCTACCACTACAGCCTAACTAGAGTCATATTCCATCCATGGCCACAGCATCCACCCTCATAGCAGTAAAGGTCCAGGGAAGCAGCCCAGAAAATTAGGTGATATCAGCAAGCATAGTGGCCATCAAATTTCTTTGAAAGATGGTTTTGAATGGTCACAGAAAAATAAGCCCAACAGACCTAAGGCAAGGTGATTGTCAGAGGCAACTGGGGAGATGGTAACCACCAACTTACTCCCATTCTCCTTTCTGGCTAACCTAAGTTTTAAAGCACTAATGGAAATCAATGTGTCAAAGTATCAGGTCCCCAGCCAGACCTGTTTTTCCAGGATTGCCATCTCAGACTTGTATGACATTGTTCAGAAAAGCATGTCTGATGCTCTGAAAGGTTCAGTGGGCAAAATGATTCATGGCACAACAGATATGTGGACCAGTGGTCAGATGACTGACTATATGGCTATATGGGAGGGGCAGCTGCAGAATAAGGGGTGCTAGCTGCACATTTGAGCAGACTTGATAAACCTCTAGGCCTTTATCTGCTGGCAAATTTTGTATGTTCATGTGTTTGTATGTTCGTATGGCTGTGACTGGCCATTGGTTAAATTTTCCTCTTTCTCCTCCTCCTCTTCCTCCTCATGTTGTGGCACTTGCAGCAGCAGCATCATCATCATCTAATGGAACTTGTGGCAGCAGCAGCAATAACCAAGGGACTTTTTCTGTTCAAAGACAGGCGGCTTCATGTATTTATGGTTTTGTAAAAGACCACAAAGCAGAACATCTTCTGGAGGGCCTTGAAGAAAAGTTTGCTGAGTGGTTGACTAGAAAGTCCTTGCAACTAGGTTTTATGGTGTTTGACAAACTGTGAAAACAGTAAAACTTGGTAAGTTTACACAGGAACCATGCTTTGCACACACTATTAACTTGGTGGTGAAAGACTTTATCAGTGAGGACTAAAATGTTCAGAACATGATTGCAGCTGCCCGCACTGTGTGCACTCATTTTAGCAATTCTGTGAAGGCCCAAAAGTTGTTGTGGTAGATTCAGATGATTAAAAACAGCCTCCCTCTCCACCAGATTATACCGGGAGTTTCAACTCAGTGGAATTCCACTTACTATAGGATGCAGAGAATACTTGAACAATAGAAAGTCATCCATCAATATGCAGTCCAACATGGCATTGAGAAAGATGTGAATATCGGCCCCAATCAGTGGTGTCTGATGGAGGATCTTTATTGTATCCTTAAACCCTTTGAGGAGGCTGCCTGAGTGGTGAGCTCTGATGGTGCCAGACTAAGCCAGATCCTATCCTTATTTCACTCATCAGGATGAGACTGAAGCATCTCAAGTCACAGTTCCTTGACAATGATGACATCAGTGCAGCATCACATGTTGGAAAAATGTTACAAACCTTCCTGGCTGATGAGAGCATTGTAAATATGTGCAAAGCAGAACATTACATTTTGGCCAGACTTCTGGACCCTCGGATTAAGGATACAATTGAAACATTCTTCAAACCACATGACTTGAGTTGAGAAAAGTAGTACATCATCAGTGCCATTTTGGCAACATTCAAATTCTGAACAAAATCTGGTGAGGAGGAAGGGAGGACAATCTGCCATTGATGCTACGGATACCATCACGACTTATGTTTTGGATTGTCAAGCACCAACCAGAACTGCTGTTACACTACAAGAAGACAAACCACTGTGGGACATGCTGTCAGACATTGGTCTGATAAAGACGGCTGGGAAGGCTCAGTTGGCTAGTGTGGTACCAGAAGTCCCTGCTGCAAAAATGGTTAAGGATTATATGGAGGAGACTGTACATCTCACCACAGGTGATGAACCATTGGTTTATTGGCAACAGAAAAACATCTATCTGGCCTTCTTTAAGTGAGATTGCAATTGAATACCTCAGTTGCCCACCTGCCAGCACATATTCAGAGAAAATGTTTAGGGCTGCTGGGGCAATAGTGAATGACAAAAGAACGTCTTTCCATGATGAATGTAGAGAGGCTCACTTTTTTTTTAAATGAACATGCCTCAATTCAAAAACATATACTGTCCAAAAATATATGCTGGTTGACAGCACCCAGATGGGATGATGATGATGATGATGATGATGATGATGATGATGATGATGATGATGATGATGATGATGATGATGGCGGCAAGGGATTCTGTTGCCACTAGTAGCCACTAGCCTTTCCAGATGTCTGTCTTCTGGTGGTGGGTCCTCCTGTCTCCTCCTCATCCTCTTCCTTGAGTTCCATTAATTTCTGAAACAAACATCTACTGATAGTTATGTGCCACTGAGGCCCATCCTAGCACCAGAAGTTGAAGAGACTCGACATACAGTAGTAGCCAGAGACATTGCCAGCTATTTCCAGATATTTAGCGACATTTCTGAAGTTTCTCTCTGCTGCACCTACTATGGAAATGCAGAAAGCAGGAGATATTTCTGGAAATATCACAGAAATTTTGGAAAATATCTGGTAGTGTTTTTGGCTGCTACTGTACTACTGTTTAGCTAAAACAAACATAAATAACTACATATTACTGTAATACAGTTCTTCAACTGTTTATTTTATTGCCATGTTTTAAATACAGATCTAATACTTATTAGGCTGTTAAAATAATAAAAATATTAATACAATAAATAACACATAACTGGTCTTTGTTCAGGTCCGACTCCAGATGGGGATTTAATTTTAATTGTTTTTTTTTTGCTGCAGAATTTTAGCTTTCCATTCACTATTTCTGCTGCACACAAGGATACATACTCAACCAAAAAATTCCAGCACTCACCATCTCAAATTTAAATTAGGATGCCTTCACAAAAATAACTTATTGCAAAGCAATTTATTTCTCAAAAAAGTGACATATTCCCCACCTGACATGTTTCAGACAACTTGTCCTTTATTAAAGGCTAGGGAAACACCAAATTAAACCAATTTAAATAGTACAACACTTCATGATGTCACAGTTGGTCCAGAATTGATTGATCAGCATAATTTCAAATAACATTGATGTCCAATCAGGCATTCTTTAATAGATACAGTGTGTGTGTGTGTGTGTGTGTGTGTGTGTGTGTGTGTGTATATATATATATATATATATATATATAATATAGAGAGAGAGAGATGGCAAAAAATCCATTTAATGCATCAATTAGGGTTGTTCCACAGCAACAAAAGCGAGGAAATTTGGTGCTAGGGTTGAAAACACTAACTCCTCATTCCCAACCCCCAGCGCCACACACACATGCAAGTAAGGGGGGAGGACCAAGGCAACATAACCAATCATAGACAAACTTTGTTTGATAATGTCAACCATGGTCCATGATGATATTGAACACTTTGTGTCCTATGGTACCACCTAGCTGCCCAAGTGTATGGGATAAGATGACGGTGCAGCAGCACGCTGTATATAATAGTGTTCTGATACATTATTTGCTACTGGTAGGATAACATTAGGAACCATTTACACACATGAAAGGTTAATGGAAATGGTGTCTGATATTATTCATTTATAGGTACAAACGTGGTAGCATGGTGTCTTTGGCTATTACCAGAAATATAGGAATTTGTATAGAAACAAACATGTGTTTCCACTCAGAAACTGTCAGCAAGGCAAAGAGAGTGAAGTGTTACCATGGAATCCTTTGGGTGACAGTCCCATATACCGATGTGCAGCTTCAGATAATAGTGGAGAAGGGCTCTACAGATAATACTGTACTGATCCATTATTTGTCTTATGCCATGGTAAGATCAGGAGCTATTTAGACAGATGAAACTGTTACAATGCTCTGTGGTATTACAGTCATAAACAGAAATGTGTGAGCATGGGACCCTTTGAACAGCATATTAGCAGCAACATATCCATTAGCAGAGAAACAGACTTACCTGTTTCAAATGAGAAACTTTCCAGAATTCAGGTATCGTGTTGTGTGACCATGTCACTTTTAGGGTCTAACACTCCCACACAGATCTGAACTGTACAATGTAAGATCATAGTGCAGCAGTACTGTAGCACATAATAGTGTTCTAATACATCATCTTAAAATGTAATTGGAAACACAAATGGTGACGGTAACTGCAAGGAGGATGCCAAAGGAACAGTAACAGAAATGGAAGCAGAAATGCA
>CM057458.1:1153535000-1153575000 GCA_016271365.2 Neoceratodus forsteri
TATTTTGTGGTAAAACACCCCAGAAATATGTTTTTCAAATTTCAGGAAAAAAGTACTTTAGAAATTACTTAGGCTCAAAGTGTCATGAAACCCTGCAAGCTTTCACAAATTGTGACAGTAATTTTCTAGTCTGTGGGAAAATGACAGCAATTCTTTGGCACTGCACTGCAAAATAACGTTGGGAGTTTGGGCTGAAATTTGGAGGAACACAGCCGACATCTCACAAATGTGCCTTTCAGTGTTGTATTGAAAAAATATTACCACGGCGACAAAGTTATGGCACTACAAAGTTGACAGTTTTTCCCATAGGATAACATTCACGGTAGCGAAGCATTACAGAATCCTTTGGCACCCTGCTGCAAAATAACGGTTTGGTCTTTTTCCTGAAATTTGGAGGAAGACAGCACAACAGTACACAGATGTGCTTTCAGTAGCATGGTGAAAAAATATCACATAGCGGCAAAGTTACGGCACTCAAAATTATCGGTTTTTCCATAGGATAACATTACAGGCGCCCAAGCATTACAGGAATCCTTTGGCACCCTGCTGCAAAATAACGGTTTGGTCTTTTCCTGAAATTTGGAGGAAGACAGCCAACAGTACACAGATGTGCCTTTCCAATAGCTTGGTGAAAAAAATATCACGTGGCACAAGTTACAGCACTCCAAAATTGACAGTTTTTCCCATAGGATAACATTACGGCGCCCGACACTTAACAGAAATCATTTGGAGCCCTGCTGCAAAATAACGGTTTGGTCTTTTTTCCTGAAATTTGGAGGGAAGACAGCCAACAGCCAACAGATGTGCCTTTCAGTAGTTTGGTGAAAAAACATTACAGGGAGGCAAAGTTATGGCGCTCTGAACTTTTCTTTTTTTCCCATAGGATAACATTACGGCATTCGCTGCACCTTTCAGGGCCTATCTCGGAAGCAGTGCGAGAATATGGACTTTTAAATTGGAAGACTTCACCAGCCCCATAATGGGGCTAGATTCAAGTGTCAGAGCAGTTGTAAATAATATGACTTTTCAATTTTTTTTCTCGTCATACGGTTCCTGAGATATAATGTATTTAGTATTCAAGATCTCATTTTCTTGCGCGATACTCATTATTTTGCATACATTATTTGCACTCACTGTCTTTCTCAATGCAGGTTTTGGGGGAAAACCAAGCGTGTCTTGACATTACTGTTACTGTTGCCCTTTCACTTGCGGATCCATTACTCTTTTCACCACCATTGGCGTCTGCGCCACCATATGCGTTATCGCTTTGCGTTTTCATTTGCGCTTGCGTTTCTGTTATTTTGCCATTTCTGTCTACAGTACTGTTTATCTTACTGTTTCACTTACATCACCATGCCCATTGACATTTCTGTTTGCAGGCACCATGTTATATGTGACAACACATCACGTGGCGAGCCATTCCGTCTACGCCACCATGTGCGTTACCTTTCTGTTCTCATTCGTGCTTGTGTTACCATGTGTGCCACTGTTAGCATTTCTGTTTGCGTTGCTGTCCCTGTTACTATGCCACAACACATCATGTGGTTGGGCCCGCACTCCCACCACTGCATTACATTCACTATTTCTCGTTATCATTCTCAAAAGAAGGAAATTAGAGGCAAAAACTCCATTTAATGCATTAGTTAAGTTGTTCCACAGCGACAAAGTGAGAAATTCACTGTTGAGTTGAAAACATGGACCTACCCCAACCAGCATTAGGGGTGCACGATGGATCGATTCTCACCCATTCTCTTCTGCTGCTGATGTCATGGGGGTGAAGTTAGGGCTGATAATCCCAACCAATGCGGTTAAGGGGTGGGCGGGGACAGGGTTTTCAACCCTAACAGCAATTTCCTCACTTTTGTCACATGGAACATATAATGCATTAAATGGAGTTTTGCCTCTAATATATACATATGTAGAATAATAATGTATGTACATATATGTATATATATATATACGTGTATATGTGTATATAATATATGTATGTATATATGTATATATATGTATATATATATGTATATATATATATATATATGTATATATATATATATATGTATATGTATGTATATGTATGTATATATATATATATATATATATATATATGTATGTATATATATGTGTATGTATGTGTATGTATGTGTATGTATGGCATGTATGTATATATATATATATATATGGGTATATATATGTATATGTATAGGTATATATATATATGTATATGTATATATATATATATATATATATGTATATATATGTATATGTATATGTATGTATATATGCATATGTATATATATATGTATATATGTATATACATACATATATATATATATATATATATATATATATATATATATATATATATATATATATATATATATATATATATATATATATATATATATATATATATATATATATATACATATATATATATATATATATATATATATATATATATATATATATATATATATATATATAATATATGTAATATGTATGTGTATATATATGTGTGTATATATATGATATGTGTGTGTGTGTGTGTGTGTATATATATATGTGTGTGTGTGTGTGTGTTTTAGATATGGCAAATCTCTGTTTAATGCATCCGTTGGGTTAGCTCTATAGTGACAAAGCAAGGAAAATTCAGTGTTAGGGTTTCAAAACCCTAACTGTGTATCCCCACCACACACACACACACACACACATATATCCATAGGGGAAGGACCAAGGCAACACAACCAATCAAACACCCCTAAGCAGGAGGTGTATACCTGTGTTACTGTAGTAAGTGGAGGAATCCAACTTCAGATATCATACATTTTGTACAAAGTTGTTCTTTTTCGAGGTTAGTCATGAAACGTGAACCAAGCTGGCAGTAGTGAAAATAATGTACCTTTGCCTTGTTTTCTCAAATAATTTGGTGGCAAAAGGCATCATGGGCACCATAATGTTAGTCTATGGCAAATTGCTCAATTTGAACAACAGTGTAACTTGTGTTACTGCCATATTTTAGCACAATAGCAGGAAAGCACATATGTGGGACTTGGTCTTGCTACCTTACAAATTTCAGCCCAAAGGACCCAACTGTTTGCTTTGCAGGATGATGGCAAAGATGTGCAGTCATTAGACGTATTTTCTCAAAATACTTTCGCAATATGAAAGTGTGATAGCACAACATTTTTGCATTTGTGAAAGTGATTTTTCTAAAGTATTTCAGGGAATGTGCAAAATCGTTTTGGATCTTGTGAATCCTAAAAATACCCTATGTATGCATCACCTATGTTATGTGTTGGTGGCAGCATGTGGTCCAAAATGTCCAGTTATCTGTAGTGATATGTGTTTAGCGATGCGTGAAATGTCTGGGATGAGAGTTAGCAGTGACGCACCCCATGCCATAGCACTGGATGGGATCATGGATGTGTTTCATGGTTTACATTGTTGTATGTTATCTCTGTTACCTGCTGGTGGTTGTGTGATTGGCTGTGTTATTTTTGGTCCTTCCCACCTGCATGTATGTGTGTGTGTGTATGTGTGGTAGTGGTGGGGAGGAATGCAAAGTTATAGTTTTCAACCTGAACACCGAATTTCCCCGCTTTTGTCACTATGGAAAAATCCTAACTGATGCATTAAACAGAGTTTTTGCCATGAATTTAACTTTTGAGAATGCACCATAAACAGTGAATGGAATGTGGTGAGAGCCGCCCATGTGATTTTTTTTTTTATCACTTTGCTGCACAAAAACCGTATGACTGAGTGAAATGAAAACTGGCACGCAAACAAAAATGCAAACTGTAATGGCAACGGCAAGATACAGAAGGAAACAGTAACAGAATCGACAACAGAAATGCTACCAAAATGCAAATGGTAAGGCTAACAGAAAAGCAAATGGTGACAAGCATGCAAACAGTAACTGTAACGCAACTGTAATTGGTCAGTAACACCAATGATGATGCCAAGAGAACAGTAACACAAATGTGGCAAACACAAGCACGTATGCAAATGGAAATCATATGCATGTGCACGTAAAGCAATTGAAATGCAAACACTTCTTATGGTAACACCAACGATGACGCTAGAAGAAACAAAACACAAATGGTAATGTAAAAGGAAGCGCATACGCAAACACAAATGGTAATGCACACGGTGATGCAAATGGAAACACAAAAACCTCAGTAATCTAAATGTAAATGGTAACAGTAATGCAAACGCAAGCAAATGCAAACACAAGGGTACCTTACATGGTGACATAAATGGGAATGCAAACGCTATGGAAACACAAGTGGAAACGATAACTGTGAATAGTAACAGAAATGAACAATCTTTTCCCCAAAAGCTGCATTCAGAAGCACAGTAAATACAAAGAATGGATGCATAATAATGGACCTGGGAGCAGAAATGAATACTTGAATACAAAATTGCTTATCTCAGGAACTGCATGACGAAGAACAAAAATTAAAATCTCAATTACTTATGACCTTCTGTTTTTAATTTAGCCCCATTGTGGGGGCTAAGCATTTTCTGATAAGAAGTCCATATTCTCAAAGCGCTGAGATACGGGCCCAGAAAGGTGCAGTGGATGCCATAATGTTAGCTAATGAAAAAGTCAACTTCAGAGTGCCGTAACTTTGCAGCCCTCTAATATTTTGTCACCAAGCTACTGAAAGGCACATCTGTGGATCTTGGCTTTCTTCCTTCCAAATTTCAGCTCAAAAGACCAAACTGTTCTTTGCAGCAGGGTGGCAAAGATTTCTAATTTTTTGACATAGTGTGGCAAAGTAGTGTCGGATTTGTGACACTACAAAAATCACAAAAGTGTCTAATATGTGACACTACTTTGTGACACCACTGTTTACAAAAATTTAAAACATATTTCTGTGGTGTTTAACCCCCCCCCCAAAAAAAAGACATGGTTAGCATTCCTTAGGACTTTGGCTAGGTGAACGTAGAAAAATTGTCCCTAGATGGTCCCAAATTTAAATGCCAAGCATTTCTGTGACCACCAACTGCAAACAAATGGCTGATTTTAATACACTACAGGTATCATTTGTGTAACAAGGATAAAGAAGTTTGTCCCCATATTGCAGCCTAAACCTCATTTTGGTCTGAAATATCGTGTGTCTGTGTAACAAATGTTGCCTATATAATTGGATCATATAAAACTTGTGAAGCCACAAACAAACTAAGCCACAAGTTGCAATATTGAAGTGCCTTTGACATTTGTGCTGGACCATGTGAGTAATAGCAAACAGTTGTCTTATGTGACTGCAAGACAGGAACACAGGATAGTGTCCAAATTACCCTTTTAACTAGTCTGTATTGTTTGTCCTTATCAGGACAGGCTAAAATACTTGTATGCACATTCGAAGTCCAAACTATTTCTTCCTCCTGACTTTGGTAACTGGTAGTGACAACTGTTACTAGCCATATATAATAATAGAATGTACACTATCTATACTTGTGCTGACCAAGGATGAGCTCATACATATACCAAAGAAAAGTATTACCTTATGAGCTGATGTTTGTGCTTGTTTTAAACCAATCATAGAAAACCATAGGAAATGATGATGCTGTCTTCCACTATATAAGCCAAGCCAGCACACACTATTTTGAAGAATGTACCACCTGTAATCTCTCGCTGTGATTATTGTTATAATCATTAAATTCTTCCGCCATCAGTCTCGCTCTCCATTCGCCTACTTTCTAAGTATCTGTAATTGATAATTTACTAACTGTAATTTTTTCCACAACGCCACAATTTGCCACACTAAAAACTGCATTTCAGACACTGTCAAACTTTTTGTTAACTTTTCCCATTGACTATAATGGGAAACTTATTTTTTGAATAACTTTTGAACTGTTTAATATTTTTTCACAAAATCTTTGAAAGGCACATTGAGGACCCCTGACTGCATGTTCCTGAAGATTTCAGACTGGTCGCGCAGAATGTGCAACCTGTAGGCTCAAGCAAAGAATGCACAAATGCTAAATTACAACATTTTATGGTGCCATGTAGCTCCACAACCGTATATTTGACCATACCATCCTTGGCAGATCCAGAGATCTTTGGTACTGCTCTGTGCATGCCAAATGTCAGTCAAATCTGTATTATGGTGGCAAAGTTATCAAGCTGCTAAATTTCAGAGTTTAACCTTAAATGGGTACTCAACTTAATTATAGATACCACTGCACTATGATATAGATATAGGTATAGATAGATAGATATCTATCTTTATATATAGATATAGATATATCTATATATAGAGATCTATCTTTATATAGAGATCTATCTATATATATAGAGATATCTATCTATAGAGATCTCCATCTCTATCTCTATCTCTGTCTCTCAGCATGGTACTGCTACCATAGTTAGGGTTGAGTAGCCCTTTTAAGGTTAAAGGGTCAACTTTTGCAACCATAATAACTTTGTCACGCTCAATGAATTTGCCTGAAATTTGGAATGCATGACCAAGAACCACATATATTGGGATCTGCCAACTTTCGTACTGGTTGGATATACGGACTATGGAGATAAGTGTGATCTGCACGCACACTTATGTTTTCTGGTAAATTTTGCTCGCATCTACAGGTCGTACGGTTTGAACGGTGGTCCAAAAACTTCAGGGAACATGCCTCATGGTCCCTATGTGCCTTTAGAAGATTTTATGAAAAAATATTAAACTGTTCAAAAGTTATTCAAAAATAAGTTCCTATTATGTCAATGGAAAAAGTTAAAGTTCGACAGTGTCGCAAATGTCACTTTTAGTGTCGTTAATGGTTCTAGTAGTGTCACAAATCTGCCATTTTGTTTTCAGTTAGTGATCTGAAAAATGCTTGCCATTTAAATTTGGGACCCTCTAGCAACATAATTCTTTTGTGTTCACCTAGTCGGACCCTGTGGATGCTAGCCATGTCTTTAATTTGGGTGAAACACCCTAGATATGTGTTTTCAAATTTCTGGAAAAAGTAGTGTCACACTCATGACACTTTCGCAAAGGCTTGCGATAGCTGCAAAATCATGACACTACTTTTCAGACTCTGGCCACAATGATAGCAGTTCTTTGTTATCTCCTGCTGCAAAAGAACGGTTTCGGCTTTTTGACCTGAAATTTGGGCAACGCAGCCAACATCTCACAGATGTGCCTTTTAGTGGTTTGGTGAAAAATATTGCATGGCTTTCAAAGTTACGGTAATTCAAGATGGAATTTTTCCTATAGACTAAGATGGTGGCGACGCCATGCATTTCGGGCTCATATCTCAAACGCATGCAAGATACAGATTTTTGATTGTGAGTTGTATACTTCCATGGGCTATATAATGACAAAACCTAGCCAGGAAAATCATGATTTTGAGAAAGTTCTATTTTTTCTACATTGTGTGATTGCTGCTATATTAGCATTTAGTACTTCCAATGCTTGTTTTAAGATTTAATGCCCATTACAATGCATACATTCTTTTGTACACACTGTTTCTCTATGCACATATTCAGCAAAACAGGGTATGTGCTTCTGTTACTCTTACAGTTACTGTTTCCACTTGGCGTTTATGTCCCTGTTTGTGTTACCATTCCCATGTACACCACGTGTGTGTTACCCTTTGTGTTGTCATTTGCGCCGCATTTTCGTTTAGTGTTACCATTTGATGCTTCCACTACTATTTCTGTTTGCATCACCGTGCGCATTGTCATTTGGGTTTCAGCAGCCCTTTCGTTTATGCTTGAGTTTCTCTTTTCGCTTTGCCTTCTTTGCTGTTACTGTTACCATTTGCATTTGCAGTTGTACATTGTGCCCATGCGCATTACTATTTGCATTTACATATGTGCTTGCATTTTTGCATTTCTGTTTTCTTTGCTGTTATTAGTTGCTGCTATGTAATACGTAACTATTTCCATTGACAATTGCGGTACTGTGCCTGTGCACGCTTCGGTTTGCGTTCTATGCGCCGCTTGTTCCGCTTCCGCTTTCTGTTTCCTTTGGCATTATTCTTCATGTTAACTTTACCATTTGCATTTATAATTGTGGTACCATTCCTGTGTGCATTACGGTTTATGCTACGCGGTGTGCTTGTGTTCATGTTTCAGTTTCTGTTCCTTTACATTCTTTATGCTGTGACACTTAACATTTCCATTTAAAATACCACTGTCATCACTGTTCACATTACCAGTTGTATTTCATACATGCTTCAATGTCCGCTGCATCACTTTTGGTCTGGCAACACTTTGCTTGCGTTTCTATTAACGCTTCCTTTACCATTTACGCTTGTGTTACCATGCAAGACTGTTAGCACTTCTGTTTGCATTGCTGTTCCTGCTACTATGTCACAAGACATCATGTGGTAGGAGCATGGGCCCAAACGCTCTCATGCTCCCGCCACTGCATTACATTCACTATTTCTTTCATCATCATTCTCAAAGAAGGAAAATTACAGGCAAATACTCATTTAATGCAGTTGTTAAATTATTGAGTGACAAAAGTGAGGAAATTATGTTAGTGTTGGATCTCTCCAGCTCACCTTCTTCAATTGGCATTGGGGCGCACATTGGGGTCGTTGGTCCTAACTCTCACCTCCATTCTCTATTCCTCAGCTTCTTTACAACATGTGATGGGGTGAGAGTTATATTGATGACCCCAACATGCACCCTAATGCCGGTTGGGGGTGGTTTGAGGGTCCAAGGGGGCTTTCAACCATAAACAGTGAATTTCCTCACTTTTGTCACTGTGGAACAACCCTAACTGATGCATTAAATGGATTTTTGCCTGTAATATATATTCTATGCAAAATCAGATATCGCATCATTTATGATTAAAACACAAAGTCAGTGAAAATGAAAAATCTTTTTAGGGTTGCCCCTTTGGACCCACCAATCATCCCAAGATTGACAGATGACGGGTGTATCATTGGGGTTGTGATGCCTAAATGCTGCCTCATTCCTTTTGTAATCATATTCAGAAGTAACAGTGAAGAAGAATTGGGCAGCATTTAGGCCTCACAACCCCAATGACACATCCCATCATCTATCAATCTTGGGATGATTGGCAGGTCCATGAAGGGGCAGGGCAACCCTAAAGATTTTTAATTTCCTGACATTTTGTGTTTTAACCCTAAATGATGCATTAATATAGTTATTTTGCTTAGAATTTCCTTACTTTTTGAGAAAGAATAGAAAACTAAGAACTTGCATAAGTTGGTAGAGTGTGGGCCTTTCAGGGCCCTGCATTTCCACTTAACTTGTAAAATGTACAAGCCATCAACACCCTCCAAATTTCAATGTAAAAGACCAAATGTATCTGAGATATAACATTTTAAAGTTTCAGATTTTCATTCATTGAGTTACAGAATTCCACACCTGTTGACATTTTACAGACACAATGACCGAAGACTACATCCATCACACTAAGGTTAGGTACTATCAATTTTGAGCCACCACCACAATGTAAAACGCTGTCTGCAAAATGCTGTCCATTAAAATAAATCAGCCACACAATATCTCCACAAAAATATATTGTGTGACACATAAGCACCATTATCCACATCTACTAGACATGTCATAAACACCTCCAAATTTAAAGTAAAAGACCAAACCATTTCTGAGATATGTAATGTTAAAGATTGGTAAATTAGCCTATCTAATGCTTTATAAAATCTGGCCATCTTGTCCCAATCTTTGCTATCAAAGATGGCGATCAAAGAATCTTGCAATCAAAGAATTTGAAGGCTCGTGATCAAAAAATTTGCTGGCTCACAATCATAGAATAAAAAATCATGTAATTAAAAATTGACAGAAGTAAAGCAAGCCACCACAATGATTGATTAACACAAAGCCCCTGAGCAAAACCCATCCTCATTTGTGTTCCTAGGACACCCTTGGCTGATAAATTAATTTTTTCATTGGGCCATCTAGTTGTCATTTTATGATCAAGAATCTCACAATCAAAGAATTTGCAGGCTCACAATCAAAGATTAAAATGCTCAAATTCAAAATTAACAGAAATACAGTAAACCACCACCATGGTTTGAGAATGAAGCACCCTGAGCAAAACCCATTGTCATTTGTGTTCCTAGGCCACCCCTGGCTGAGAAATGTAAATTTTTAATTTGGCCATCTCGTCCTCACTGCGATCAAAGTTCATGATCAAAGAATCTCATGATCAAAACATTTTTAGGCTCATGATCAGATTTTGCTGGCTTGTGATCAAAGAATAAAAATTATCAAAATCAAAATTTTGCCACAGATACAGCAAACCACCACCATTGTTCGAAAGCAAAGCCCATGAGCAAACCCACCCTCATTTGTGTTCCTAGGGCACCCTGGCCTGAGAAATTAAATTTTTCATTTAGCCATCTCGTTCTCACACACCATCAAAGAATCTCACAACCAAAGAATTTGCAGGCTAGTGATCAAAGATCGTTAGCGAGCCATGATCAAAGAATAAAAATGTGGATAACTCTATTTTTTGACACTTTACTTGAAACCAAAGGCATGGGTTGATAGATCAAAGCTCCTGAGTAAATCCATGCAAGTTTTACTTTAGGAGTGACCCCTGAGATGAGATATTTGATTTTTATGATAGGTTTGACAAACAAGTTGGCAGACCTCACAATCAAAGAATTCTTGGGGAAAAGATTCTTGACCATGAGGCTGCAAATTTTGCTCATGAGACTAGACCAGATGTCCAGAACTCCATTCTTTGTTTGCAAAATGACCATACAAATTTTCTTTGACTTATAATGGGAGCTTAAAAGTACTATAACTTTTAATGAATAATTATTTTTCTATCAAATGAAAAGTGGCATGTTCGACCAGTGAAGCTCTTTTCAAATGAGCCAATTTGCAGAGTGGCATGCCACATAATGGCAGTGCAGCACCATGGGCAAAATCTCCAAACTGCCCACATAACTGCCGAAAAGTGCATTTTTCAATGTTTTCACAAGCAAAGATCGAAGTCCAATGGAAATAAAATTTGGCAAATCAAGAGATCTACCATGCCTCACCATGAATACCACATTTCATGCAAATCCATTGAACGGGTCCAAAGTTATTAATGCCCCAAATTTTGACTTTAACATAGATGTACCTTCATAACTCTAAATATAGGGGTGCTACTGTGCCTAGATATATAGATATATAGATATATAGATATATATATATATATATATATATATATATATATATATATATATATATTATATATATATAGATATATATATTTATAGATATATAGATATATATATTTATAGATATATAGATATATATATTTATAGATATATAGATATATATATATAGATATATAGATATATATAAAATAAAGTGTCATATTTATAACCCATATATAAATATTTATAGTATACCAATGCCCAATAAATAGTAAGACTGTAATACATAAATAACATTTTTATTTTTTATTTTGTTTTTTAATTTTAGTCTTTGGTAACTGTAAGGCCCACTAGGCACACATACCTTATTTCAGGGGTGACCAGGTAGCACTGGGCAGTTAAGTGACTTGTTCAGAGTCACACAGCATGCAAGTGGAGGTTGTGAGAATCAGACTCAGATCTGGTCTTCTGGATGTATCAAGCTTTTTCACACCTCGTTCCTCTAACCTCTAGGCTATACTGCCAGAAGAAAATAGGACTGGGAAGGGGTGGTAAATTTTATAAGAAGTGTTGTAAACTTATTTTCAAGTGCCTATACTCATTTAAAGTATTTAAAAGCCATACTGGTAATTAATATAAAAAGGTGAATGGGAGGGAGAGAAGGAAAGGGGGAGGAATATAGGAATGAAAACGTATATTAAAACATCAATCTTTACCTACAATTAATATATTACAAAAATATTCTTAAGGTGGTATAAATATGGTATAATTTGCATATTGAAATCATAAAATAACACATATAACCCACAGATTATCATTTAAGTATCACAAAACCCAGTAATAATTATTTCTCATATCTTAGTATGACTGCAAAATAATAAACTGTAGTCCCATGCATAAACCATCAGAATACTGTGACAATCAGACTTTATTCTTCTTACTTTTCTCTAGACAGAGGTGTACATCCAGACTATAGTTTAGACCAGTGTTTTTGTATGGCCCAAGTTTCAGAATCCAGAAATTCTCTTTTTAAAAGTAGATTATTGTAATTTCTACCTCTCAGATTTCTATTCACTCTATTGCCATAAAGGAGTAAAATGTGTAGAATCATTCTTATTTTGCACGTGTTGCAGTGGCAGATGTTGCATCTCCCTGGCAATGGCTTAGACATGCTCCCTCAATCGTATCTTGAAGGCATGTTTTGTTTTTCCAGCATAGAAAGCTACTTGTGGAAAGATATATAATGCCCTCTGTGCTGTAAGTTATCGCTGCTGCCTTATTATGTACTCTTTTCTGAATTACAGGATCCAAAAGTTTTGCCTGTTTTACTGAGCTGCAGTGTACACATTTATTTACATTGAAAGCAACCTTGGGCTTGTATCGGCCAGGTAGAATTTGTTTTTCTACAAAATAGCTGTGTGCCAGGCAATCTTTCAATGTTGGTGCTTTCTTATTGCACATTCTGGGTGTTATTTTACTCAATTCCCAAGCTCCACGTCTGTTGATAGAATGTACCAATGTGCGTAAAATATTCTCAAATATATTTGATTGTGAGGAGAACCGTGTAACAAAATTAAATCTGGATTATGTCTCCCTCTGTGTATCCTTGGACAACAGTGTTTCTCTCATGGTATTCTCTTCTATTGATGTTTCCTGATCCATAGCCCTGTCTTGTAATCTTATGCTCAATTAATCTGCTCCTTTTCTAGTGGCTCACTGGTGCTGCAGTTTCTACATACACGAGGAACTGACCCTCTGGAATATTTTAATAACATATTGGGGATGGCAGTTTGAGGCAAGTATCAGTGTTGCCATCTATTTCTTTCCTATATAGTTCACTTTCAGTTTTACCTTCCATATTTTTAGATGGCATCAAATTGAAGTATGTGATGAGATGTGAATGGATTTCTTATTAGTACCATCAGTCCAAGTGTATATCCTTTTATATACACACAGGATACATGCAATGCTTTGATCTAAATGTGCCATCCAGATACAAACTGTTTTCATCATAACCTGGAAAATGAAAATAAAAGACTAGATTTTTTTAAAATGCTGTTCCTGTGTACTAAATTGACTGTACCCCCAACTCCAAGTCCAAATCCCTGGGACTCTTGCTCTTACAAGTGCAAGCTACCCTCCACTGTTAGTTCCCCAAATGCACAGCTGGCATCATAAAGAAAACTAACAGATGGTGGACTCCTTGGGTTTTTCTAATTCTGAGTAAAGTTGAAGAATATATTCATCAGGAAGGGATCCCCTTCAAATTTCCAACATATGAGTCTAGCTGTACTGGGTCCTATCCTCCTTAACTAGATTCCCAAATATGTCAATGCCAATACCTCCACCTACTGTTACACACATCCCTCTCACCCCTTCTGCTTAGCAATATAGCATAGATAACTTTTTCTCCAAACAGGAAATGTCTAGATCCCTTATATGCTGTTCAGTGAATAATACAAAAACAGTAAAAACTCTGCTGACTCCTTTTACTCCTCTGTCCATTGAATTTCTCCTTTTCACTTCATTGGGCACTCTCCTGCCTTTCTTGGTTATACTTCAACCTGACCAGTTTCAGAAACAATTTCTTCTATCTCATACAGTGGTTGTTATATCTAAAGTTGCATGGTGTCTCGGTATACGCTTGGCACCACTTGGTGCATTGCATTAGAGAGACAGAAGCTTGGCACCACTGTGTGGCAAGCTTGATTTCATCACTTATTGAAAAGCAGTTCCTTCATTATCCACAAAATGGCTACCCAAACCATCACAGAAATATTGTGTCGCTGAAATTTAAATTGATTCCCTAGTAGAATTAACCTGGAAGTGGTGTCAGGTTGCACAGAAAACATGACAAATTGTTCTGTTCTTCATTTAATTTACTGCATGTACAGATTATTTACTGATGTGCAGTTCATGCCATTTTTGTATCATTAATGCTGCATAGTTTGGCTACTCATTCTCTCACTCTCTCACCATTTTGAGAAATGTGTAAAACTAAAATGCAGTGTAGGACAGTCATAGCTACAGATAGTGACAGAAGTGTCAGTGGAAAAGACAGGTGAGGTTAGTGTACAGTATGTTGGACAGATTAGGAAATAACATAGTTAATAAAAATAGTTATATTACCTTTCAGCTTTTTCCCAATTGCCACTGTTAGGAAGTACCTCTCATTGCTCAACTACCCTAAATTTAGTCATCTGTTCAGCATCAAACATAGAAATCTGCAAACCTAGCACAGTCCTTGCACTCTGGTCTGAAGCTTATTTCAACAAAGTTCTGCCTACTATGAATTCAGACTTACAAGCTGTGATTAGCGGCATGGTGTACTGTAGTCAAACAATTGTGTCTTTATGTCCCATGCGATGACATGACATTAATTATGAACTTGTGACAAAATGGGGTGCTGCTTGATTTTTTCCATAGCTGGTTCAGCTGTCACAATGATAGTAATCAACTTTAAAATTGGCAACACATTGAAATTATTGTACTATACTGTGTTATGAGTGGTAGCAAACTGATTTCCACTTTGCACAGTTAAACAAGTAGACAATCTGAAAAAACAAGTGGAAAGAGTGGTGCACTGCACCTTGTATCATCGACACTCCCCTCTTTAAAAGAAAAGCCTAATAGGTTTATTTGTAATGTAGTGGTCTCTAATTTTATTGTCAGCTTGAATACAGGATTTGAACTCCTCCATACCTACAGGACAGGAGATGACTTTTGCTGCAGCCAATTTGTAATTTAATAATTTTGTCTTCAGCCATTATAACTTTGCTTTTAACCTGAAGTAGAAATTTCACCTGTTGTGACTTGAGTTAGATAAGCCAAGCATAAAATTTTTTATTTGCTTGCTGACTTGTCTTGATGAAATAAATGACGTAAGTTAATTTATTTTTCCATTCAAATATTGTTTCTGACCAATGAAACAGCTTAATAATGTGTGATGTTGAATGATGACATTTAGAAAGGACTATTTATGTATGCCTGATTCCACATTTGCCAGCCTTTGATAAAGGATCATTTGCAGATCAAAATGTGTCAGGAAGGCACTTCATATTTTATCATATAAATAAAATGGTTGCTGCTATATACTGGAGTTGGTGTCAAATGTGGTGGTGAGTGCCCAAGTCTTTGGATGTTTGTAAAAGAAAACAAGCATTTTAATACACACACACACACACACACACACACACACACACACACACACACAAAAGTACCACCCTGAAAAAACAGTCTTGAAATAAATTTCCTTATTTGTATCACCCCAGTTACAACACAGCTGCAAAACAAAAACAAATTGCATTTTAATACACACAAAATTAAATGCCTGAAATAAGTGAGTACAGCATGCTGCCAGCAGCATAATCAAAAATCAGTCACATTCACGCAGACTAACAATAACAGCAAGCACAACATACTGTATGCATTGCTTTTATCTTTAAGTACAAAACACAAATTTGCAAGATGACTGAATCATTATGTTAAAAAGCCAAACATCAAAGCAATCAGAACCTAATGTGGTGGATGTCTTTTAGATTTTCAATTTCTGATCCCCAGTGTGACCTTTTTTTCCTCAATACGTGTTTTATAGTCTGGTACTCTGTGTTAAGAAGTGTAATGGGTCTGTAATGTTTGGAATTTGAAAGAGGCAGTCATCTTGTCTAACAAATATTTCAGCAAAGGATGAAAAGCATCCAATAATTAAAGGAAAGTTTCAGAGGTTAGTCTATCAGGGCCAAGCAAGGATTTCTTCATTAAAAGTATGTCTGGACTAATCTCTTATTTAGTAACTGGAAAGATCAATAGGAAATGTTTGAGGGACATGGGTTGGGCTGTCAGATGTTTGAATCTGCAGTCTTCAGTAGTTATTTTATAGGGATGTTTTCAGGTACTGAAAATGATCCTCACATTCCTTTATAACAGCTTTGTGCATTTATATTTTTATGCACAGACTAAGAGCTACTGTATGGCAGCTGTGCACTAGTTCAAGGCACTATCTCTGCGTGTTGTGCTGTTTTATTTGGACAATCTTTTATTTATCTTGTGTTTTTATTTATCTATTTTTCTATTAATTTTTCTTGGATTTGTGAAAGGCACTGTTTCATATTTCAGCATTAATGTGCACTAAAAATGTCAATGGTATTGTATGTCAGTATTTGCAGTGCTTGAGACATGTGGAGACAGGACAGAACCTTACATAAAGTGTGTATGTACAGTAAATTCATATTACAGCATATGTCAGTGTTTTTCTTTTTAATAAGTAATATTTGTACAGTGACTAGAGCAACAGTATCGCTAAAAGAAATCCATAAGGTGGGACACCATACAAGGCAAAGTGCTACTAAATTCTAAACTCTCAGAACACTTCATGTATTGTTCTGTCATGACTTGCCAGATGTCAGACAACCCAAATTACCACTGGCATTATTGGTTTTAAATCCAGACAAATATTATCAGACAACCTTGACTCTGCCCACATGGGCATGAGTTGTTGGTAACCAGTCCCCTGTCCCAGCATAAATTAGTTTGCCAACACTGTATATCCAGGGATGAATTTATCAATTTGAATAGTGACAGTTGTTGGCAAATGGTCCAATAGTGATCCGTGACTATTACTATAGGATCTGGTGTCTTGTGTCTAGAAGGGTGAAGTGAATGAGTTTTGAAGCTGCAACCAGCCTCCCCAAAGTCAAGCCATGCTGCCTAGTCACTACTGTCTGATCTCTGCTTCTTCAGTGCCACATCCTACATGACAGCCTGTCCCAGCAGCACAGTGATCAGAGGAAAACAAAAGTGGTGGTCACATCATTTTGATACATTCTTGGTTGTTTGCTGCACGGCACCCCCCACACACACATACACACTGACTTTGGTTCTGTCCCTACAATTGGATGTTTTTCCCCATATGTAGTATAGCAATATCATTTTGTGGGCCTTCTGGAGTTTTTGTGGCCTTGTTTTTAATTAAACCTTACAGAGTGCTCCAATTGTTTTCTACTACTGCTTTAAAAAATCCATCTCATTTTGCCTTTAAACAATACAGTGGGTAAATAAAATAATTAAATTAAATTTCTTCATATCCCTATTACCTACTATAACACATTTCCAGCAAAGGGGTTTTCAGAAATGTTTTGAACTCTGTGTAAATGATAGCATATTGCAGAAGAATCATATCTGTAATGTAATTGCATATTGTTGAGTAGCTTTTATTTAATAACAGCAATCTCTATACAATTTCTTACAGTATTTATAAACAGATGTTTCTTCATCAATGTTAATCATTTTATTAACAGTATTTTCCATACATGTTCTTACAGTATTTACAAAAGATGTTTCTTTGGCAATGTTCTTCATTTACAGAGTTTATAATATGTCTGATAAAACAGCAATGCTTGAACAGTTTAACAGTAGGGATGGGGATATAAGAGAATTGAAATCTGCTCCACCACAGGACCTCAGTCCAGAATGGGATAGCCTTTATTTCTGTGGGTTCTGAGAGGAAGGGGGTTGTAGGGAATTTGGTGCTAACTGCCAACCACAAAGAAACCCATGCCCCTCAACACATACCAGGAGCTCCTGTTGTCATGGTGACCGATATCCTTTTTCAAACACAATTACTGCTATTTAGGACAGAACAACAAGTGTGAAGGAATTAGTCCATTACTATCCACCAAATCACTTTACAGGCCACTGACTGAGTGAGGGTAAAAGGAAAAAAATGCAAGTGGTCAGGCACAGAAAGGTGCTAATGTACATTGTAGTAATCAGTTCTGTCTGAGAAGAAAACGCTATGCAATAATGCATCTAAGATTTGTAAGCTTATATCTAAAACAAGTTTTTCTGTTTCAGCAATCAGAGAGCAATTTACTGCAATGTATGTATTACTGTACCTGGCCAGATAGCAACAAAAGTAGTTTACCTGGTCTGCAAGCACAAAATAAAAGCAATAGATTGTTGATTATTAATAATATTCCAATGGGGAAATGGGAATATTCAGAATGTTCCATGACTTGAAGATCAATGACTTTATCCATAGCATTATTATTGCTCATGATTAAGTCTAAGAAAGTATTGCCTTCTCTTTCACCTTTAGAAACATAGAAACACAGATTTGATGGCAGATAAGGACTGCTGGCCCACCTAGTCTGCCCATTTCCCTACCTCAGGATAAGCTGCAGATCCTATTTAACCTACAGCCTATTTCTCCTACCCCACAAAATTGCCTTATGTCTGTCCCATACATTCATTAATTCTCCCACAGTTTTAGACCCCACAACCTCTTCAGGAAGGCTGTTCCATGCATCTGCCACCCTCTCTGTGAAAAATACTTCCTTACATTGCCCTGAGATGTCCCCCTCTGTCTTCAAATTGTGTCCCCTTGTTCTTGTACATCTCTTTTTCTGAAAGATGCTACTATCTTGGACTTTATTAATTCCACTAGAGGTAGTTAAAGTTTCTATTGTGCCCCCCTTCTTTCATCAAGGGTATACATATTAAGCTCCTTTAGTCTCTTTTTGTATTGCTTCTCTAGCAGACCCTACACCATTTTAGTTGCCCTCCTCTGGACTGACTGCAACCTGTCTATGTCCTTGCAGAGATGGGGTCTCCAGAACTGGACCTAGTACTCCAGATGGGGTCTCACCAACTGTCTGTACAGAGAAATAACAACTTCCTGTTTTCTGCTGGTGATGCCTCTCTGTACATCCCAGTATCCCCAGCCCTCCCTACTGCCTTCTCACATTGCTTGCTAACCATAAGGTCATCTGATAGGATTACCTTCAGGTCCCTTTCCATTTTGCTGTTGTTACTACCTCCCCATTACGTAATCTTCCCTGGGTTTTTGTTTCCAAGTGCATTATTTTGCACTTCTTTGCATTGAATCCAAGCTGCCATACTTCTGACCATTCCTCCAACCTTGCCAAGTCCCATCTCATCCTTTCCATGCCTCCTCATGCATCAACCCTATTACAGATCTTTGTATCATCTGCAAAGGGCATACTTTTCCTTCCAGTCCCTCTGCAATGTCACTTTAAAGACATTAAAAGGACTGGATCCAGTACTGAACCCTCGATACCCCACTAGTAACCTCTTTCTTTAGAGTGGACTCCATTTACAATTACCTTCTGTGTCCTGTTGTCCAGCCAATGTTTTACCCAGGCTACCACCCTAGGACCCACTCCCAGGCTAGTTAATTTGACTATTAATCTTTTCTGTGGGACTGTCAAATGCCTTGCTAAAGTCTAAGTAGGCCATGCCCACACCCTCCCTGGTCTACTATTTTGGTCACCCAGTCCAAAAATCAATTAGATTTGTCTGACATGACCTTAACGCTGTGAACCCATGCTGCCTTAGGTCCTGTGACCCACTGGCCTCTAGGTACACAACAATTCTTTCCTTTAGAAGTGATTCAATCACTTTCCCTACCACAGAGGTCAAACTGACAGGTCTATAGTTTCCTTCCTCTGTCTTGCTCCCACTTTTGCTTTTTTTGCAGTTAGTCTATTTCTTTTGCCTTCATCCCTATGGCGCTCCCTCCTGCTGGGATGCCAGCTCCCTCTCCCACTGCAGCATTGCCCCTCTGGCCTTAATGACGCACCCCCACAGGCGGCTGCTGAGATCCCTCAAGCTGCTGAGTGCACGGTTCCAGTGCGAGGGACTGCCATCTCGTGGGAGCGGGGCCTGTGGCATCCAGCAATCATCTTGCTGAGGGCCATTTTCTGTTTTTCTCCCCACCGCCCCAATCGGCATGGCGGTGTGCAATGATGCCATGGCCGAGGCCATATGTGCTCCCGCACACAGCTCACCAGTGACTGCCCTGTAACCGCCTCCTACATGTGAGCTGCTGGTGCTCACCCCAGCCTCCACTAGGGATCAGGCATACTGCGGACTCCTTCCCAACCCCTCCCCAGGAGAGGTGAGCTGTCCTCCAGACACTCAATCCTCTCCCTCCCCAGCTGACCCGCTCGCACCACGAACATGGATCGCCAGCATGGCAGGAGGTAAGGCATGATGCCTCAGCCCTCCACACCACTGGGCCAGCCCCTGCTCCCACTTTTGTGAAGATGAATCATATCCACCTTCCTCCAGTACTCAGGTACCACACCATCCTCCCATGATTTGTTAAAAGGGTAGTCAGTGATGTCACTAGTTATCCCTTAATTATTTTAGAATTCTGGGGTGAATTCCATCAGGCCCCATTGCTTTGTTCACCTTCAGTTTAGGAGTTCTTTTAGAACTGTTTCTTCTGAAAGAATTGGGATCTATCCCACTATCCAGAGTGCTTCTGTTAATTGGATTAGGCACCTCCTTCCTCCTCTTTTTGTGAATACTGAGCAGAAGTATTCATTCAGTATCCCTGCTTTTTCACTGTCACTCTCTACTCACCCACCATCCATTCTATTCAGCCTCACTATCCCTCCCTTTATTTTTCTACACTCCCTGATGTACCTATAAAAGGTTTTATCCCCTTCTTAAGTGAGTTGGCTAGCTTTTCCTCTGTTTGGGCCTTTGCTATTCTGACTACCCTCCTGCTTCCTTCTGCCTTAACTGGTACAGTTCTCTGCCCTGCTCCTTCTGTTTCCTTATGCTTCCTAAATGCTATCTTTTTCTCCCTAACCTTCCGCCACCTCTTTTGAGAACCATAGTGGCTTTTCTTTCGTTTGATTTGTTTGTTTGCTTCACACAAAGGCTTGTTGCCTCTGATGGCAGTTTTGTTTCCTCATTGTTGCTCCACCTCTCCTTCTAGCCTGTTTGCTAGTGCTTTTCTAAAGGCACTCTCTCGTTTTGCCAAAGTCAGCCCTCCTGAATCCAGAACCTTCACTTTGTAGGCAGCTCTGTAGCTGAGTTTATCGTGAACCACACTGTTTGGTGGTCACTTGTTCCCAGATGGCTGCCCACTTCTAGATCCGAGATCCTCTCACTGTCCCCATTTGAGAGTATGAGGCCTAGATTGTTCCCTCATGAGTGGGTTCCAAAACTAGCAGCCTGAGGCATGCCACCTGAAAGGCATTGAGAATGGCCCTGCTTTTGGGTATGGCTGCAGCAAAGGTGCTCCAGTTAACATCAGTGCTTCAGTTAACTATTTAGGGGATTTGAATATTTCCCTGGTGTCTAGTTCACCCCCGCCCCCATGCCTCTATCGCTGCTCCCCATGATTGTCTTGGTTTCCCTTGCAGTGTCTGGTCTGACCTTCAATTTTTCTGTATTAAAATAAATAGAACAGGGTAGTGACATTCACCAATCAGAAGAGTCAGTTTCCATCCATTTGTCATACTGACTCATTTCTGTACTGCAGATTCTTGAAATACTTCTGTTAACCTAGAATTTCTTCATTGGTGGTGTGCTTTAGTTGACTTACCTCATTCAGTTTTCCCAATAAAGCTGTGTATGTGTTTGTGTGTCGGTGTGTGTGTGTGTGGGGGGGCTCATCAGGGAGAATCAATCCCTGGGGATAATATATTTTCATAGGTTGTTTAATCAGTAGAACGCTTTACCTCCTCTTAATTTCAACCATTTTCTCTAGTACTGTAATGAATCATGAAGTGGACCAGACTGTAATTAGTACTCACTTCTGTTACAAACTAGGTTTGTAGTGCCAGGCCAACATCCTTATTTCTGCATTAAAAGTAAATAGATCAGGGTAGTGACATTTTCCAAATAGGAAAAGTAATTTCAACCCCTATGGATCCCCTTTTTATAAGATATCTAGTTCATAAAGTATTTTGTCTCCCATTTACTTTATTTATTTATTTATTTATTTATTTATTTATTTATTTATTGGATATAATCAGAATTACAATCCATTGAGTCACAGACTCTTTTGCAAAGGCTCCACATCAGTTACAGAGGCTGGAGGGTAAACAAATACAGAAAGCATAAAATAAACAAGCAGAAATTTTCATAACAGTACTGTAAGTGCAGTCCAGGCTTTATCTTAGTTAACCGGTGATTGTAGTAGGCAACGTTCTGGATTACCCTTGTCAGAGGCGTGCAGGATGCTGAGTCTTGGGATCTAGAGAGACCCTGTGTCAGGTATTTGGGGTTTGAAAAACACAAGAGGAGGGCAGAGAGTTATCCACAGTCACATTTTGTTGACTCAAGGAGTAGAGCTTTGAGGCCTGTTTTGAATAGGAGAGACTAAGGAAACTACTGTATGTTCCTAGGTACTGCATTAAATCAAAATGGACTGGACTATAAGCCATATTCATCACCTGCTTTATGTACCAAAATAGATAAATCTGAGACACTCATTGTTTTTAAGCTCTACTCCTCAAATGTTTGCAACCTCATTACTTCAGAGCCCCAAAAAAATATATATTTGCCTCATCTTTCCTTATCTGGATTAGCAGCTTCTTTGAGAATGATGTGCAACCTCAGAGAAAAAAATATTTTGTTACGATCAATCCATAATGTCTTTGCATTCAATATCTATCTGTCTATCTGTCTATCTCTATCTATCCATCTCTATCTGTCTATCTCTATCTATCCATCTCTATCTCTATCTCTCTCTATCTCTGTAACTATATATATATATATATATATATACACACTGTCTTTATTACAAAACTTTGCTCAAATACTGTACAATAATACTTGCATTTACCATTTTAAGAGTCAATTAATACAGTACATTTTAACAAAACTGATAATCCTACATACAGATAAAGTGGAATAAAAGATCAGCATGCTATCTGTTCAAGTTGCATCTTCCTTCCCTTTTAAAAACATTTCCCACAGACAAAACCAATAAATGTCTGAAACTCCTAGGCAAGGGCACCAACAGCAAGTACAGTATGTACTGTCTTTGCAGTGTTATGCAGCCATTAGGTATTTATCTTAAGTGTATATAAAATCCTGGTGCTCCATTTACTGAGTAGTTTGTGGGTTAAGATCCTCTACAGCACATTCATGTGATTAAAAATGGTGACATTTCCTATTCTGTGGTCAGACATTTACATAGGTCCACAAAGGCTCCAATGATGTATGAATGGCTTGGGTATTGAAACAGTAATTCTAAGCCCTCATGCTTTGCTTGGTGACAGTGAGAATTCGCTTGACAGTGGCATAGGGTAACATTTGTGTTTTCCCCCAACTTTATACTCCTGCCAGCTGCAGAAGACGGGATGCATCATCAGGTTAGCAGTTCATGCAGTTGTCCAGGGTGTTGATGTGGTGTATGGCTGCCACTACACATTCAGTCACTAAGCTACCAGTCTAGCATTGCTTGTGAAGTGCTTTGGGATACATTGTGTATGAAAAGCACTATATAAATGCTGATTCTTCTTCCTCTTTCCTTGTAGCCCCCCTTTCTCCATTAGTTTCATTGTCTGTCTCTGTCCCTCTCACTGAACTTCAAATATCCTGACTCAGACTAAAGTGTGAATTCTGTGCTTGTGCTCCAGTCCTTGCCTCAGAAACAGTAATTCAGAACATGTTACATGACTATTGGGCAACCTCATCACCAGGTGAAAGTCATCTACAATATACTGTATGGCTAAATCATGTAGCTCTTGACAGCAGGTTTCAGCCCTTGTCACATGTATTCCTTAGTATTCAGTTTCCATTCTCCATTTGCAGGCACTGAAGCCAATCGTGCTTCTTATGTGCTGACAAATGGACTGTTGCAATCTGATAATTATTTGTATTAGTTTTTAAAATAAAGAAAATAGTGTGGACAGCAATGTTACTCCTGAACCCTGTGCACTCTAACTACTTGGTGAGGGTTCATTGCCTGGGCACATTGGTCCTTCTGTGTCCACACCATGAAGGGGGTGGGGAGTTGACCTCACAGAATATGAAATTACAGTAGATAAACTCAAATTAGTTAGGGTGGTTGTCAGCAGCTGTGATCACTATGGTACAATGGTCTGTATTTTTCTAACTTGTCAGTGAACTATATTTAGCATCAACACTTGTGTTGGCACAGAAGCTGTCAAGGTTTTATTAATTTTTTTTATGAAGAGCATTCAATACATTAAGGGAGAGATCTGAGTCAACATTGCCATTCATGCAGATGTACAGTATATCGATCTTGAGGCTGGTAACATTAGGAGGAAACTCATGGGAAAAATGCCTGACATCATGCTGACAGCAAGTTTGCACAGGATGTATATACTGCAGGGTTAAATGTAATTACAATTAGATTGTTAGACCTTCAAGTCTGTCAGTTCTATGTCGTGAAGAAGGAGTGTGTTGGTGGTGGTGGGCTGTTTGAATCCATGGTACAACCCTTGGAAAATGCAAGCAACACTGCTTAAATATTTGGAAGCATGGTCTTGAAAGTGTATAATAAAAATAGAATAAAAAATAAAACAAAATCAGATGCAAATGTACACTTGGCAACACATAAGAAGTATGATTCATTTCAGTGCCTGCAATCTGTGATCAGGAACGGAATACAGATGTCAGAAATGTGATGACAAAGGCTGAAGCCTGCTGTCTCAGCAGCATGGTTTAGCACTAGGTAGTACAGTAGATGATGTGCCCTGGTGATGCAGAAGCCCCAACATACAGGACCTGAATGAAAGCTTCCAAAAAGAGCTGGATTACCAAAACAGATTTTTAATTCACATTTACTCCTATCAAATTAAAACAGTTCAGTCTCAATAAATCAAGGCATACAACCTGCAAAATCATTTTTTTTCTTTATTTTTCTTTTAATTTACTATAAACAATGCTCATCCCTAAACAACAGTTTACAATCAACCCTAACTACTCTCTTCCAATGAAACACCAGTAGCAGAAATTTATGTTCATTTTGGTTTTATGATGAATAGCACCAGAAGTCAAAATATTGTAAAGTAAAAATAAAATACATGAAATATACACACACGCACACACACACACACACCCCTTATAGACCCCAAAATACATTAAAAATCATTCTGAAACAAAACTGACATATGGACATGATTATTAGTAATTCAATAGGAAAATACATTTTGTATCATATTTAAAAATAAGAAGTCCATGTATAATCCTTGTTTTGTGAATTGTTTTAGTCTATATTAAAATGTTATGTTTACAATTAGTTGATAAAAATAAAATTAAGTTTTATGGGTTTTGTTTTTATTTAATACATTATCTAGCTAGTATTTAAAACTCAAAAATGAATGCCCTGGAAATTAGTTTAAGGATAATAAATATTAGGCCGCACCCTGTGGTTCTATGGGGATAGCTCCTCCTCCATCTCCCTACTTAAACCATTTAGGCCATGCCCGCACTGCTGAGAATAAGTCTCATTTGCTGCACCCACTCCATGCTGTGTGCTAGAGCTGGTTTTCTTTCTCCTCCTGTGCTCCCCTTTTCTCTGCCCTGGTTTTCTGTCCTGTCTTCATCCCCCCATTTTCCTATGCTTTCCTCAGCTTCTGGTTTTTGTTTTGCTTTTCGTTCCCCCCTCACCTTCACCCTCTTTCTCCATTTATCCTTTGTGTTTCTTTCCTGGGGTTCTTTTCGCCTATCCTCCACGCAGCACAGCAGCATCGCTCAATCCATACTGCCTGCATTCTGCCAGTTCTTCCTTTTGGCATCCTCTGTGGCACTCCTCTGCAGGCAGCAGCCTGCCCCACTTCCTCGGCCATTCGGCTTGCTGCCACTACCACTTATTCCCTCAGTCATATCATTCAAGGCTTCTTCTAGACGGAGTAGCTTTTGGGCTCAAGTACCCCAATGAATTGCAGCCAGCATGCCACCACCATGCTCTCTTGCCCACCCTCACTGCAGCTTGATGGAGCAGGAATCTCTAGCATCTCTTTCTCGGCACTAGCACCTGCTGACTGTGCAGCCAGGCACTGCTTGTTGCCTTCACCACACACTCAGTCTCTTCACTACCAGTCTAGCATTGCTTGTAAAGTGCTTTGGGATATTGTGTATGAAAAGCACTATATAAATGCTGATTCTTCTATCTTGCCATTCATACCACAGCTGCTCCTGCTTAACTGATCTGCCAGTGCTCCAATATTGCCTCATTTCATATTCAGCTGACATTGCACTAGTTCACATCCAAGAATGGCAAGACTTATACTTTTCTGGTATGGTGCTTGCTTCCTACCTGTAACAGACCCAGTGTCATTACTGCCATCTTTACTAGATACTGCCACTAAGCCTGCCAAGCATTGTACTCCATGGGCCACAGTCACGAAACTGTAGCATGCCCATGAGGTCAAGTTCTGTGACATAAATCTGTAATGCAAACCAGTACTGTACTCCTCAGTCATTCTCTTTGGGCTGTTGTTTGCATGGATTCATTGTATGTTTCCTCATAGACCACCATGCTCCTGTACACAACGGAAGATCTCTACAGTTGTGTGCTTGTTTTCTGGGAGTACTCTACTTATATCCATTGCTAGCAACTTGCCATTTTGGCAGCCAGGATGTCTCCTTCATGTTCCAGGTACTTAACCCTTCAGTTTTAGGATTTGGACATCCTTTTTACTAGTGACCAGTCCACCTCATCCTCAGTATCATTCCTACAGCTTTCTTCCTTCCTTCATCCAGATATCCATACTCCAGTCAGTCAGCCGATGTAGTGGCTGGCTCAACTCCCCACTTTGCTCATCAAGCAGACCTCGTGGAGGTCCTGCCTGTTCATCAGTCCTGCGGAGGCCTAGCTCTCTTTCTCTCACTATTACTACCTCAGGCTGAGCTACATGGAATTCAGCCCATCCTGCTAGCCTTCATGGAGGCCCAGCTTGACTCACACTCACTACTTCTTCTTCTTCAGGCTGACCTACATTGAGGGTCAGCTGGTTTTGCTTAGCCCATGTGGAGGCCTAGCTCACTCATACTCACTCACCCTTCCCATAGCTGAATTACATGGAGGTCCAGCCACTCTACTACTTCCATGAGGTCTTATCTTGACTCACTTCTACTCTACTCAGGCAGACGTAGCTCAGTGTCATGTCTCTCGCTAGTCCACAAATGGGCCTAGCAGGCTTCTTTATTTATCTGACTTCTAAAGATTTTGTAGTTCTCACTAGTTACAGTCTTGGACTCATTGAAACAGCACTGAGAACAAAACAGTCCCTAAATTCATTTCTGGCTTCATAGCTCAACCTTCTCCTTCAGCATTACCTACCTGATAATCATTGCCATGATCATCTTGACTTGGATCCTTATCAAGAACTGCTACTCTTCATCTACTTTCCTCATTTAACTTGCTGTAGGCAGTTTTTCCTCCCCAGATTGGACTTGGCAGATCTAGTTCTGGTCCTTGACAGGATATATTTGCTCCGTCTAAAGTCCTTGCTGCAAATGGCCTCCTTGGGATCTGTTCTACTCACATAAGACTGCGCTCTCCTACTGCACTCATTGCCGTTCTGACTGCCTTTTGTATGATTCAAGCTACTTAGCTTACTGTTCCCCATCTGAGTTAGCCCATGTCCTTCATCAGATATCTCTAACAGGATTGTCATCTGCTGGAACCTTCATCTTATCACTGCTTTTGCTCATCATCAAAGTATACAACAGGATTGCAATTATAGTAATGTCATCTTTCAATGCAGCTTACAATCCTGGCATTGCTGTCTGCCTTACCCTTCACCTGCTGTAACTCAACTAACTTTAAGTCATGGACATCAGTACTATCTTAACTATGGATCTACATCAGCTTCTTAGTGACAGTGTCTATGGACATTAGTCATCACAATTTCACCTCTAGGCTTACTGCCAATCTTCAGATTCTGGCTGTCTGGAATATCATTACTGCCTTTTCCCTACACTTTTAACCAAGCTTATATGTCTTCAATTGTACCTTCACCAACCTACATGTGATTCTCACTCTCTACATTATTCTACACCACTGGACACGAGGTCCTGTCATCACCCTGCTTGCCCTCAATGGGCCTATCTGCATAATCAACATATACCTGCTGTGCTCTGACAAAGGCACCCACTTGAGCCGGCTTCCTGCTCGAATCTTACTATTGTTCGCCTCAATGGGCCATATGTTTACTCTACACATACCTGCTTCAATTCCCACAAAGGGCATGGAGATTATTATGCTTGTCTGTACAGAACCTGGCTTCCTTCTCAGTGCAATTTTTACTTGCCTCAATGGGCTTACTTTTGCCTACTCTATGCATCCTTGCATCACTCCACTGAGCCTGAAAGTTCCTATCTGCTTTGTCCTCCTACAACCTAGCAGCATGCATTCTCCATACCTGCTTCGCCCACCTTGGGGCTTCATGCTTTACTGCAATTGCATCGAGCACACAGATCAAGATTCTCCTACTCTGCCTCGAATGAAGATTAACTGTTTGCTGATCTTTATCTAGTCCATCTCTAGAATAGATGCTTCTTACGCACTCCATGATTATTCATCAACCAGGTCTAAATTCTCACCTGTCCAATATGATCTGCTCGCAGTTGTGATCAAATTGGCTTTATATGGAAACTCTCAACCGCTAATCCTATTGATATACTGGACTGGGATTCACTAACAGATGTGCTACCATCTTTCTTCATGGACACTCATCAGTATTTCAACTCCAGGACTACTTGCTCGCAATCAACTCAAGATCTACTCTTCAATCAAAACCTGAGATTTGGATTAAACGCCAACTTATTACTATTAGTTATTTAGGATTACTCTTTTTTTGTATGGCCAGAGGACAGGCCAGTCAGTAGCCATGGGTCCGAAGGTTTCCCTTAAGGGGGTTTTCCTTTCCTGTGTGCTACTGGCCACGCCTCTGAAGTTGGAGGAGATAATCATACTGGTGAATACATTAATTTTGGGCCTTCAATCCTACTCTTATCTAAGCATCCTGCCAAAGGTGGGATACAGAGAAAGGCCAAAACATCAGGTTCTAACTATATTTCGTTCAGTTCAAAAGTATCTAAGCACCAATCATATCCATGCAGTTCCTATGTACTACAGCCACTGACCTATGTTCATATCCAGTGCTAACATACCTAAGTACTAACCACATCATCCTGCTCCTACATACTGCAAGCACTGCCATATGTACTGTTATAGCTGTAATGTATCTAAGCACCAACCACATCTCATTTAGCTCTACACATCACGAGCACTGAGCTATGTACCACACATAGAACCCAATAGGAGTATAATAACTTTAAAGCAAATACAAATTAATTTACTTCTATGGTCTGAAAGAAGATGACTTCAGTATTGTACATTCATTGCATGTATCAGCTTTGTCGATTTATCCATGGTTACTGACAGGTGGTAGAGTAGGGAAGTGTATGCTTGGGGTAAAGCCAATCCTGCCCCTCCCCAAAAGTGGATTAATTACGTTTTGAATGCAAAATAAAGAAATGCTGCTCAATGTCAGTGTTTCTAATCTTTAGATATCAGTGATGAAAGCAAGTCTGATTTAAAATCTCTGCAAAACCTCACTTTCAGATCTGCATCATCTGTGATATTTGGTTTAAAAAATCTACTTACAATGTTATTAAATAATTTTACTGAGAAATACTTTCAGGCTATCAGGTTGCAGCATTTGGAACAGTACCTCAGATCATTTAGGCTGAGGGTGCAGGCACATAAATGCAGTATTAATTCATATTATTCCTTTAAATGCACTAGACAGAAAGCAGTTCTGAGAAACTGCACATCAAAGCTTCGCTGTGGGACATAATTACTGCAGTGAAGTAGGGAAAAACACCATCACTTGCCATTCATAAACCACAGTGACATTTCAGCTGCTCACTGGATGAAGCAAATATGGCAGACAGGCATTTGCAGTATCCAACAGTAATTTGTCAGTGGCTCAGCAGGTAGCATACTCACCTCTGAGGCAGGGAGATCAGAAGGCTGTGGGTTCTATCCCCACACCAGGCACTTGTGTTAATACCCTAATACTGACACTGTAGTACAGCATGCTGGGGTGCTGCACTCCTGAGATGCCGTCTTTCAGATGAGTTGTTGGAACGAGGTCCTGTATGCATGTTCTGGTGGTTGTTCAGGTAGACATTAAAGATCCCATGGCACTAATCAAAAGAGTAGGGAATTTTATTGCAAAATAAAAGTAGAAAATATTAGTATGTTTCAATATGTCCGATATTTGTAAACGCATGCCATACTAAATCATGAACAAAGGAAAGGGTGAGAGAAAAGAACATAAGAAATAAAACAAGGAAGGAAGCAGGGGAGGAAGGGACAGGTAAAAGGGAGACAAATATCATATCAAGGCAACACCACATTCACAGGTTAGCTATGACCAAGTAATAAACCACCCTAATCAAGCATACATTCCTTCCAATATCCCACCACACAAGTAACCAAAATGTTGTCTTTATTTGACATCATCAATTTTCTAGATAGCAACAAGAAGTGAAACTTTCTACAATAGCCATTAAACCATTTATGCAATGGGACCCCCTTCCATCTCTTTTTCCATTGCTCCATGCCATTTGTTTCTTATCATAGTTGGCTTGCTGGTTCACTTCTTTCTCTATTAAGCTCACCAAAATTGTAGGTATCACCTCTTTCTGTTGGATAACATACTTACTGTGAACATGCCACATGTAAAATTTTACACATGTGAACAAAAGCCTACCGCACTGTCTTCCATACCATGCCCGTGTGGTAATGTGCCAGTATTAACATTTTCCTAGGAGACCATCAATCAATCCAGGTTTGCCATTTCTGACCCAGTATGTCCCAAACATTCTGTGCATAAAGGCACTGTATAAAAAAAATGTGAGACTCAATCTGTTGTACACAAGTAGTTCGTGGGCAGTATCTTTGTTTACACTTATGTTTAGAGTGCCCCTTACTCCCAATCTACCATGTGCACTCAACCACAATATGTCCCACATTCTGACTGGAGTTCTGGGATCCAACAAAATATTTTTCCAATAATGGGTGCTGTTGGGCTTATATCCTTATATACTATGGGGATATTGTCTGCGTTCTCCTGTATTGATCCATACAAAACCTTCCGGTTCACTACCAATACCTGTAGCAAGGAAAGTTTCCATTTCTTATTTTTTTTCTACTGGCAAACATATTTAGGATGGCCACGACCCTTGCATGCACACCTGTAGAGGCCCTTGTCTCCATCTCTGAGGGAGGTGTGATCCAGCAGGTTGCTACCACTTTCCATGCTGCTAAACCTAGCATTAGGAAGGTAGAAATGGTGTGATATGAAAAAAAAAGGCTGTGGAAGAACTAATGGGATTTATGATGTTCAATCCACCATTTTATGTGTTCTGTACAGAGCTTCTCTTTAATGGGTTAAGTCTGCTTCCCATATTAACTGGAAGGTTTGGTCCAAAAGTGAAACATATAAGGTACCAGGAGGGGGAAAAACAGTGCTTAAGCAAGTAAACATAGGCAAGAAAAAGCTCTTCAGCACCACTACTTTTTTCTTTTTCATTTGTTGCCACTCTTTCCAACGTTGGACCTGTATATCACTTTGTACTAGTTTATTGCGCCATTTTCCATGGCGTATCCAAATTTCCAAACACCACTCCCAAAACTGTGATCCAGGAGTCTGACTAATGAATGCCATGAATCTCTGACACCTGTTCCATATGTTTGCTGAGGAGACAACTACAGCACCCCATCGTCGAATGGGAAGAACACCTCCCCTCAGCTAGTGGTCAAATAGGGATTCAGCATGTTTGCAGTTCATTTGCATCACCAGGTAAAAAAGGTTTGTCTCCCCATACGATGCACGGTAATGCCAAAACTCACCCAACAACTAACACACTGAAATCTGGCCAATGGAAAATCATGTACAAAATGCTCATAGCCTGGAAATAAGATCCCAGACCTGCAGTACATAATGTCAGAGGCTAAACTGGACATAGTAGCAATTAGTGAGATGTGTTTTACCAGTAACCACACTTGGGAGACTTCAGTACCTGGCTATGTATTGTTCAGAAGAGACCGAGGTGCAAAAGGGGGAGGAGTGGCCCTGTATGTCAATGAAAATATAAAATCTACAGAAATTCAGAATACACATAAGGAGCCAGAAGAACAGTGGGTCACCCTGAAACAGGAAATGGGACAGCCATAAGAACTGGGTTGTCTACAGGCCCCAGACCAGGGGAGGACATAGACACATTACTGTTAGAAGATATACAAACATGACAGTTAAAGGGAGGTTCCGATAATGGAGACTTCAACATGCTGGATACAGATTGGTCAATACCAGCAGGAACATCTGCCAGAACTAGACACATAGTGGATTCCCTGCAGGAGAGGGCCTCAAACAACTGGTACAGCAACCCACAAGAGACAGGGCTATCCTAGATCTAGTACTGACTAACAGGGAGGGATCACAGATCTCCAGGTAGAAGGTTACCTGGGGCCAGTGACCATCACATGGTATGGTTCAATTTGGCTACTACATCTAAATCATCCCATTCCAAGGCGAAAATATGGGACTTCAGAGGAGCTGACTTTGATAAGATGGCCAACAGAGTTAAGCTAGCCCTGGCAAAAAGAAACACAGGTGAGGGGGTACAGGCAAAAGTGGGCAAGCATTAAGGATGCAATACTTGAAGCAACATCCCATTGTGTTAGACAGAAAAGGAAGTGCAAAGAACAAGGAAACCACTTTGGTTCTCAAATACAATAGCAGAAAAGGTCAGAGCCAAAAGGCTGGCCTTCAGGAAATATAAGGAACACAGCGGGATGAAGATAGGGAGGCATACCAAACTGCCCTAAGGGAAGCAGGGAAGGCCAGTAAGGCAGGCAAGTCCCAAACTGAGGAAACACTAGCACGAACAGTAAAGAAGGTGACAAGACTTTCTATAGATACATTAGTAAAGGAGAAAGTCCAGAGGGTATTGTTAGCTTAATGGAGAAAAGGGGCATGTGAGGAGGAGGACCCTGTAAAGGCATCTATCCTAAATAGATACTTTTGCTCAGTATTACTGAAGAAAAGGTAGGGCAGGGCCCACAGCTCAGCATCATGGACACAGGGGAGGAGTGAGCACTACCTTCACAAAAGAAAGGGTCCTACAAGAGCTTGCTAAGTTCAGGTGGGATAAGGCAATGGAACCTGATGGCATACATCCCAGGGTACTTAAGGAGCTAAAGGTGGAACTATCAGAGCCATTAGCAGAACTGTTTAGTGAGTCTCTGAGCACAGGAAGGTCCCAGAAGACTGGAGAAGGGCTCATGTGATCCCGCTCCACAAGTATGCAGCAGGGAGGAGGCAGGGAACTACAGACCAGTCAGTCTTACCTCAGTAGTGGGCAAGATTATGGAGACACTTAAGAAAGGATAGTGCAACACCTGGAATCCATAGGGGCAGAGGATCCAAGACAGCATGGGTTTACAAAGGAAGGTCCTGTCAAACTAATCTCATAGATTTCTTTGACTGGGTAACAAGAGTGGTGGACCGGGGAGCAGTTGATGTCACCTACCTGACTTCAGCAAACTTTTAAGACTGTTCCACATAGAAGATTGATAAATAATTAGGTAGACTCAGGGTGGGACAGAAGTTGGACAACTGGGTGGCAAACTGGTTGACGGGCAGAAAACAGAGAGTGGTGGTAAATGGTATGCAGTCAGAAGAGATGCAAGTCACAAGTGGGGTACCTCAGGGATCAGTCCTGGGGCCAGTCCTCTTCAACATCTTCATTAGTGACCTTGCAGATGGACTAGAGGGTAAAGGCTTGTCTGTTTGCAGATGACACCAAGATCTGCAACAGAGTAGATGATCCAGATGGGTGGGCAGAATGAGAAGAGATCTGGATAAACTAGCAAAATGGTCAGAAGAGTGGCAACTGGGATTTAATGCAAAGAGTTGCAAGATCATGCACATAGGAAGAGAAACCCTCAAGCCACCTATAGGCTGGGAGGAGTTGCTAGCAGTCACAAAGGAAGAAAGAGACTTGGGCATCATCATCACTGATGACCTGAAATCATCCAAGCAGACCTCTAAAGCAGTAGGTAAGGCTAGGGGGTAAGAGGGTGTATTAGTAGGGTATCACAAGTCGTAAGAGGAGGCAATAATCCCTCTTACAAGACACTGGTTAGCCATCTGGAGTACTGTAGTAAGTATTGGAGGCCACACCTTCACAAGGACATTAACCAAATTGAGGCAGTCCAGAGAAGGGCAACTAAAATGGTGCAGGGACTGCATCAGAAGACCTATGAGGACAGATTAACAGAGCTCAATATGTATACCCTTGAGCAAGGAGGGAGAGAGGTGATATGATCGAGGCATTCAAACACCTTAAGGGCATTAACAAGGTGAAAGAGTCTAACATGTTTAAATATAAGAAAAATAGCAGGACAAGAGGACACAGCATGAGATTAGAGGGGGCGATTAAGGGGAATGGAAATTATTTTTCACAGAAAGGGTGGTGGATGCATGCAATGGCTTACCTCAAGAAGTGGTGGCTATGAATACAGTGCAGGGCTTCAAACAGGCATGGCATAGGCATAAGGGAGCAATACAAATGAGTATGAATAGATAGGGCACTGACAGAGCAAAGGCTGATGGCACATTTATAAGGTAGAAAAGAAATGGGCAGACTGGATGGGCCTTCGGTCCTTATCTGCCATCAACTTCTATGTTCTATGTTCTATGTTCTATGTTCTATGTTCTATGTTCTATGTTTTGGAATGTTTAAGGCAGAACCTGTCAGTGTGGAGTAGTGTTGAATCAATTTTAATGCTATCACAGCTGATTCCTTATCTTGCAACAGCTGACACACATCGTCTGCATACGCTATCGTTTTTGGCAGGTGTACCCCATCCCTCAGTCTTAGTCCTCTTATGCAGTTATCCTGTTGAATCAATTTCAACAGTGGGTCTAGGCAGAAAACGTGCAAGATGGGACTCATCGGGCACCCTGGTCTTACCCTCTAGAGATGTGCACTTCCTCCCACATGTCCGTTAATCAGTGGCATCAAAGAGGGTATTCAATATAGTTTCATAAGCCATGCAACAAATATCTTTGGTATACTATATTTGATCAAAACTCCCTCAGATAGACATGAGATACTTGATCAAATGCCTGTTCCTGGTCCAAGCTTAAAATGTAGCCATGTAAGGAATCCTGATGTCCCTGTTCCACCACCTCCCTAATAAAAGTAAATTTTCCTGTATTTTTCTGCCTTTAACCATACAGGTCTGACTGGGGTCAATCACATATGGCACCACCTGTCCTAATCTAGATGCCATGATTTTCATGAGTATTTTTAAGTCTATATTCATTATGGCTAGAGGGTGCCAGTTCTTTAAATCCAAATTGTCACCTTTTTTTATAAATAAATAGTTATGCCGCCTGTCCAATTTGTGGGCCACGCTTTTCTACATCAGTAGAGGAACTGAACATTACACATAGAATGTCCACCATTTCAGGTTCTAAAGTTGAAAAAATTCTGAGGTCAATCCATCAGATTATGGTATAATATTATTATTTAAGGATTAAATGGCAGACCTAATCTCCTCCACTGTAATAAGTACTACCATTTGGTCCGTCAAGGCCGGGTGTAGTTTGGTACATTACAGTGCCTGAACTTTTCCAATACCATCTCTGTAGTGACACCGGGTCAGAAAACAATGCTGTCATATGCCTATTCACTTCAGTCAAGATGTCCTGTGAGGAAGTTGTTATAGTTCCCCTTGGGAGCAAGGCTTCCATGTTTCATTGTTGCACTCTAGTTTGCACTTCTCATATATGTCACCTGTGGTAGCCTTCCCAGGGTACCTATCTGGTGTACATATAAGATGATGTACTGCTCTTTCATATGGATATTCTTCCATCTGGTGTCTGATGTTTTGAATTTGGGGTGAAATTCCACTCACCCATCGTTAACTAGAGAAATCAGTCTTGTGTACTGAGACCTTAATGTCAGGGATTTAAAATACATGGATGTATGTGTTTTATAAGAGTGGGATTGCAGTGCCTGTCTGAAGTCCCTCTTCGTCTGGACCCACCATCTGATAAGATTGTCCTCCAAACAGATGACTGACTTCATGGCATTCAATATGTCCTCCCTCCTGGTCACTTAAGAGTTGGTTATTGAGTTTCCACACTTCTTTCCCTCGAGATACTCCTTGGCTGCTTGTCACACATACTTTAATTATTAAATGATCTGTGTTTTCCAATGGGATAGTAAAGGCCATCAGGCAGTGTAATGTAGGGAGATAAAAATAAATCTATGTGGGTAGCAAGCTTGGCTTTATAAAATGTATATCCTCCTGTGGGATGTATAGCTCTGTAGGTGTCCACTAAACCTGTCTGATCAACAATCTCAGAACTGTTTTCAGTTTGTGCTCCTCTATCTTCCCTCGTCCAGACACAGTTGAAATCGCCACCCAGATCACCTATTTTGTAGTAAATAGATATGGCCTAACAATTGTTGTATGCATTCTAGTATCCTGGAAGCATGTAATATCTATTTTCTGGTCTTTTAAAATAGAAAATGTAACTAGACGTCTTCTACAATTATTAATTATATTAGTATTGAGAGATGCTAATGTTAGTTCATGCATTGTCATATAAAGTAGTTCAAAGGATAACTTTAGGACCAATTATTAGGCATAACATTTTTTAAGAATGCGAGCAGTCTCAGGTGCCTGCCTGTTTTCCCCATCCTACTGCTTCACCTGGGTACATGCCCTAAATGTTTGTTTTTCTCTGCCTTATGAACTTTCATCCATGAGGTTCTCATCTGAATCAATGTTAATCCCTTTTCTGAAGAAAAGGTAGATGATGTTTCGAGTCTTCCTCTGGTTCCAACTCTTGTAGTAAAATGCTTCATAGAGTTAGACAAGGGGATAGAATCTTCGCTGCCCCATCTTTTGTACCTTGGCCTTAGGATTTCTTTTCCATGGGTCTCTTCTTTGAAGCAACTACTGTGATGTCTGGTGGGGCATCTCTTGTGCTTCTTTTGGCAAGTCTGATTTCCCAGCCCCTGACGGGTGGTTGCTGGATCTACTTCCTGGTAATGTCCATCCAGTCTTTAAACTTTCCTGAGGTACACTCTGTACCGTATCCTGTGTGTCCATGTCCACTGCATGTGGAGAAGAGGGGGAGGATCTTGAATTTCTAAATTTGTTTGTCAAGCTGGAAAGGTTGGGTGCCATCTGGGTCTCTTGGTGAGTCTCTCTCTCTTCACTTTAGTTGCTTTGACTCTCTATTGTGTCTTGATGCTTTTTTTCTGCTAGTTTTACAACAGTTTCTTGGTTTGGGTGATCCTGTCTATTGTGCATGTTGCCCACTCGCAGTTACGATAGACATGCCTTGACTAATGCCACGCCAAGTTATTTGATCACTGTGGCAGGTTCCACTCGTATGTGGCCACATTCCATACAATTTGACATCTTGATCTGTCACAGGCCCACTAAATGTAGGTGAGACTCTCATCAAAATGTGTCCTGGGCTGACCGGGTAAAATAGTGACCCTTTCGTTCCTACCTAAAAAAAACTAGAAAGGTGTTGTGGGCCTTGTGCAGTGTTCCGCAGTCTTTCACAGAATGTCCATCTGCCAGTCCAGATATGTTCCTCAAGAACAGGGTTGGGTTCACCTAACAATTTGCATTTTGTTGCATCCAGTATTGTACATTGTATACTGCCACCCCTCATTTCTAAAGAGGATGGTCACTTGTTTTGCAGCTGGCTTTGTAAGTGCTATCACTCTAAAAGGTGCCCACAAGGTAGTATGATGTTTCTTTTCATATGCGCCAAGAAATGATCCAGGCCCACTGGTGTTTTAAAAATAATATCATAGACAGAGTCCCCAGAAGCATGTATAATTGCATATATTTAATAGGAAAAAAAGTAGAATTCCTTTATGAGCGTTTTGCCCACATAAATCCTATCTGAGGGAGGGCGAGACCTCCTTGATATTGGATGTGGACTGCATTCTTCTGCTCTGCTGGGCTGTATATGTAAAGACTGGGTCCCATTTCCTGAATTGTGACCACATCCTCGCCGGGTTCACTGGTACAATGTCTTGCTGGCCACTTGCTTCCTCTTGTTCCACTCTATCTCCCACTCTGGTGGCACCCCAGCTGTCAACTCTTGTGCTTCAGTAGTTTTCTAATGGTGTTTAGGGACAGCTCCCTCACTGGGAACTTCTGGAACCATGGTTCATGGGGTTACAGTCTATGGTGGAAAACTGAGGGTCAGGGTTTATACAAGGATCCTCCGTGTCAACTCCGGTTTTGATATTTCCCGGGACTGGTATCCATCCCACCATTCCTTCCTGACCCATCCTGCATGGGTTAAAGCTGTCCCAACAGACCATTGTTCAGGTATAGAGCATTCTGTGATTGCATCTCCCTCTTCTCTCTTATCACATCTCAAGCCCAAATCTCAGCAATTCTTGATTCTGTGACCCTGGACTACATTCATATATGGTTTAGCAATAACAGTATCAGTAGTGCTGCTCAGTGGTATATTTGTATCCAACATAGACCTTGTGTTAGTACTCACTGTGGGTACCATCTCAGGTACCGTCGTATTAGGTTTGGACAGGTCAGGCTGCAGATCTCTGGCCTTCTTCCTCTGGGCGTTGTCTATTTGGTTTCCGGCATTGTAGTCACTGCTATATCACAGGGTGTGTCTGTTTCAGGTTTACTCACTGTGACAGCTGCCACCAGCCTGTGCTCATGGACTAGAGAATTCACTCTTGATGGAACTTCAGTCCAGTGATCGACAGTACTTGAAATAAATGTTGCTGTTGGTCATAACTTAGGGCCTGGATGAAGTCTACCTCCTGCTGTAGCCCTGCATTATTCAGATCAGGATTGCTGCCTCTGTTTCTTATTGCAAAATGTCCTCCATCATGTCCACCTTATTGGTAGGTTTAGTCAGATCCACAACATTATCCACAGACCGTACAAAGGTTAGGGAGGAGGCCATCTCCCCTGCCACATCAGCACTTCCTCCTCTTCTGCTGTCCGGCCCAAACTGTGCTCCTCCACTCTGCTCTCAGGAAGTCAAACCCCTGCTGGCAGAGTAGGGAATTTATTTGGGAAAAGGAAAATAAAATATAAAACATAAATCAATCAATCATTTCCACCCTTTGCTTTGACCACATTGTATATTCTACTAAATGTATCCTTCATTTAGTTTGTTCTTAACTCATTCAATTGCTTCCTTTATTCTTTTCCTTTCTTTTTCTCAAAATGAAAATTTACTTCCACTCTTTTTATAGAAGATTTTCACTTGCCTTCCAAAGAATTCCTCAGTTTAGTTTTTGAAATTCTTTTAGCATCTTTTTCATGTACTTCTCTCAGAGAAACCTGTATGTTTTCACAATTTCTTCAGTTGTCATACATATCTGTTGTAGTATCCTTTTCACTTTGCTTGCCACAAATATTTGATAATAGCGAAAATAACTTGTTGAGTCCTACTGCAAAATGATCCCATACTGGAGAATATTTTAAAGTATGATTTCTTCATATGACCAAACCATTTGCCTTGGTATTTTCAAAATAAAGATGATTAATTTCCATACTTGTACTGCATGTGGACACTCCAAAAGGGATGTTCTTGCATCTCCAAAACTCCTGTGCATGTTGCTCTAGGGCAAAATCACTTCCTCTTAACTTTGTTTATTATTCTTTACATTTAATTTGCCTTGTATAGACAACCATATTAAGTCCCATGCAAATTCTGGAATTCTGTCATTGGTAGGTTGAAAGTGCTTTATCCTGCCCCCAAGGAATAGTTTGGCAGTACTAGGTTTTTTGCCTTTGGGCTTTTACTGTTAATACATATTCCTTTGTCTTGTCACTGTTACTGCTTGAGCATATGGTATTTTACACTTTATCATTTTCTTAAAACATTGTTGTCATGTACTCTGGAGTAATATGTACCCTGGGCAAAATTTCTACTATTTTGTATCCATGCATTCTTACAAATGCCTAACCAATCTGCAATCAGTATGTGCCATAATTTCTCTGTTCTGCCAGCTAAAAGTCTTATAATATAAATTAAACCTATAAACAATG